>VWZK01017295.1:342-25794 GCA_013396935.1 Baryphthengus martii
GTGTTCTTTGTCTTTAATTTCCTCTGTTTCCCTAGACCATCATCTCTTTTTAGAAAACAGAATTTCTGAAATGAGTAACACATTATGTGTTCACATCATCCTCAGCATTTTTGAACCTAGAAATCACCAAGATACCTATTTAGGGATAAGACTCTGTGTTGGTGTAAACACAGAAATTACATAAGAAGGCAGGTCCAATGAGATGTATGGCTTCAGTCCCTGCTCTACACAGACTCTTTGTGTGGTCACAGATAGAAACTAGACTTTAGTCTACAAGGGTTATGCCTCTTCAACACAGCCAGGGATTTCCACACTGTCTGCCCATTCTCCTGTGTGCTGGGTATGATCTGGGGCAAGCCAAATGTCTTCCCAGGCAGAGAAACTCCTGCAAGGATCAGAAGATTGGTCCGTAGCAGTGGTCCTCTTAGTTGGATACAACTGGTTGAAGCCTGTACGCTGAAGCTTTGAGCTGAGTGGTCCAAGTGCCCCTGCTCAGCAAGAGCAACAGTCTTGTATCAGGCAATGTCACTAAGGGACTGCATGCACTCCAACTGCAATGGGTTGACCTCATGGTAATAAGTCAGTTAAATGAATATCTGAGTAGATAGGTTTTCATTAATCAAGCATATGATGTGGAGAACAAACAGTCATTGAAAACATCTAGACAAGCCTGGAAGAGTGCAGCTGTTAGCATTGCATACTACATTATCACTGCATATTTAGATTGTTATTAAGTGAACTTTAAGTAAGGCATTCTCCATTTGTCATTTTCCCCCTGGTGAATTCAGCTACTAACATTGATTTCTTTTCTTTCTTTCTTTTTTTTTTTTTTTTTTTAATCTGAAAACTTGGCTATTAACTTTTCAAAACTTATTAATCTGTTTTCACTCCATTGGTAGCAGCTTCCCCCCACCTTCTACTTAGCTTGTTAAAACTCAGAGTTGATTAAATATGACACAACAGTAAAATATTACATAAGCGCACGAGAAAATTTTTATTTCATTATCGGCACAAAGTGAGTCATCTTGAATATGACACTGGCTTTGGCTTCATTTTCTCTCACTTTTTTTGCTCTGGTTTTATATTTAATCACAGCTTTTTTCTCCCTCTCTTTGCGCATATGATTTTGTTTTTCAGATCCACAGCAGAACGATCCAACTTTGTTCTTATGCTATTAATTAACACCACGCTCTAGTTTCCAACATACTTAAATGATGAATAAGGTTAAATTCCAGACAACGTTCTGTACATTGCCATCAATTAACAATTTTCAAGGCAGTGCTTCATTAATAAACATTGATCAGCAGAGCCCTTGCGTGGAGTGCATTGGAGCTGAGAATTTGTACCAGAGCTTCTTTAATATGTGTGCTGGAGTGTGTGGTGTGGGTGAGCGTGTGCACGAGCATGTATGTGTGCGTGTGTGAAAAAAATCAATGCAATATCCTAGGAAACTCATCAGCACATCATCTCCTTAAAGGTTAATTAAGAATTTGAGGAAGAACAGAGGGGCTGAAGCAGAGGTGATGGACATCCGTGTCTCTCCAGATCATTAAGTACTAATTAGGTTTGGAAAGTCTATTGAGCTTCTTTGGTCTCATCAAGCCATGTGATGGTCCCTGGATACCTCAGTGTGAAATGCCATCAGCACTATATCTCCCTTTATGAACAGGATGCACTTCAGTCTCAGGTGTGCCTGCTGTCTCTCACTCTTTCAGTGTATGCCTCTTCCAGTATGTGTTATGATTAAGCTATTTTATACACTGCATAAAAACTGTGTGAAGAATATAGACCATTTTGGAATCATGTGTAATGCAGCATTTTTGCTGTAAGGCTAACAAGGCCAAAAAATGGATAAAAATTAAGCAACAAAAGTTCCTGTGAGGTATAAATTCACAATGAGCAGGGGAAAAACTTACAGGCCCATATGAAACTTCTTGCTGTGCTACAAGTTCACATAGGGAGGACTTCCCAATTGACTTTTCCTTACTTATGTTTCCTAAGCTCAGGATGGAGGTAAAACAAAGAAGGAGCTCCAAAATTAAAGTTATCATAGAACGATTTCGGTTGGAAAATATCAGCAAGTCCAGTCATTAACCCAGCTCTGCCAAGTCCACCATTAAACCATTCCACTAAGTGAATCTACATATCTTTTAAATACCCACAGGGATAGTGACTCAACGACTTCCCTGGGCAGCCTGTTCCAATGCTTAACAATCAGAGCAAGGCCCCACAATGCAGCTTCAACAAGATCATGTATGTACGTATTTTATTAGTTATCTCTTTTAAAAGTCTGAAGTGCTGCACAGCTAAATTCCAGAAGAAGTGGTGACAGGTTTTCAGAAATGGCTTCCATGGAAGGTGAGATTAATTTGGGGAAGAGGAGGCTGAGGGGAGACCTTATCGCTCTCTACAACTACCTGAAAAGAGGTTGTAGTGAGGTGAGTGCAGCCTCTTTTCTCAAGTAAATATTGATAGGATAAGAGGAAATGACCTGAAGTTGCACCAGGGGAGGTTTAGATTAAATATTAGGAAGCATTTTTTTTTACTGAAATAGTGGTCAGGCTCTGGAACGGGCTGCCCAGGGAGGTAATGGATTCACCGTCCTTGAAGGCATTCAAAAACGATGTAGATGAGGCACTTCAGCACACATTGAAGTGGGAAGTGTTTAGGGTTGGGTTTTTTTTTGGATTTTGCTTGTTTTCTTGTGGGTTTTTTTTGGGGTGGAGGGTGTTGACAGTTGGACGTGGTGGTCTTAGAGGTCTTTTCCAGCTGTGATTCTATCAGATGCTGCTTTTGACTTAACTTGATGACTTTTCAGTATTTCCCAGTCTACAGGTCTTACAGGGACAGACTTTTCTCAGGAAGTTTCCTTTAAATAGAATTGGAAATACAAATTCAGATGCTCAGCTATGGAGAAGGATCTAGCAAGCAATCCAACATGTGCCTGAAAGAAACCTTTCATTGGTCAGGGACTGAGTCAGCTCTCACTGCTAATCTGCAAAGTAATTCAAACCAGATACCAGTGACCAGATAGATTCTTCTGGAAACCAGCCTTGATGGTGCTATTTGAAAAAAAACACCACATCTGGCTTTGTGATGAGGGTTCCCTGTGCTTGGTAACTCAGTAATATTTGTTAATTCTAGCTTTTAGGTAGTCTTAAGCTAGCAGGATGGCATGAAGGTGCTGAAAGGTAAAGGTAGAATGGGTCTGGTGGCACTCTAGCATTGTCAGTCCACAGAGTTTCTTCTTTGGGAATATGCAAGAGGTGTGTCTTACATATATGAGCTAACCCACACCCAGTAACACATCTATTCCTTTTCTCAAGTTGGAGAAAAATAACGTGCCTTAAGATGTTAGCACTCTAATGAAACAATTTTGGAAAGAGTTCTCCCCAGAGATGGCATTTTCAAGAAGTATGCAGTATGAAGAAGGATGTTGACACTGGGGATAGTTACCATTGCCTTTTTGAGCCCCACTAAACTCTGACTGTGATCGCACCCGATGGAATGGAAGTTAATGGTTCACTGGCTCAAACTATTGCCCTGTCAATACTGTGCTATTAACATTTCGGTTATTGAGAGAAAGTCCAGTTGCATTAGCAACGTCACAGGGGTAAAGGGAGCAGTCTGGGAGTCACTAGGATGTGGTTTCCTAAGGATGCTTCTGGAATTAAAATCAATTGCCTCCCACTCCCACCACTGCTGCCACCCAATTTTCAGCAGGAGATGACTGAATTGAAAAGCTACTGATAATGTTGCAGCCTGCACGTCTGCTCCAGAATATCAAGGACCCCTTGATAAACCCACTGCAATGCCTGGAGCACTTCATCTGCAGGCGACTTGCTCTCTGCAATATGGAGAGGATTGCCACTAATCCTGGCGCATTACTGTTCACTTGACAGAAGTCGCCTGAAACAACTTGCGTCTGTTCTTGTCCTGATTTGCTGTCGGTATTTATTAAGAGCACTATGTTTAAAATGGCACACATTGTAGCCTGAAGATAACATCTTAAGCTTCCTGTCTATACCAACAAAAAAACAAACACCCCCTCCTGAGAAAATCTCCTCCAAACACTGTCACTCCCCACTTTGCTCAGCCATGTTGCCCCTGCAGCTTCCTTCCGAAGAGGTCCCTGCGAGAGCAGTGGCGGTAGCAAGAGGCACCTTATCTCTGATTTTACTGATAACCATTCCTGAGCTTCTGTAAAATGATTTTAAAAACTGAAGTGGTATAAAATGAAATACTAACCACTCGAATCAGCTCTATTTTCATGACATCAGTAGAGAAATGTGTTAAACTGACAGCATATGTGGTCTTCTATTGACCAATGAGACCATCATGTTCCTTCTCCTTCTGGCATAACTGAACATTAACCTCCAAAGATGTAAAGACATAACAGTTTCTCTGAACATTCATTTTTAGCCATTGTGCCTAGAAGTAAACAAGACTCACTGTTGAAGACGGAATATTATGGTTGTATGATGTTACCAAAAGTATTGCTTGATTCAACAACATTAACTTCTCAAATTGACTGAATCTACATAGTTTGAATTTTTATATGGCAAAGACCGTAAAAGATCCCCACTAATTCCCGTTCAGGTTCTGATTTGTGTCTGGACAAGATTTTAGAAATATTGTAAGCCCTCTGAAGAAAGAAAAGGACTGTTAGTAAGTAGCTCTGTAACATGCATTTTCCAGTCTCCAGCAAGGGCCCTACAATATTTCCAGCTGGGTTGATTACAGCCATTTTTCCTAGCTTTGGATATATCTTGGTTTCTATATCGTCATAGATCAAGAAACATTATCAGTTTGAGTAGCAGAGGACAGTTCTCAAACACATTGACAAAGGGAATGTGCTTTTCCATATCTCCTACACAAAACCCGTGGTTCTTCTGCCTGTTCAAGTATCATACAGAAAAGTAAGTCTGGGTGCTTATGGATAATTTTTATTTTTTTTTTTTTTTTAAATACAGAAGGTATTGCAGAACCTAAATGATACCCCTTTCTGCTTCCTTTACCAGCCCTTGAAGATTTTCTCATGCTAAACTGTTATTTCATTGTCAGTGGAGAAAATTTTTAGACCTATCAGGTCCTTAAAGACCTATTTATTCTACTCTTGGATGGATAGTAAGCTTAAGAATTTAGCATCAAACGAGCTTTATCTTGTTCTTTTTTACTCTCAGCACATTGATCTCATGAAAAATTTCATCACTTATGCGTGTGAAGGATGAGTGTGCATGTGTGAGGGTATGCATATGTATCAGTCTAGCATATTTTAAGTAATTTTATATACATAAGTATATATATACATATTTGTGAAGAGGACATGTATGTGTGAAGAAGGAATACTGTCATATCTGGTCTGGATGTTTCTGTGCTTGAGGCAGCGTGCAGATAGAGAGTGGTGTGAGTTGAAGAAGAAGGTTTATATCATAGTAACAGTCCTAGACAGCAAAAGGCATTAATGTAAAGTGTAACTTTTTTGATCTCAGTAATGTACTGGAAGACAAACCAGTGGAATATCTTTCCTTCTGCCTTAAAAATAAAGACAGGTTGAAACCAAGGTCCTGTACATCAACCTAGTCCATGCAGCATCTTAACATTTGTCTGGGACAAGCAACATTAGGTATGGTAGACAGTAACAGCACTTTCAAATGAGGGACAGATGGCTGTCCAACACTAACACTGCAGGTGTCCAAGACTTTTAATTCGGTTTCATTCAGTAGACCTTTTGCTCTCCGGTCCCTTGCTACCACTGTCAAACTTTTCCAGAAGCAAGGAAGAGTGTGAGGACAATGTGATAGGATTACAGACGGTGGTAGAGACATTTATTAATCCATCAGGGAAATTAGTCCATCAGACAACACCTTGTTTCACAAACTAGATCTGTGGGAAACAGGTGTGTTTACTTAGTGCTTATGTACGTGTGTGCTAGTGGTGGAAAGCTGCGGATGCAAGGGAGGGGAAATAAAAGAGGACTAGCTAGCAAGCTTTAGGGTGGGAGGTGAGGAAAATGACAGCCAGATCCTGATGGGACATAACAAGATATTCAAAAGAGTAAGATACAATGTCTGCCATAAACCAGCCTCCTATTGGTTTCATTTCAAAACCTCAGCTCAGAGAGGGACAAGTTCTCTGGCACAACAGAGCCTCATTTGTCAATGTCCTTGTAAGCACCAGCGGGATGAAATGTAGAAGAATACAGACTCCCTTGTCTTTTTATTTCTTTATCCATCTCTTCAAAGAATGCAATGCTTGGAAGCTTTAAGCGTTTAAAGATAGGGATGACCTTGCCAGAATAAGGCAAAGTTCCTGGTAAGCCTAGCTCTGGCCCTGGGAGTGGAAGATGCATTGTATTACTTCTGTGCACTGCTCACCTTCCGTTGTGATAGTCCTTCTGAGAACAAAAATCTGCCTGCAGCTGAGTGTTTCGGGAGCACTCTGTGACAGTAACTACACTTCAGCTTGCCTGATGACAGTTCAGGGATGGACTCATCCAAAACTACATATTTTCCTCAGCTGGTTCTAGGTAGTAAACTTTGGTAGGCACCATGTAACCCTCATGGAGTTACTCTGAGCTAGAAAGGGACAAGGAGACTACAGACATTTACAACAAAAAACTTTCTGTGAGCTTTGAAGAAAATGAAGACTGGCTATATAAGAGTTTGTCCCATGAGTCTCAATCCCATTTGGATTTTCTGGTATCTAGTGGAGGTTGTGCTCCAGGGTGACCCCTCTTTTTGTACAGGCATGATTCTCAGAACTGCACATTACAGTGTATTTGTGTCAGCCTCCAGCAACATGTTCTTTGGGAAACACGGTAGCCCAGCTGAGAGGAAGAAGCTCATTTTATGTATCTACTCACTTCTTGAGGCTTATCAACATTGTGAGATACGATTCTCCAGACCAGGACTACCAGGGCCAAAATATGTCTTGTCACAGGCTCATAATCTGCATGGGCTATAGATCTAAATCACTGCATGCATCCACTCTTCCTGAGGAGGAGAGGAAGAGGAGAAGAATCATAAGTCAATACTTGGAAATGTAGATTTTTTTTTTGAGGAAGAATCCACAAAAAAGTATTATTCCAACTTTTAGACATACAACTTTCTCCAGTAATCAGGAAATACCAAAACAATTTCAAAAGCATATTACTAAACGTACGTTTGTTTGGAAAGATATTTTTCATTAAGAAAGACTATTGCATATGCTCGCTTTTGAACAGTTTTTGGACATAGCTTACATTGAATTGCAAGTCCTAGACATCAAGTACTTCACCTTTGATAGAATGGTAAGAGAAAAATAAGTGGCTTTCTTTGCATTCTCTAAGAGTAACTTCATTTTCTCATCCTGGCTGCTGGGGGTGCTAAGCTGTCCTGCTTCTTCAGAGACAGGCAATGCTGGAGGGGTATATTCCCACCCGTACAACTGAGGTGCAAAACATCCTTCAAGCATTATTTAGGGAAATTGCATATAGCATTTTGACAAGGTATGTTCTTTACACCACAGATGAACTACATCGAGTTTACATCAGCAGTTAGTTCATGATGTCTGTAATTTTTATTTTATTTATTGGATGAAAGGAGTCATCATTGGATAAAATTTGAAATTTCAGATGCTTTTTAGCTTTCTGCATTAGAAACAAACTTCCCAAGCCTTATCGCTTTTGCCTGTCTTTAGCTGAGGTGAACAGCCTGATTCAAATTTTTGTAAATATACTTCAGCTGGTCTCAGAGAGGTACTCCGCACTGCAGAGGAATGAGTCACATTGTTGCTTTCACTTTTACACTGGGGATACTGCTCCTGCCAGGATCTTGCCATTTACTTGGAGAACTAGTCAGTGCTCCTTTTGTATTTCAGATTGTCATCCTTCCTTTCCCTTTTGCCCTTCCTCCATACTATGGGAGCTGCAGGACAACATCTTTCTATTGTCCCATGGAGACAGACCTCAGATAACTGTTGTTGCCTGATCCCTGGAGAAGGAAGGAAAACAAAACCCCGGCAAAACAAAACCGTTCCTGTTCAAACCCCAAATCCTGAATACAGTCCCTTTGTGCCAGCTGCACCATCATACTACTGTATTCTTTCTTGCCATGATTTTTTTGGTGGAAAGCTGCCTAAGCAATCCGTGAGCACTGTTGGAACAGCCCAATTTTACAAGCATAAAGTATTATGATTGCATTGATTTCCATCATAAATCATATTTTCCATCCTCTGTCTCTCTTTCCTTGCACTGACTGAATTAAGCCTTGGTGTTTTCTTTAGCTGCTGCCAGAGCTGAGGCTTGAGATGATATTAGGGTAATGATGATAAATTTTACCCTCAAGCCAAACCATTTCCACATTACAGATAATGTTTTTTTCCAAATAAGTTCTGTTATTGGAATCCAGGACCCACCACATCTGCGGGCTCAGAGGCTGCCTCAACACAGTCTCTTTGCTGTAATGGGTTTATAGATTTGAAAATTTACTCGAAACAAATAAATGGGAGGAGAGGAAAGAATGAATGAGGGAATGAAGAGGAAGAAGCAATCAGAAAGAGGAGAAAAAAAGAAAAGAAGAAAAGAGAATGAAAGGAGGGAAAAGGGTGAAAGGAAGAAGACAAAAAAATAAGGGAATGAGTAATGAGGAGAAAAGTAAATCAAGAGAAAAATGAGACAATGCAGAAGTACAGCAAAGTACTAGCAAGCCTGCTGCTAGCTGTGTGTGTCTCTGGGAAGGAGCAAAGCCGGCCTTACAGACAAGTGCCATGCAAGCATGCAGATCCACAGCAACGCGTTTCAGAGTGTACCCCTGCCTTTTTAAAAGACCATTCCCTGGTTGTATTACATAAAGGCCTTGGACAAACTAAGGTAATATTCCTGCAAAATGTCTGTTTCCCCACGATGGACTAGGACGAAACTGAGCTACCCCACCCCAATATAAGTATTCGTACTATGGCCTCAGTCTCAAGTGATGCCTTCTGGTCTGAGGTTATTCTCATTTTTCTGAAGCTACTGCAAAGCGGGTCATCTTCCAGATTTTGTCTGAAGGGAATTCAGTCTGTGTAATCAGGTCTGAAGGACAGTGTCCTATGCTTAGCAGAGTATAGATTCTGGGCATGGTGACCTTCAGTAGAGCAGCTGAGGGAGGCTAAATCCATTACTTACTTGTTCTTCAGTTACTGTAAAAGGAGGCATTTCACTGTGTCACTGTGGCATCTTACAGGGGTAACCCTGTCTAACCCTGTAACTCTCAGTGGTGTTCTAGCCCTGATTTGGAGCACAGCTCAATAAATACTATGTTCCCTGGGTGGCTTATAAGCACCTAAGTACCTTTCTGCTCTTCTCCTCACACGCACCAGACCATACCTGTTTTTTTCCTTGTTACTGTACTGAATGAGTGAAGTCCCCCACGGGGCTCACCAGCAGTGATGTCTGCTTCAGCAGCCCTTGGAAATCAGGCTGGCTCAGAGCAACACAGGAGTTCTGAGGAGCTTAGCTTGGGGAAATCACCTACATACACAGAATAGTCCCATGGGAGAAAGCACACCTTGAGTCCTATTCTGTTTTTCTTATGGTTTGTCCTCCCAGGTGAGACTTTCTGAGGAAGATGCTTAGCATCTGCCACCATTTGTGCATGCAAAGGAAGAACAGTTTCAGATCCTTCCTTCATCTCAAGCTGTAAAATTACATCTCATAAACTTACACTGTGACAGTGGGATTCATCCGAACGGAAGAAGGTATTTGTGACACAGACGTCTCCATGAGAGACAAAGACACCCCAGACTCCCTTTAGAGTCATGGGAAGTGAACATACAGTCCCAGCTTGCAATTCGTCTCATCTTATGATGGGCATCTAAATAAGTCAGATGAATCCACCGTCAGCTTTAAAGGCGACTTGCTTAGATATAGCAGCCTGCATCTGAGATCAGATGAGTTGCATGCAGCTATACCTTACTTCATACTGGTCCAGCTCCTTACAAAGAGACAACTGACTCGTGCTGTATTTGTGTGGCTTACATAAGCATCCCCAGTGCAGTTCAAGCTGGCAAATAATACTGCTGCACAATGAAATAGTTATACTGCATAGAAGAAGCAAAGAGGTGTCTATCATAGGAAAATTAATTTAATCACTGTGCTGCAATATGAAATGAGAAAAAGTGAATCCCACTGGTTTGCTAAAGATATTCCTTGTTGTACTCTAAAAGGAGCTATGATCTCACAGACAAGGCTAACTTAACATGACAAGCCTCTGGGCTAAATTCTCCTGAAAAGGACACAGCAGAGCCCATGGTTTTAAGTTTCAGAGAGGTGTGGAGTCACAGTTCCCTATAGACTTTGCCTCTCAGTCCTGGACAAGTTGATGGATCTTCAAACTTTATCCCAATATCTCTTTGCTCTAAACTCACACAAGCATTTTGAAACAATCTAACGAGATAAGGGAAAACGTTAGACTCACAAGATTTTTGTCTGGCCATTGTGGGGCTGCACAGATATTTGAGTAGTCTGAACTTTACTCTCAGTAGAACAGAAGTAAAGCTAGTGATGTTGGCTCTAAGCAAAAAGCCTCTGCTGAGGTGTCTGGTATCTGATGCCACAGCTCCAGCAGTAGGCTAAAAAGGTCTGGGCACGAGTTTAGGCACTGCACTGAGAGCACCCATCCAGTTTTATTGTTAGCATGATCCTTGGCATGATTTTAGTTCATGCCAACTAGTGCTCTCCTTCACAATGCTTTGATACAGAGCATAGCTCAGGCTGGGAATGGTTCCAGATGGATATGGATGAGGCTGCTTTGTTTTGGAGGAAGAGAATTTAGCCTCATGGATGAACTTTGTTTTGTGCCACTGGCCCTTGTTTTCAGAGAGCAGGTTCTGGACCGTTTGATTTAGCTGTGTAGCTGCTGCTTTACTAATCCTATTTGGTTAAGTCATCTACCAAACTTTTTTCTTCATGCCTCAGGTTCCAGAAGAGCAGAGGAATATCTGATATCCTGATTCATGTTTTTTCCTTTGGAGCTGTTATCTTCTCAGCACTAAGCCAGAAGCCCTCATTGCAATAAGCCTGGGCAATGCTGAAATACAATCTGATGCAGATGGCACGGGCCAGCTTTGATTCTGGCCAACATGTTTACAGCAGGGAGAAGGGAAAAAAAAAAAGGACCTGCAGATAGGTAGGCAGGTGGCAGACAGTTTATTTCATTGGCAGTGCTGGAGTGCCTACTTCACGGGATGCTAAATGCAGTAAGCCGGGAGAAGAACAAATTTAAGAGGGAAGAGGAGGGGGTGAAGCAGTCAGTGCTCTTCGGAACATGAAGGGAACAATCTGTACTTCCAGAGCAGTCTTAAAAAATGAAAACATCTTCAGGTTGCTGCCTTTGCAGCATCCATGTCTTTATTATTCATATCAGTCCCTAAAGAGGTGCTCTCTCTGAGGACATGAATCATCTGAGAAAGCCATCCGCCCTACCATGTCTCTGCTGTAAGTCCAGGTTGGCACAGACAGCATGTCCCAGGCTAAGAGCACCACATGATATGTGCTTAAAACTGGGCTAAACCACTTGTTCACCTGAGTGAATCACAGTGGGATCAATCCAACCTAATCAAATTGGCAAACTTACCAGTTCTCTACAAGAAGAAAGTCTACCTGATATCCTGCTGCTGCAGTCAAACCCATCAGAAATCTGTTCTGTCCTTCATCATTCCTCAAGGCAAGCCACTTCCTGGTGATGCTGACTAAGATAGACCTCCACTTGGAATCTGTGTTCCTAGTACGAAGACCAAAATTCTGAGAATGCAGCAGGATGCTAACACATAGGGCATGACTAGGTGATACATTCTTCTCTATCTGTTTCTATTCCTCTGTTTGAAAAATCAGCAAAAGCTTTATGTGTGTCCTTTCATCTGTGGAGCGCCTCTTTTTTTCGCCATCCTCTTTGCAGGAAAGGAGGAACCACAGATGAAATATGGAATTTAAGCACAGTAATATGCAACCTAAGATGCAGGTCATTTTTCACTGAATGAGTTGACTGTAAGGGAGATCAACAAAGTGGACAATGCAGATATGGAACTGCATGATAGCTGATGATGTACCTGTGCAAACTGAAGCAGGCATAAAGGCAAGCAGCACTTAGGCTTCAGAGCACAAAACTATGCAGCTGCAGATACCAGGAATGACCACCCTAAGGCAGTTAGAGAAGATCCTGGAGTCAAGTGTCCAGAAGCTTCATGTCCTAAGAAGGACTTCTGCACAGTTCTCCCTCTTCTACCTCCACAAACCGACCAGAAATAAAAGCATCATTTTTGTGTTGTTCAATAACTTTGCAGTATCAAAGGGAGAAGATTGATCACCATTCCTAAGGCCTCACAGGCAAGGTATCTAAGAGGACAAAATCACTCTCACACTTACTAACAGCCAATGTTGCTGCTGACAGGCACGACACAAGGAGAAGGTTTAGATAAAATACAGAGAACAACCTCATCTTACACCTTGTAACGAAGCATTTAGAACCCAGGGCGATGGAGCATTTACAGTTACCATGGCTGTACCAGACAGCTTCAGTGTGCTGGGTGGTGATGCTAGGCCTGGATTTGAACGAAAAGAAATACTAATCTAGATTCGGACTGTTTCATGGATGACATTTTATTTTACTCCATTTGAACAACGTTTTGGTTTATCTTGCATTTAATTTGAAGGGCTGAGCAGTTCCCAAATAAATCCCTTGTAAGATCTACATGAGAAATATACTGAAAAAAACACCAACCCAACAACAACAAGCCCTTTCTTCTGCTGTTGCTAACAAGGCCTATTACTTCCCAGACTGTGTTTGGTTTCAACACCGTATAATTTCTCAGCTGCAAACAAGAGACCAAGACAGCTCTGACTAGAGCTACCCTATAAATGATTTTTGTCCTTGATGTTTGTTCTCATTGGAGAAGTGCCAAACTCCCTGCCACGTGCTTAGGTACAGGTGGTAAATGGGCTTTTTGGCTGGTTCATAGGTAATTCACAAGTAGTTTGCTAGGGAAAGCTAGGCTTGCACCCAATGAGAAAACAGAACTGTTCGGGAAAAAAAAAAAAAAAAAAAAAAAAGGCAAATTGTCACTTCAGTTTATTTAGGCAGGCAANAAGGCTAATTACACTTTTTCCCCATTCAGATGCAGTGAATGACAACCCCAGCTCATGGTCTCTGTTACAGCAAAACTCCTAACCTGGGCAACTGCACCTATCTTTTGCCATTGCCTCTCCTAACATTTGTCACTTGCTAACACTTTGCTCTTGACCTGCCCCAAAGCCGACAAAGGCTGACAGCAGCCTGGAGCTTTTTGGCTGCCCAAAATGAGTGAAAGTCTCTCTGTTTAAACTAATGTGCATGGACTGGCTGTGATTAAATTTAGGCTCAAAATGGAGACGGAGATGTGGGAAAAGCTTCCAAAACAGAACAAAGAATGGGAGTGATCTGAACAAACGCAGATGCCTATAACTGAGCCAGGCCCCTTCTTCTCAATGTGGAGAATAATTAAGCATTGCTTATGAATCATCTCACCCTAACGAGGCATCCAAAATAGACTAGATGAATCACAGTCCAGAAACACCTATTTTTCTCCCCTTGCAGTAAAAGCCCAAGGTAACTGTCTGAGACAGGGACATTTACACTGTAGGTGGTTAAAGTTAGTGAGATGAATTTAAAAAATGTATAAATAGAAAACAATCAACAACAAAATCCTAACCGGTTTTAGGTGCAACAGGACACGTGTGTGAAGGGTATCTGACACAAATGGATATAACTGAATGAGATGATGTAAGGAGTCCACTGCAGGTCAAATGGGACAAGTCTTGCTACAAACAGGTAATAAAAAATTACGTTGATGCAAACTGCTTACAACTGCCATGAAAATCCAGGTACTTTTTCCTTGAAACCAATGCAGCACTTCTTGGTTTATGATACGACAGGGAAGAACTGTGGACAGTGAATTTAAGGCCTAAAAAATACAGTGTTTCTTTTCTGTCTTTAATGAATTTATTTTCATCCAATATTCTCATAATTAACAGAGATGAATCAAGGGCTTAGTTTAAATAAGGAAAAAGCAGAATCTTATTCAGGAGTAAGGGCTCTTTTTGCCTCAAATTTGTCTCAAATGACACCTTTCAAGACTCCTTTCCCCTTGAATGAAGCTGACTTTCCACACAATTATTCCTGCTGCCACTGCTTCCTCAAATCCCATTGATTATGTGAGGTTTCACTTCCCAAAACTGATGGGAAATGGCAACAGGTGATGACGAGAAAAGATGGAGTATTTTTTTTGTTTCCTGGGTACCTCTTTCTAACAAAAACACGGTAAAGTTGTTTGTTTTATAAAAAATTTATGTGTGCCTTTGACACAACGTGAATCCACAGTGCAGACAGTGGCGGATCCTAGCACACACACAAGTTAGCTGATCCATAAAGGGGCCAGCACACATGGTCTAAAAGGTATAGGTACCTTCTCTAAGACAAGATGAAGTCCTACCTTCCTGCTTTTGCTAGGAGTTAACAGGATTAAATCACACTACTAGCACTCATGGGATTTTTTTAGGGTAAGGAAGCATCTCAGATCCATCAAAGGGTGTCCATCCTCTTGGTATCCTTTTGTTGAATCTGACAACAATGGGCTCTGGCTCTTACTTTCAGTTTGGAAGTGAGGGGTGAATTTTTGAAACAGCATGAGAAATGTATTTCTGGGGTACCTTTACCTTGATTCACAAAACACACCACAATCATATGTAGAGGATCCTTGGCACAAACCTACAGATGAGTGCTTTTTTTAAGGTTTGACCTCACCACTTGGATGGACAGAGCCTGAAGACAATGACTGGATTGATGTAATTTCTTGCCATGTTCATTTCCTTACTCATATTTTTTTTCTTCACTTTTACTTCATACCTAGAATTAACAACGAAATCTGTGTGTGCTGTCTGGCTTGTACAGCATTTCAGGTCTCCTGCAGGCTCCCCCATGACTTCTTCATCACAATGGTGGCTGTGTGTGGTTCCTCTCTGTCTGTCATCTGTTTTGAAACCCCCTTGATAGCACCAGTCCTGCCATGAGATAAAATCAAACACCACCACTGCTATTTCTTCTTCAGAAAAGGGATCTCTCTACCTTTCCATCTCACTAAAGAGCTGAATTAGCTGAGCTTGATCTTCTACTAAACAATGATGATAATAATAATAACACCAACAATAATAATAAATTTTTAACGTATCTTGTGGTACTCAGTAAGAGAAAAGTGTTTCGGAGAAGTTTGCTGATGTTAGCTTCATGCAGGTGGTTTCAGAGATTTACTTGGGTCCCTCCACAGTTTAAGTTATTGTATGGGGAGAAAACCACCACCCAGAACCATCCTTGCTTCCAACACATGGGTAACTTGCTGCTTTCCCTTTTTTCCTCTCCACCTCACGTCTTTACGGGGTATCATTTCATTTGGGGATGAATGCAACAACGGACTTCATGAGTCCAAAAGCCACAAGATGGCATTATAGAGCAATTAAACGGAAAATCTGTGCTGGAATCTTTTTCCCCTTGCCGATGGAGGAGGAATTACGAGCAGCCAAACGGTGCTCACTGTAAGAGGGGACAGGTGTTTCGGAGCAGCTTCCAACTCAGCCACTGTCCCTTCTGTTGACGGTCTCACCTGGTTAACTCTTATTAACATTTCCAAGATTTCAGATGAAAGCCCTTCAGGAAGCAGAGTGTACATGCCTCTTTATCTAGCCTTTGTTAGTGTTATTTTCCTTTTAATGCATTGCTTTTTGCTCTTTTCTTTTCTTTTCTTTTCTTTTTTCTTTTCTTTTCTTCTATGTAGCTGTCAAAGTGCACTGCAAGTGTACGAGCACCACCCGTGGCTTGCGGGCTCTGTGGCACGAAGCAGGAGTGTGTTTGAGTTGTGTTGGGCTGTGAATTGTTCAGGCAAATAGTGCCTGCAGGACCATCCTCGACACAGCCGTGCTTGCTTGGCTCTGTGGTGCAGCGGGCAGTGTGCACGCATCAGTGCTCCCATGTTTCATGTTTCTGTGGAGCGTGTGAGTTACACGCACATGAATGTGGTGGGGAGCACATGATGCTGGTTTTAGACAGTCACAGCCTGCTGCAGCAGTGAGAGTGGGGAGGGGAAACTGATAACATTCAGCCTGATCCTGTAGCACTTGTCAGCATTAAGGGGGAAAAATAAAGGGGAAAAAGATCCTGCCCCTATGCTGACTTTCCCTGCAGCTTGGCAGAGAATGCAGCACCCACAGAAACAACCGAGCTGCTCACCAATACCTGACATAGACTGGCTTATTTTTGCAAATAATATAAAGTCCCCTTTATTCTACATTGTGCATTGTTACAGGCCAGGCCAAGGAACACATTAGGGATGGTTCCTCAGAGCATCCTGCAATGAGACAGAGCTCAGGCTGAACACGCTTCACAAATCAGCAGTTTGAAATAAAAGCTGGTATCACCAGACCTCTCCAACATCTCCTTTCTCTTTCTTATGGTCAGTGAAGGCAGGTACTTTTCTTCGTGCTGCTAATGAACAAAGAGATGTAAAGCTACAAATGTTGCTGGTTTATATGCAGTACTGTTTGAAGGAGTGCATGAAGCAACTATTCCCCTTTTTATTAGAAATCATTTTAGTACTGTTATTTTTATTACTTCTACCACCATGTTTATAATTGTTACTATTATTAAATTATTTATTAGTCAAATTGGCTATGGGAATCTTTGATTTATGGTTTTTTTTTCCGTTTTTTTTTGGTTGGGTTTTTTTAAGCTATAAAAGAGCTAATAAGTTGCCGCATAGGGGCTCCAGGGAATAGATACGAGATTATTCCCTCTTGGATTACTTTCTCAGTGCTTTGTCCAGCTTCATTTTAATATTAGTCATCATTGTTTTTATATTTGCATTGTGCTCCACTCAGGGATCTTTTCAGTGCTGCATTTCCTTAAACATAAAGCTCCCGAAAGCTTGAAGGCAGAAAAGAACACAGGGGTGAGGCTTTCTGTGTACAAAGGCGCTATTTTTCATGCCAGTCTGTGCCACAGTGTTGTTTGCTCCTTTGCTTGCCTCTCTGCTTTAGAGCACAGCTGTGCACTGGGGCTCAGCCTGGGAAACAGCTCTCTTCTGCCACTGGGCAAGGCCAGTCCCAGTGGCAGTGTGGTCCTGACACCCTCACCTAAATACATTTCAATACTTGTAAGACACAGAGATGGTTCATCCTGTCAGTCTTGTAAAAAAGTTTTTTTCTTTTTTCTTTCCCATTTGTCCTTCTAATTTCTGTCAATTCAGTGAGATGATTTTGCCTGGATGAACAGCAGAGATAATGCCATGGAAGGGACATAGCATGCGCCCACAGAGAGGACCCAGGTTCAGCCACCTTTCAGTGGTTGTGCCCAAGCAGTAATACAGAGGTTTTCCTGTACAGGAAAGCTGTAAACACTTTAGGGTGAGATTATCCTTAGTCCATACAGAAAAGCAGCATGATCTGCCCATCTGCTGTTCGTATGCGTGTGCCCTGCTCTCTCCCCTCCCCCTCAGCCTGCCTTGAACCTCCTGCCCAGTCCCAGCCAGACACAGCAAAGCAGCACCAGCTTCCAAGAGGTTGGTTTCTGAAATGGGTCATGAAAATAACTGGCTGAGGTTTAGCAGAGTGAGTTGCCAATGCCCCTGCTAGGAGAGGCACTGGGGTCTTATGTCATAGGCACAAGGGCACTAAGGCACTAGAAAGTTAATATAGGAATGGCAAGAGAAGACAAACATTCAAAACCAGGGAAAACATACCACAGAGCATAAAAAAAACCTCCTAAATACAATGCAGAAAGCCACAGGGGACTATTGCAGATGGAGGAGTTGTTTAGTCTGTGAGTCCTCCACCCTAAATGCAGGAGAAGCCCGGTCCTTATGTGGAATCCCAGACCCTGTGCTACTACTGCTATTGCTACAGTACTGCTGCTGCAAAACATAGACCTAAAGTAGAGAAACAGAGCAAAAAGGAGATAGATGTCTGGGGAGCTGAGATCCCAGTAAAACGATTCCTTGGCATAACTAAAACAGGAAGGCATCTCTAACACTAAGAGCCCAATATCACTGTTATTCATGTGATACGAAGAGACAGCTCTGCACAACGCCTTAGAGAAGAAATCCCCTCCCAGGAACACTCTGAGGTCCTGATTTAGCACAGACTTAAAAATGCATTTGAGTCTCACTATCTTGAGTGACGCTCACTTCTGTGTGTACACCACGGCTTTCAAAAACTGCACCAAGGCACATAACAGCTTACACCCGAAGAGAAAGCAGACGTAGGCACAACACAATTACTGAGGCTGCGGATTCAGGCTGCCTGAGAGCCTTCTCTTTAGCGGCTATCCCTTTGCTACACACAAAGTGGGGAGACATTTCTGGTAGCATATCATCTGCTTCAGGCTGAAACAGCTTAGCCATTACGAGGATGAGATGATCACCCTTGTACGGGAGATTTCTGCTGAGTCCCTTTCTTGGCTTGAAGGGGCTCACACTCCACTCTTGAGAAAAGTTCCTTTCCATCAGGCTATAAGCTACGTTATAACCGAGAGAAGAGTTGCACCCTCTACCTCCTAACACTATGAAATTGGTGAGAAAAGACAGAAAGAATATATGGAGCAGAAGAAAGAGGAGCGACAGGGGTATGTCTCCACAGCTCAGAGATTAGAGAACACACCTTTGAGTGGGAAAGATAATGCATTTGCCTTTTATCCAGTGCTGATTTCATGTAAAATACATTCAGAGATTTTTTTTTTTTTTTAAATAGAGTGAAAGAGAGGCTGGGCTATTGTTCAAGAACATACCCTATGTATATAGTTACAAAATAAGAAATAAATGTTTTATGCAGTTAATATAGAAGACAGTATGATTAGACAGGCAGAGAAAGATAGAAAAAGGCAGACGGGCAGAAATAGAAAAGAAAAAGCCAGAGCGCTAGCTAGCTGTTAGGATAGCTGAGTATTATGAGAAACTATTGTGTGAAGTAGTAGTCGTGTAGAACAATAGATTAGGAAGAAAGAACCCTTAGCCTGTCACTGGGAGGGAAAAGTAGTGCAAGTTCAGGATGCAGCCAAGCATCTAAAGGATGGTTGAGTGGGTTAATAATGTCACAGCGACATAATCAAATTAGTAATGCTATCTTGGCGATGTGGTCTAGTCTATCAAGGCATTTACCTGGTTACATTGTTCAAAACAATACCTCTCGAGAGGCAGAGGACTCCAGATGTCTCACCCATCCTGCGCCTTGCGCAGGCACATCCCATGCCCTCTTACATAAAACCTCACTGCAGGGCGAGAGGAGTTAATGGGGCAGAAATTTCCGCCCGGCTCTCTCCTCCCCACTTCCAAACCCCATGCCCTGGATGTCAGCTCCCAGCAGTCTCACAGGGGCAGAGGTTCGGGGTGAGCAGCCTCGCTAGCACAGCAGTACAATGCCCTCCCTGAAACAGCTCTGCGAAACAGTGCTGGCTGTGGAGGAGTGGCATCAGCCTCCCAGTACGGGTAAAGACAGGGTGAGAGGTATGAGTGTCCCTCAGGTCTTTTCTAGAGGAAAAAAAAGATCTATTTGGGGAAGGATTATAAGTTTTATTATGTGTTTCCTCGCCTCTGATTTGTACCAAGCAGCATAGCCTTACTAGGGCTACAACCCCCCTTTCCTTTCTCCATCATCCTCTGTGGTTCTCTGTCTATCTACTGCTGTAGGGCTTCTAGCCTGAAAGCCAGGTAACCTGATGGGAAGAGAACTGAGCTACAATGAGACCAGCTAGCCAGGGCAATAATACAGGAATAATGGGATAAGAACTGGTCTTAAATGATTTGTCAGACTTAGGACATCCAAAAGATGAAGCAGAATAAAATGCATAGGGGTGTATGAGAGGCATACATACACAGGGATGAATGCATTTCACAAGACTGGGTATGTCCAGGCTAGAAATTTGCACAGGGAATGGAGAACTGACGGGAGTTCTTACAAGGACACTGATATGTGAGTGGGGCATAGGAGTATTTTCACAGAGAGCTCATTTTGGCTGCCGCTTTGTAAGAACAAATTCCTACATCTTACTTTATGAGACTGAGATTAAAATGTGTTTATACCTATATAGCTATCTTTCATAGAGGCTCTTCCTTTAAATACATATATGTAGTGAATATATGTATGTATATGTATACAGGAAAAAGAAAATTGATAGGTATAGGGTCTTGTCTTCAAATTCCCACAACCTTAAAGGGCACTGATATCTGTGGGAGAAAAAGCCTGTCCCCAGCCCCCTCCATCTGCTTTTCTCTTCCAGGACAGCAGGAGGAAAAGCAAAGAAATGCAATTCTCCCTGTTCCACCTCAGTGAAGAAGCAGCAGCACAAAGAGTCCCCGTGTCCGTCAGAAGGACTCAGAGATGGGCATGGGGCTCTCAGGGAAGGAAATAGAAAATAAAATCAAATGAGGCTTAATCCGAAAAGCAAACGTTTGCAGGGACAAAGCCACCACAGGGATTGTCATTTCACAAATTGTATTAATCTGGGCAAATAGTGCTTTAGAAACAGTAACCGTGGTGTTTATGCTCAGTTCCCCCTTCTGACCTTATCTTGCCTCCCTTGCTCCCCTCAATATGGGACAAACCCTTATCACTTTGCACCAAAGGTTCCTTCCTCAACACTGCAATCATGCAAACCTGGAATTTGTGCATGAATCTGATAAGGAAAAAAGATGACTGAAATTTGACTTTCTTCCTTTAACAAATAACGGGAGAGATTAGCAGCACAAGATGACAAAGCAGCCAAACACCCAGATGCCCACAGAACAGTTCCTGCACTTTCTAGGGGCCATGTGGTTTTTGTTTTGGCTTTTGTTTTGTTTTAAATAGGCTTGTAGTATCATACTCTCCATCTTAGGTCCAAATAAATGTGCAAAGCTGAGCAGGTAGAGGGAAGGTTGAAAAATTACACCATACGTAAATGGAACAGCGTAAGCAGGAAAGAGCACGGAAATAATTATAAGCAGCCTTGCAATACTTCCTACACTCCTTTATGGTCCAGTCAACATATTGGCCACCTGTTTGCCTCACAAGATGCTTTGCTATAGCTGTAAGTCCTTCATTTCACAAAGGAGCTAATAGAGTAGGGTTTCTGCTGGAAACTGGAGGAATCTCTCCATTTGCCTGTGTCATTATTTTTCCTGATAACCTGGCATTTGGGCACCTACAAATTCAAAAGTTTTTTATGTATATCTTTTGCTGTGAGGAAAAGTAGAGGNATGCAAAGGCGAGGGTGTGTGTGAGCGCATGTGCGTGGCTTCTGACACTTCACACATACAACCCGCTGATTTCCTCCTTCAGCTAGAGGAAAGATTTTTTTATATATTATTATTATTTTATTTTCAATTGAATCACCGTCAGAATGAGCTGAATTACAGGAAAGACGAGGTTAGGCAGCTCATGTAGCTTTTGAGAAATCCAATAAAAAAAAAATCTGAAGGATTCCCCAAACCCCAGAACTCCAGGAAATGCGCTAGTTCCTGTGTATTACATTGTTTCCTTCCTAACATATTAATGTCCAATATGCAGCAATAAGCAATGGCGTGCTCTGGTTTACCTTTTCGTACTAAGGCTTTCATCGAGCTTGCAGTTCTGTACAGTCTTCTCCACCCCTCTAAAGCTGCACTGAGTTTTGCACTCTTATTTATTCCCCCTGCCCCCCAAAAATCACTACCTTCGGCTAATCTGTGTTTTAGGATGTAAATAGAGCTGAAGCAGCTAAAGGTGTGCAGAGGGCAGTTGGTGTTGGTTTAGCGATGCGGTGAGGTATACAAAAGCTTCAGTGACAACTACTCATTAGCAGCTAATCCAATCGCTCCTGCTAATCCAATCAGCCTGAGTAGCTGGAGTCGCTGCTTTGCAAGAGTGGTCATTTTGCTCTCTTAAATATCCCAGGAAGTTAAGTGAGGATTTAAAGCAAACCGAGCTGGCCCAGTGCACCCAGCAGGTTCAGCCTCTGCGACGGGGCCATCACCTGCAAACTGGCCTTGGATCTGCATGGCAAAATAGCTTCAAGCCGAAAGCCAAGGCAGCCTTTGCAGTCTCTTTGTAGTATCACAAACAAACTTCCATTAGCTCATTCTGAGTGCTGGGAACTGGAGTCTGGCTGGGGACTGGAGGAGGAGTAGGAGAAGGAAAGGGTTAACTCACTTTTATCTCCTCCCTGGGGCCCCCACTCCCGCAAATTGCAATCCAGCGCGGAAATTTTTCAGCAGCCGCATCGATATCATTCCACTGTGCCTTCATTACCTCCTGGTCTCTAAATAAGGGCCAGTTGGGCTCAGAAAACATTATGTGGTGCTGTTACAACCAATATAAACCACCAAAGTGGCATTTTGCAGATGAGAAGAACGAGCAAAAACCACGCAAAATCCTCTGCAGTTGAGTTTAAACGAGGGCTGTAACTTCTCACACATGTCCTGCTCCCAGTCTACAGGAAGAGGCTGATTAATCCTGCATGTGTTAGACTGGAATATTGCATTACTGAAAGCAAAGAAACCCCTTAATCATATTGCTGGTTATGCCAGAGGTCTGTTTTCTCTCCAGTGCATCACATTAAGAGCCATCGCTGGACTACAGCAATGTCCCAGGCTATTTTTCAGGTTGCAGCACCACACACAGGATTTTTCATTCTGGTTTTCCTTTAGTGGCTGACCAGCTGGGCTGTGGTTAACCTTCAGATAACCACCAGCAGCAAGAAAGTTTTTGAGTGGTGAGAAAGATGGGATTTTATCACCTCCTATCTCCAAGAGAAACTGTTTTGCAATTAAAAGCTTTGCTCCTACTCTCCCTTGGCTGCTTTCTCCAGAAGCAAGGGACTGGAAGACTAATGTCATAGGCAGGACGGGAAGCAGTGCTCTGTCTTGCTCCTCCTCTACCCTCCTCTTCCACCCTAACTTGAAGAAAGATAACAATTTCACTGGGATGACTGCTGTCTGCACCTCCAGTCCTTTTTGAAAGCCCAGTTCAATCCTGATGAGGTGTGTGCTGGCTGAAAGGACATCCTCCAAACCTCATTGTCTCTCAGTGCAGCAAGGCTGGTTTTTAATGAGAGGAAACCAGACCTTCTGACAACGTACTCACTTGAGAGATCTTGAACTTTCGGAATCTGTAACTTCTCCCTAAGGCCATTATGGGAGTGGATATGAAAAGAAAAAGCACTGTCTTGTTGACACAGTCTGTCCATAGGAAACCCAGGGGATCGCATGAGACATGCAGATGTCTTCAGGGATGATACACTATGCACCTGATCTCAGTTCTCTCTCCCAAGATACCAGTGGAAAGACACTTCCCTGTGCCAAGGAATAAAGGATTTCCTTCTGATACCACTGGAACATGTTTAGCCTGTATCTGAGACTCAAATTTGCACCCATAAATGATCTCCTGTAAAAGCAGGAAAACCTTCCACTTAAAAATCTCACCCTTCCCCAACTAGGACATTTTCAGAGATACAACAACTAAATGAAAAAAAAACAACCCACAATCAGTATGGGAAGTCCTGGCAGCAGCATCAACCATTACAAATACATAGAGAAGACCCATGACAGTAAATGATATCCCACAAAGCATGAAACTAAGCAGAAATGTCTTTGGGGCTGGCTGATTATTGCAGTCAACCCCAGGGAGGAGGAGGTGACAGAAGGAAAAGGGCCTCTGTTTGTACAAGCCACTTTGGACTTTCCCTTTCAACAGGGCACTGGGGCACTGAGTCTTACGGCCTTTTTAATAGGAGCATCTGCTCTTGTTCCCATCCCAGCTGGATGGCATCTATGCACGTTTGCTGTTAGCGAGATGTGCCATGTGTCACGAGGAGGAGCGCGTCCTAGGCAGGGAGCACATGCACGGCTTAGAGGCCTTTACACTACGGCAGCAGGTCCATTTGTTTGGCCTGGGCGCTTGCTTGAGGGCAGCAGCTGCATTCTCCATCTACTGTGGAATTTCCAAATGGTAAAGCCCCCAAGGGTGGATGTCATTATAAGGGTAATGTGTGTGTAAGTGAGAGTGAGGAGGGAGGGGGCTTCATGGGTGACTTCCACTTTATCTTATTTTATTTTATTTTACTTGATTTTATTTCACTTCATTTTATTTCTTCCACTGACATCTGGAAATGAGAGTCGTCTCACTCCTGCAGACCCTCTGAACTCAGGCCATCTGTGGGACCATCTTTTACTCCCCCTCAGTGGTGACCTGCCCTGCAGGAGATTGGTGGTGATGGAGAGGGAGCGTAGGAAATGTCACAGGAATGTCCACACGGTCAACAGCAAATTTGCCAAACGGGATTTCTGTCTCGTTCAGAGGCTTGTTACACAGCTCTTAACACATTGGTAGGTGTTCACAGGGGTAGAAATGCCAAAGCAACCCTATTTATTTGCCCTGTAATCTCCTTATTCCATCTATGGCCTTTCCCTGTGGAAATATCCAACAGTAATTTGTAAAAGACTCACATTTATAGGGTAAGTGGGGGCAGATGAAGACATCCATCCCATTCTACCCCTTGTAAAGGACTTCAGGGGCCCCATGGAACCCTGCAGCAGCCTCTCTCCTCTGCCCATCAGCAGCAAATTTAACTGCCCCATCTGCCACCCTAGCCCTCCAACAGAACATAAAACAGGCCAGCCGTTACAGCTAACGCACAGATCACACACAAACTACCATATGCAGTGGCTCTTACAGGGTTTAGTCCAAATGACTTGCATGCAAGAGCAGTCCTAGCATGGTCAATCCCTAAATTTGAAGTAAAAGCTGCCAAAGAATGAAGGAAGAGTTTCTTCTTTGTAAAGAAATCTTTGCCTGAGAAAGCTTACTATGAGGTTTGTAAGAGGAGCCTTCATCGATGTGAGCTGGCTGTTAATAATAAATCCGAAGAGCTACAGCACTGGCTCCCCGCCACCCACCTCGGCGAACCCGGCTGAACCTAGCAGACGCAAATACAAGTCAAACTCTGTAGGCTGGATACACAACAAGATACTGTTGTCCCATCTGTAGCGGTGTACATGCCAGTGGATATCAGCCTAACACAAGGCAAGAAGATACATGGGGAAGCAGTTGCTTTTCTCCTTCCTTCCCCCTCCTTTTTTTTTTTTTTTTTCNAAGATGCTTTGCTATAGCTGTAAGTCCTTCATTTCACAAAGGAGCTAATAGAGTAGGGTTTCTGCTGGAAACTGGAGGAATCTCTCCATTTGCCTGTGTCATTATTTTTCCTGATAACCTGGCATTTGGGCACCTACAAATTCAAAAGTTTTTTATGTATATCTTTTGCTGTGAGGAAAAGTAGAGGATAACAGAACTTCACTTCTATGAGTGGAACCAGCACAGGAACAGTATAGGAAAATAATCTTTTTTTTTTCCTCCCCTCCCCCCCCCGCCAATAAAAACTGACTCAAAAACATACCGGGAATAGA
>VWZK01017295.1:25810-40235 GCA_013396935.1 Baryphthengus martii
AACATACCGGGAATAGAGTCTTTTGGCTTGTTATGCTACAAAATCTATCAGACCTGCTCATGAGCTGGGGAGGTGGAGGCAATTTTTTTTTAATAATTTTTTTTTTTTTTTGCTCTGAGCTGGGAAGGGAGCCTGGAAGTTGGTGCCATGTCCATGGTGCTCCCAATAGACTGGCTTTGATACGGCAAACAGAAGAGGATGCTCAACATATGCTCTGTTTGCGCTACAACACAGGGACAGACGTTATGGGACCGATGTAAGAGCTACCTGCGATGCTGACACCCCAAATTGTTCACTGTACCTTAAGACACTGATTAATCGGGCTCTGGCTGTTCAAATATCAGAAGCGCACTTTCCCGAGGAGCCCTTAGCACCCACAAAAGGACCAACACCCCTGAAACAGCCAGTGGGAAATTCATTGGACATGACCTGGTTAGTGTCTCCGAGGCCTAATTGGCATCCTCTGCCATCGGTCTGGCTTCAGCTGCCAGAAGAGAGTAAATCGTCTCCTCCTTTCACAGATGGGATGGGGGAAGGGGTGACCACTGCGTGTCTGTGTGTCGGTGTCAGGGGATGGCAACAAAGGATGTCAAGAACATGGCACTGCCAAGGCACTTGCATATTTGGCTTATAACCTGATGAGTGCAAGGCAGGTGGCAGAGTCTATGTCATGCCCTGTGGGGAGTGGGGAGGGAAAGGAAAGAAAGGAGGGAAAAATAAGGCTGGTGCAGATGGGAAGTGCCAGCTCTTCTCATTGGAACAGAGCTGTTCAGTTGGGAAACCCAGCCAGAGAAACTTCAAAGGACCAGGAGGGAAAGAGCAAAGCTGGTCAGAGTCAGCAAGCATCTCCTGATCCTTTCCTACAGCCTGCTTCGTGGCTATTTTAAAGACCTCCTTTTGATAGGAAAATAAAATCCCCTACAATTTTTAAAAATGGAAAATAAAGAAAATCTCAGAGATTTCAAATAAGTGTGTGACATAGGTGTGTGGGAGACGAAAGAGAGGAAGAGAGACAGATTTAAAAAAAAAAACACCACAAAAAAAAAATACCCACAACACAAAAAAACTTCTTGGAACAAAACACACACGAGGCAATGCCAAAAACTTGAGAAGGAGAGTGGTTACACACTAATTTAATTCTCTAATCCCCCTACTCCTGTCACTGTTTACTCACTGATAAATGTGCAGTAGCTTCAGCAAGACAGCCACATTTGCAGAAACTGACAGCCTGACTCAGAGACTATTTACCTAAAGACCATGAATATTAAAACAGGTTTCCAAAAGGGCCCCGTCTTGAAGGAGAAGATTAGCATGGGGCTTCTTGCTGACAGACTCTTCCCTCTCTACCCCTCCTTCCCCCACTCCGTGATGCATCTCTTGTGCAAACACTCGAGAAGTATCACCTAGCTGAAGAACTGAAATATTGGAGTGATGCCCTGGAGCTGTGCATTCAGCTTTAACCTGACAGCAAAAACACCCATCCAACCAAGGCAGAAGTTGGGGTTAGTTATTTTGAGTGGTGTTGGTTGAAAAAAAATCTCTTCTAAATAATTAATTAAAAACAAACAAACCAACCTCAAATATTTTTGTTATTTTATTTTCTCCTTCTGGAAGGTGAACTATGAGCACAGAGCCCTCTAACAGAATTAAAAAGGCCACAAAATTATATTTCAAAGTCTCCATCTTTAAATGTATTTTGCTCTGTCTCCTATGACGGCGCTTTCTGAAATTCTCCAGAAAGCTGTAAAAAAAAAAAAAAAGGTGAACTAGAAAGGGCAGAGCAAAAAAATGGCTGTAAAGATCACAGGGAAGAAATAGTTTCCATAGGATGGAGAAGATGAAATAGTCTAGATACCGTAGATGAAATGAGACAACAGAGTGGAAATCAAGTTGAAGTATATAAAGAACATGAATAAAATGTCAAAGGTATTTTTAAATGGATAGTAAATAGTCACTTACTGTATTTTTATTTTTTTTTAAAAAAAAGAAGATAAACTATCTGGGAACAAGTCTGAAATCAAAGTAAGAATTTTGGTTTATTTATTTATGCAACATGTATTTTACTGGAGGAACTCTTTGCCACAGAATCTTGTGGGGAACAAAAATGATAAAAAGATCCAAGAAAACCTTAAGAAATTTATGAAAACAGTATAAAAGATGTTTCTAATGGCAATGGTGCAGGAACAGAAGATCATAGATTGATAGAAGAGAGGCTTTTGACAATGAAGTTAGAGAATGATTTATTTACACGACTTTGTGTTTCTCTCTCTCCTTATTACCCATCCTCTCTACTGGATATGAGGAACACTCCCTTTCCAGAGAGAAAGCCTCCACACACACAGAAATAGAGGCATGCACATATAGACCATGTGGGCATTGAGAGTAAATCCCATCATATAGCCTGTGATATTAACACATAGCCTATTGTATAACTCATCCAAGTCAAAGCAATAAAACCCACGTCTCTTACAAATGAAGGACAATGCTACAGTCTGATGCATTTGTCTTGACAGAGACAGTACTGCTTACCCTTGGAAATGGGTAAATATCCCAACTGAAGACAATGACATCCAGCCTCTCTCTTAGGTCAGTGAACTACTTGGACAGAATTAAGAGTCTGTGATTTTCCAGCCTCCCAAGCTACCCAAGATACCTTGATGTAGATGCTCATTTGGCGTAAAATGGCACAGCTCTGCTGAACTCAGTGGAGTTATTCTGCAGTTTGTTTTTGTCCCCAGCTGAGGATCAGGTGTTTTCAGTGTAAGCCTTTGGGAGCACTCCTGCCAACTGCATGATGGACAAGGCTAACACAAGGATGAGCATAGTTGGCTTCCAGGGAAAAGGGCTAACACCCTATTTACACTCCCCTAGCTTCCCTAGACGCCTTTCCAATTGCAACCAGGCAGTACATGCCTAGAAAACTACTGTCAGTAAGGCTGCCTCTCAGCTTTGTCTTTAGAAGAAAAATAGATTTCAGTAGAGTAGTGCCAGAGGCCGCTTGGTCTGAAAGGCTTTGCAAACACTTTGTGCCTGAGCATGTGAAAGGGTTAAACCATGTGACCACTTGGCACACCTCTGGCCAACATCAGGCTTCTGCCTTCACACCAGTCTCAGAAACAACTCCAGCCCGTTCAACCTTCATGATTCCCAGCTAGCATGACGCTAAAAGTTTATCTAGATAGAGGAACGTGAAGTCTCCTTGTGAATACACTGACAGGCTACAGAAAGTCACCTCTTACCCCAGGTGTATGGGGTGAGGTAGGAGTCAAAGCGAAAGCAAATATCCTCTAACAGAGATTGAAATCCTTGATGAATGTTTCTTGAAGGCTGGATTTGGTATCTTTTTAAAGGATGAGTTTAATTATAAGCAGAGCTACCATAATGAATATTGGGAATGTTTCCTGGAAGCAGAAATGCACCATCAGAATGCAGATGAAGAGAGAGTCTCTCCAGCCTCAGAATTTGGTGTAAGGACAAAGTGGCTTCTTCCAATTTCTCTGTAGAGCACCTCCCTCTACAAAATCTCTTCCTACCACCTGAATACATGTCACTTTCTTTGCCCACCAGAGGGTTTTAGTAGAAGATGAAAAGCTCTGTCATGACTTTGCTTATATACTTGTATGGACAAACCAAGCTTACTTCAGGTCCAATTTTAAATGCAAGCTTCAGTCTGTACTCAAAGGTTAAGAATAAATGCTATGAAGCTTAAAAGGTGTAAGCAGTGTTTCTTGATGATTTGAAAGAGTTTTGCTTTCTGGGACATGTCAGACAGAAAAGGTTTTGAATGCCCTTTGGTTTAGTGATTGCCAGAAATTTGCAGAGGGTTAATGTAGGCAGATATCACTCCGTGCTACATTTGTTTCTTAAATGCTTCGTCTAAACACTCCCTTTTAGATCATTGAACAGATGGGTCTTGGGTATGTCTCTCCCAAGGAGGCTGCACAGGCATGGTTTTCTGAATTGATTGATAGCTCATTGTAGACTTAATTATTTGGGAAGCTTTTACCTGTATGCTGGTTTCCCTCCATTAGATACACATATCTACATATGTGGAATTACAGCATTCCAGGTGTACAGGCAATATCCTGTTCATTTAGGAGGCTAATACAATCTTTATGAAGCAAAAATACACCCAGACACCCAAAGTGTAGACAAATCCATTCTCAATCGCTACTCAGGTGACTCATCCATCTTACTTGCGATGGGTGCTCTCCTTGTTGCATATAACATTATGCCTGTACACTGAAGTGCCACAAACCCTTTTCTGCTCCATGTGCCCATGGGCTCTGTGGTAGATTGACCTATTGTGGGCCCAAAGCTGTGCAGCTGTGTCAGTGTGATATGCCACAGAACCACTGCAAGGTGGTGTATCTCCTACTCTGACTCCTTGCTTGGAAGAGCTCTTGTGCTAGGCATATTGTCCAGTAACAATGCTGTTCACAGGCTATTCTTATGATGTGCCTAGCAGAACAATCAAACACCCCTCTGTACATTTGTCTGCTCCACAGGCAGTTTTGCACCCCTGACCCATGATAAGATCCTGTGTATAAAAATCAGTGCACTGAGAATGGAGAAATGTGAGTGATCTGCAAAGACATCAAGGTACATAACTTCTGGTTTTAGGTATTTTATGCCCAATGTAAGGAAGGAAGTTCAAGGTCCTAAAGAAGAATTTAAACATGTAAACATTTTCATGGGTGTAGGAGTCTGTCAATGAATATACCTCCGAGACTCTGAGGAAATAGTTTCTGCTTTAACACCCCCAACCACGCATTCATCACTCAGTAGACATGCAGACAGTCCTCCTCTTCCCTCTCCTTTCCTTCATCTACAGCAAAACCACACTATTAAAACTTTTCCACTATCAGTAAGAGAAGCTGCCATTTACACATTTACAGAGCCGTAGACACAACACCAATTTAATAAGGAGGGAAAGAAAGAAGGAGTGATCTGTATATAATCTATACATATATATTTTAAAGACTCAGCAGGAAAGACTCTGCTGTCATTTTAGTTTATTGAGAAATAGCTAGATATTAAAGAGGGTCAGAACTGATGGAATTGAATGGAAAGTTGTATCTCTGAATCTATTTGTAATCACCTGCATCTCTGCTTCTTTTCTCATCGTACCTGCAGAGACATGACATACTGCTAGCTACCCCTGGAGCATCTTATAAAGAATGCAAGGGTTTCCCAGTGTCTGGTAGTTAGATGGTGTTGGACTGGAGCATGCATCAGCCCTGATAAGGCTTAAGAGAAGAGATCAGTTCAGGCACTTGCAGCTTTGCCTGGAGAGCTGCTCTTTGGGAGTGTCAGCAGCTCTGGTCTGACCATGCTTTGTGGCTGTAAGAGACCTCTAAATCTCCAGCTCTCATGATCCACACTTGCTCTTTGCAGCTCCTTCACTCAGACAAATCCCAGTTTCATCTACCTTCCAAACTCTACATGCGCCATGTGCATTTCCTTATCCCTGTGCACCCGCCCTTTCCTTATTCCTTCGTAACAGCTCTGGATGGGTGTGATTAACAACACATAGGCCTTATACACTTTCTGTGGGAAGTACTTTTCAGCAAATTTCCCAGATTGTCTTAATTTTACAGGTAGGCAGGGCGAAATCGAAGAACCCAAGTCATGCAGCACACCCAATGGAAAAAATATAGGAACAGAATCCAGATTTAATTTTTCTTGGATTTTTTCCTCTACTTTCTAGGCAACATCTTGTCCTATAATGCTGGTATCATTTTAAAAAATCAGTCACAACTGTGGGGTTGAGAAAAGGACTGAGAGGCTTTTTGAGATTTTTTTTTTACATATACTCTTGCCAAATTATTTTTGAGTAGCTACTGAATATTTTTTTTTTCAGAGCTATTCACAAAAGCATATGAGAAAGACATTTCTTGCACTACAGCTGGATTGCAGCTGTTTGTCACCAAGACAAGACATTCAATACCCGTTTGTAGTGGATAATTTTGATAAGACAAGGAATTTAGCTGGAAGGGTGGATACTTGATTTTAGACCTTCTTCAATTCCCAGCTCAGCCAAGTTGCTTGTCCTGTCTCTAATTCCCCATATCTGGCCACTGAGATAGTGTTTTCCTGCCTTTCCAAAGTTTTTGAGGCAGTAAGTCAAGTAATGATAGAGAGGCACTTTGCAGTCTGACACAGGGAGTACAAGCACCTAGGCAGGCAGATAAATTGTTTTTGTTCTCTGCCTGGAAGAGCATAACTTTTGCAGTTGTGTGTTTCCAGTAGGAGCATTCATAATTATGAATTCAGCAAGTCACTGTGCTGTGCATATTCCACAGCTGCTCATGGAGAAATCATTGTCTGTGAGAAATGCTTCTGGTTAACGTGTATGCTGCAACAGGCATAAAAAATTGAGCGCAAACTGGCCATGAACAGGCAGAACAAATTCAATTCGGGAGTCACAAGGCTATTGTGTCCTGCACAATGGTCTGCTGTCACAGAGCTCTGCCTAGGGATAGACATAGGAAACTTTGACTCTATTTTCAAATCATTTTTAGTTTTATTTCTTAAAGAAATGAGGGATTTCCTGATTATTCTGTATTTTAATAACTATTTACATCCTTCTCTCTCTTCCTCTCCCCTCAATAACTTTGAACCAATTGGCACAGGAGGTTTCATTTGCACCTTGATAGATATGAGAGAAAGTAATCAGGAGATGAAATGCTGTAGGGAAATAGGCTCTTATTTTTTCACTCTCCAAGGAATACATGTTTTTGAAAATCTTTCCTGGGAAAGTGGAAGTGGTTAGGAATACTGTCTTGTCTCACCACTAAAAATGTATTGAGTAAGCTGAGATCCTTATCTGAAGTAATTTCTAAGCTAAGACAGCTGTTATCATGATTTATTCTTTTTTTTTTTTTTNTTTTTTTTTTTTTTTTTTTTTTTTTTTTTTTATATAGGACAGAACAGAGAGTATCCAGCCCTTTGCTGACCAGAAGACCACAGTATTGAGCAAATGTTGTCTCCGGTACCTGGTCTTAACAGGTTACTCTTTTAATTTCCCATTGCTCGGACTGATGTTGAGAGATCTTAAAGACAACAGATTCTGAGCTCTGACCACTGGCCTAAACTCTCTTGAAAATCACTAGTCAAGCACTCATGCCTACTGTCTGTTGCCAGTCAGTGAAAAAATCAGTCTGGCTCTAGAAATTCATTTGTGATTTAGGATCAATTTCGCAGCCATCCTCACAACTTACTTAGGTTTCCTTGTATCTTGTCAATCCTTGAGGCTAATACAAATAACAGTAGCCTTCATTCCGTTTAGACTTTTACAGATAAACAGATTCAGCCAAAGCCCGGAATAAAGCCTATACAGCCTATCTCCTGCCTGTCTGTATACTCCTTCCTGACAGATCAAGCCTGACCTTGCAGCAAAAGACCCAGTGGGTAAAGAAACAGCACAGAACTGATCTGTGAGCAAGTAATTAGCCATTTTTCAGCTGCAAGCTCATTAATTTCCACAGATGCCTCAAAAATTTCCAAGATCTGGACTTCTATACCTTGATTTGTCACCTACCAGATAGGAGGAAATTCCACAGGACTGTTTCATCCTTCTAGATGCTCTCTTTTCTCCATAGCAAAAACAATTCAGAAAGGACAGAGCAGACTAGGCTCAATCCTTAGCTAGAGTAAACTGAGGTAATCTAGTGAGCTACCATTTTGCACCAGCCAAAATGTCATCTGCCTGGCTAACATAATGAGCTGTGTAAGCTGGGTGCTTCTCCATACTTCAAGGAAAACCAGCCAAGCAAGAATTCAGATTAAGAGGCGTCTGCACAAATGTTTTCTTAATAATAATTAATACATGATTAATAGGAATAAATTCTGAAAATAAATTATTATAAGATGTCTCTATAGCATGCCACCAGGATGATGGGGATAAATGACACTGAGGCACCTGAAACTTGAGAGCCCATTACCAAGCATTTGTAAACGGGAATGCATAAAAATATTTATCCATCTCTTTCTGAAACATGCTCTAATATGTCTTGAAGCAATTTATCAGCTAAAAAGTAATTTTCATTAATCACTTATTAATTATTAATAAAGTGTTTTTAAGTATCACCTTAATTTAAAGTGTTTCTCACTCAAGGTGCACTTCCAGACTTTCATTTTTGAAGGAGATCTTGAGTCCCAGACCCAAGTCCTTTAGATTCAAGCGACCTTGGTACATCCTTCTTCACCCGACCCATTCTAGGCCTCCACAACCGTTAGGCTTGCAGGTGGGACTAAGTCATGCTTCTGGAAATTGCAATTTGTCATTTCAGAAGTAAACTTGATCAGATCCCCTCTCCCTGCTCACAAAGCTGGATGCCCAGACCTGGGAACGCAGCATTCAAATGTTTCAATTTATCATTACAGTGGAACCCTGAAGAGATCACATCTGCTAAGATCATAAATTGGACAAGATCCCACTTCAGAAGGAGCAGGCTCAGCTCAATATTCCCATTCTTGAACAAGGGACCAATTAGGCAGGTTTATTTACCTGCCATAAAATGAGATGTTAGCCAGTGGGAGAAGTCACTTAAGGACAACAACAACAAAAAGTCTTTCTGATCTCTCTGTTAGAAATGGCCAGCTTAAGAAACAGCAGTTCTTCACGTTCTCACTTTAGCTTGTATTTCTTCCTTCTATTCCTCCTATTTCTTCATTCCTCAAGTCCCTGCCCTCTCTGCCTTTTCCCCTTTATCTTACACATTCTATCTTTCTTTCTGTTTCTCTTATTCTCTTCACTCTTCCTTAATTTTTCCTCTTCCTGTTTAGCTCTTATTTTTTCACACATGCACACATCCGTATAAGATTTAATTTTGATCTTTACTGTAGAATAAGCAATCAAAAAGGTCTTATTCCTGGGAACAGAACTTGGTCTACAAAATGGACAAATTACTCACACTGCCTTCCCTTCATAAGACCTTACAGTGGGGATTGGATCTTCCACTTGCAAAAAACTGGATTTGGGCCCCAAGAGACTGTAAGGGGAAAATCTTCAGGCTTAAAAAGTGGTATTTTCTGTTTCTCCTCACAACCTCAATTCAGCTTCTTCACTAGATGGATAATGGTGTGAAGGCATCCAGAGTGGAAGCAGAGAGAAGCAGACACATCTGTCAGGGATGGTCTGTGTACATTTATCCTGCCTCCATGCTGGGGGATGGACAAGATGACCTCTTGAAGTCCCTTCCAGATGTACTCGTCCATGAGTCCGTGATTAATTGCCTTCATGATCTACAGTTTATCTATCCAAAGAAATAAGCCTCAAAATCTCCTGCAAATACATATCCTGTGGGCTGCCTGAGGATATTGCCCTTCTGTCCCTGAAGTGCTACACCCTCATTTAGACTCCACAGAGGGGATAACTCCCTGCTGATCCCTACAGAAACATAGCCTCTTTCACATCCTCTAGTAGCAAAGAAATTAAATAATAAAGCTGATTTATCTCAGTAAAGAAAGGAAATTTAGCCTCTAAATGGGAAAGAAAATTTCTATACTTGGCTTCCCCTGAAGACAGAGACAGGGAACTGAATCTTGGTGAGAGCTACTGGTGGTATATTTTTGTTTCTCAGTACTTCCTCTACTCCAATATACACAAGATTAATTTGTGGTTGCCTTTCTGGGATCATGAGATGTGGAAGCCACAAGAGAGAAGCCCATGATGCCTTCTTTTTTTTCAGAGGGTGTCCTTTGCTTACATTGAAACTATGCTCATCCATATAGGGATAAACATGGGAAAATGCAGATATATTTTGCCAAAGTGGACTAAAGAGAGAAGAAGTGAAAATAGTGAAAAGGAAAGGAAAGAGGACAATGAAGGAGGGGGCTGGTCAGAAGTCTAACAAGAGCATCTTATATAAAAACATATGCGAAGGATGAGAACCTCTTAAATATCTGAATATACAGGATTGTGAACATCTCCACTTGAACTACTGGGCATCTCCAGCTGATTCATTCCAGATGTTTAACAGTGAGATATGTTTAACCCTAAAGTTATCTTTTTCTTTTCACAGGTTATTGTGGACCAGCTCAAATAGAGATCACTGTAGTAGTGATATTTGGTTAGATATAACCTACCCAAAGAGAACTTCATCTGAGTCTTCGCTACAGCAGGGAAGGTTTGTTAGTAGAAGAGTCAATCTTCCTAGAGAAGCTGGGCATGTAGTAGTAGCGTACTGAAAAAGTACCTGGCTAATAAACACAATGCATAATAAAGGCATTAAAGACTTAATCTTGAATTTTTAGGCTGGCCAGATCTAGGCTATGCGGACTTTATATTAGCCTACTGACCATTTCAATAGTCATAACAAAAATAATAGAGGGAATTAGTTTGGTGTCTTACTTTCTCTTTCTTCTGAATCACCAGAATTCAAACTAAGACAAAAATCAATAGAGGCAAGATTCAACTCATTAAACATAGATATCTACAGTAGCTGTGTACATCTAAGATAGTCACTCTCAACTTCCTTGTTAATCAAAAGAAACTCTCTTGTTAATCAAAAGAGAGAATTAGACACTTCCATGCACTTCAGCAATTCATTTCCTCTTAAGGTGCATGCCTAAATCAGAGGATCGTATAAAAAAATCTTATTTCCAGCCATTGACCAAGAAGCGAACGAATAGTAAACAGTTCGGATGTAGATTTCTAAAGGCAGATGGGGTTTCTAAGTTGTAAATTACAAACAAGAAAACCTATAAACAATATTCTCCCTTTCTACAGCGCTTAACAGGAAAATAGCATCGTTACTGCAGTTCCCTCTCTACAAGAACTATAGAGCAGAGACATGATTTTAAACTATTTCATGGTATTTGGAAAAAAACATGACTTTAACTTAATTTCTGTAATTCAACTCTCCTGACCAATGTTTCATTACTTCTCTTACTTCTTTTGTTTTCTCTGTCTCCTTCCAACAATCTCACTGCTTGTTTCTTTACTTCCTTTTCATCTTGAATACAAAGAGCAGGTTGATCCCAGCTCTGGCCCTGGAAATGTCAGGCTGAAAATGTTACTCTTGGAGTGATTTGCATGCATTACAAAGTGACAGGTGACAGGAGCACACAACCTCGGCTAATAGATGATTAATGATGTGATGTTGGCCAGCACTGTTGACTCGTTTTCCTGCTCTTCGGGAAACTTCAAAGGCAGCTGGCATTTCTGTTGCCTTATGACAGGCTCATAGGTGAGCGTAATTGTTTAGTCCATATGTGCATAGCATAGAAGTAGCCATAAGCATGTTCATGGAGCACATTTATCTATATGTGTGTATAGGAGGCAAAGTTCAGAATTGTATACATGAGCTCCTGCATGTTTCTGTGTGCATACGAGCTACTCATATACAAACTGTCTGGCTTCTGTGGGTTGCTGAGAGCATCATTATTGAGCTACTATATTCTGAATAAAATACTATGGCCGATTTGGGGTTACAGTCTAAAGGAATGAAAGAAACTCACTGGAATTTTAAACTGGATGGAGAAAAATCAGCCCTAAAGTAAACAGTACATTTGGAAGGGAGCCCAGTAACTAGCAATCAGAACAGGATTAGAAATAGGTCAAGCCTGTAAAGTTGGATCTTTTTTTCACACCCCTTTTTTTTTTCTCAGAAAAATTTGGGAGGGTATAGGTTATTATGGACATTAAGCACAGTGGCAAAATATGATTTTTTATTCCAACTCTATTCAGAATTTGAGGCATAGGCTCACTTTGAGACATAGGCTCACCTCTGACACATAACACTATCAGTCTGGAGTCCAGTTAAGGAAGTATTTTGAGTTTTCTAGGAGAATAAATATTCTTAGGCCGGAGGCTTCCAAAACATACAGATGCCAACCTCTGGATTTAAAATCCTGGTACTTGGTAAAAAAAATCTAATTTCCACACAAACACCTTTGCCTTCTGACTTGGGTTGCCTATCCCCCACCACTATCTATTCAGAAATCTTTTTCAAAGTTGCTCATCATTAGAAGGAAAGAAAGAAAACTGAAATTGTAGACAAGAGTTAGAATTTGCATTTCTGAACAACAATCAGCCAAACCAGATTTTTTTTTTTTTCATTGAATTCAGTAGATTTCTGAATCAAAGAATCAAAACTCTGCTCAAAAATTGTGGTGTTTCTTTTTTTTTTTTTTTTTTCTTTTTTTTCCTTTAGGTGGAAAGGAAAAAGTACAAAATTTAACCTCACTTTAAAGTAACAATTGAAGCTCATGTCTGAGCTCTAAGTGAGCCTCAGCAGAGGATACACTTGACAAATCAGCTGGACACAGGACAGATTTTGAGCCTCTGTCTGAGCATCTGCCTGAGCCCCACTGAATGGTGGTTTCTCATCTCTTTAGCTTGGACGTAGAGGAAAACAGGCTTGCTCACAACTTACAGCAGAGGCTTCAGTGTTTCTGAAACTATCACTTTTTTTTTTGGTTTTCCTTGCCTCACAGATTGTTCAGTTTGTTAGCTCAATCTAAAGGCTTGCCATGTCCACTTCACCTTTCCCAGCTCTCACTAACCCTTCAATTTACAGGACATCATCCACTTCAACTCAGATGCTGCTCCAGACAGGGTGAAACACTAAGTGCCAGACACCAGAAAGCAGAGAGAAAGGAAAGAGCTGGGAGCACTTTGATCTATTTCAGACCTGTCGGATTAAGCAAGTCTGGAGGTTTGGGTGGTGGCACTTGGGCTTTATACTTGCTTAAACTGAATTGATGGAAGGAATTTGGTGGGACCAGATTAAGTCAGCCTTTCTGAGTCCTTTCCCCAACCCAGTTATTATTAGTATTTACAAGTCATACAAGAGAATTTTTCAACTCAGCCCCAGCAAGAATACTGGTCTGCCTTGAGCTAGCTGGCAGATGGAGAAATTCTTTTGTTACTTATACAGCAGCTGAGTACAGAAGGAGCAGTAATTTTTTTTAAAGTATTTCTAAGTCTGTTAGACTTTGAAATTTCCTGGTATGCTCTAAAACCAAAAGGCTTTCACTCCAAAAGCTTTTTGCTGCTGTGTCGGACAGTCCCAAGACCAAGCTCACTCCCCTAGGCTGGCACAATGTCAAAAGTGGAAATGGCAGCACTGTGAAACAATGGAAGTAATTACAAGCTCTTGGAACCATTAGGAAAAGAGAGATGTAACATCCTGAAGTTTATCCTGTGATCTCAGTCATAACTTCTTACTGTTACATCTTCTATAACCCAGCTCCAAAGGGCTTGCCAAAATGCTGCTCATGCCTTCTAGACACTCAGTGTGTGTGTCTGATCAATCCACTTGATTTGTAGGTTAGGACTAAGACTTACAGTCAGACCCAATGATCTCATTGCTGCTAGCGTGAATGCAAAACACTTTGAGTGAAAACAAGGGGATTGATCTAAAAGGACACAGGTAATTTAGAGCAAAAGTTAGGCTTTTGTGTATTAATTAAAAAGTTCCCTGTAACCTATGGGACATATCAGCTCTCTTGCAAAGGTTGTCATCTCTGCACAGCCAGCCATTTGTTTTGTTCTCTTCCTACAGAAACTTGATTTTTGTGATTTTTGCTCCTGTATCCTCCAGGAGAGAGGTCTGGTCAGATGATTAACATTATCTTCTCTCTTAAATATTGCATTATTAAAATTGGGCAGGGGTTTTTATGGCAGCTGACTAATTAGCCCCATGTCTCATCTCAGCTGTCAAAAATCTCTATTCATTGACAGTTTACTTTAAGTGGCTCAATTAGCATAACAAATGACTCACCAAAAGTTCTGTAGGCATCCTGTTGATTAATGTCATTTATCTTGCAAACCAGCAGTAGATGCCTGAGTTGCTCCTAACAATTATTATATACATTTATATACGTTGTATGTCACTCTCAGAGAAGCAATGCAACACAAGGGCTATTTGCAGACATTTGATAACATAAAGACCTTTCATCAGCCACAAGATGGACAATTTTCCAATTAGGAGTCAGGTAGACTATGAGGCCAAGTTTCCTTGCACATCACCCTACACACATTCAAGTGATATAAAGAATGGAAATGTCTAAGAACATGTGATCAAACTGAGGAGGAAAGAGCCTGATCAGAGGCCTTAAGGCCTGTCTTGACTTTTGCCTACTGTCTGCATATGCCTTTCAGTACATTGTCCTGGTATGTAGTACCTTTGCTTACACTTTATGTGCTACACGAGTAGTGCACAGAAAAAAAAAAAAAAAAAAGAGAAAAAATGGCTAGGTTCTTCAGTTTCAGCTTCAAAGACTTGCCTTGGGATTTATGCTCCTAAAAGTCTTATGTGATTTTGAAAGCCCAGTGTCCTAAGCCTCCATGGCCAGAGCAGATCAAGGGACACAGTACAGCAGCAGGACAGCTACTTTCCTGTTAAAACAGGACCCTTGATGAGTGATAGTACAGCAGTACTGGGCAAGGGTTGGAGAGATGAGGCTTTTTTTT
>VWZK01017295.1:40271-54153 GCA_013396935.1 Baryphthengus martii
TTCTGCTCAGCTCTGCCACTCACCTGTGGCATGGCCTTGCTTAACCTCCTCTCTGCTTTTTTTCCATCCGCTTTGATTTTTATCCTCACTGCTCATGAGGTCTATGTGGTCCTTGCCACAAAGGACAGGCCCTCCTTGAATGTTTACGCAGAGCTTTACCCTGCCTAAGGTCAGGGCCTCAGAAGTCCCTGTTATATAAAAACACAATGCTTCACCACAGAGCAAATTCCAGGTATTCTCCACTGTGGGCAAAACCGGCCTTATTATCAGATACAGTACCAGTATAGTATCAGACTCCCATCAGATAGTACCTGTGATCAGATGACAATGTTCTGAAATTTCTGCAAATAGAGGTTTTCTGCCAGTGAAATCAGAGATGGCCATATCTTATGCTAAAAGGCATTAGTATGAGTGCCTCCGTAATCTTTATGAAAAAAAATGTGTGGGTTTCAGTTGTTTCAAAGTAATTCTCCTAGAGGAAGAAGCTTTTATCACTGAACCCTTTAATAAGGGCTCTTCTCCCCAGCCCCAGGAGGGACCGTGCAAGCTTTAAAGAAAGTACAGCAAGTGCTCTTACTACTGAAGCCACTAGGAGTATATTTTATAAAGCAATATTAAAGAAATACTGAGAGCAGAATAATTTAATCAGATTCATGAAATCAAATACCCCCAAGGCAGCGATGAAGATGCAACTCAACAAGTGCTGGTATTTCGTTCCATAGGAAGAAGAAAATTCATCAGCTCCCTTTTCTTCTTTTTTTTTTTTCCCTCTGTTCTTTTTTTTTTTTTTTTCTTTTCTCCTTATAGAAGTAAAGCTTGATGCTAAATGAAACTAAAGTCAAATAACCCTAGGACATGAGGATTAGTGCAAAGGCACCTTGAGCCTCCACTCAGTCACACTCTGTCCTGCCTCTTCTTGCTCGGGAGCTGAAAACTATTCACTACAAGAGAGTTGGAGGGAAGGTTGTCAAGTGTGTCTTTAAATAGTAGTTTTTTTCCTGATCACACAATCAGTCACTGGCAAAATATTTCATCACCTTTTCTCTTTCTACCCACATCATGTCATCATGACTGCATGTTTTCCTGGTAAAGGGCAGCACAGCAGACCTTGATACCAACTTGGGGTCTCCTCATGTTGCAGGTAGATGTAACAATAATATACGAAAACTTAATGGAAAAATTAGCAGAAAGAGAACCCTCTAAATCTTGAAACTTAAGGTGCTTATGTCTTTTAAGTGTCAAAATGTCTTGAAAGGAAAGAGTTTATCATTTTTGTTCTTTTATTCTACTACTCTTACATTTTGCTGATAGCTGATGGCCTTCCTGGGGTTGATGCAGGAGCAGTATTTCTGCAATTATAATCAGTGCAGGCTACGAAAATGAGAGGTAAGCTGACTTTGATGGCAGCTTGTACTGCTAACTAGGAGGCTTTGGGAAATGCTCTTGAAACACCTCTGAAGAAATCAGCTTATTCTCATTTGTCAGGTACATAACTGAAGCTGAGAGATAAATTAATCTCACTTAAATTTAACCATCTAAAGTTGGACACAAGGTTCATTCCAGGTGTCTCCACTTGCTGTATCACGAACAGGGAGTCAGGTGACCTATGCAGTGAATCATCTTGTGCTGCAAGAGGTGGCACCCAATGCCTTACAAAGGTGTCTATCTCTCTCTGTTGACTATAGAGAAAGCTAAGAATAGTAGCTTAAACTGAACACTTTCCTTTTTACAGAGCTAAAATTAGCTTAGAAGATTCCCATCTGGCTGTCTTCTCCAAAGTAACCCAAGAGAAAGAGAATAGAAGAGTAAATTATGCCTTCAGTTCACCAGGCATACATGCTGTTCGGGGGATCATCCTTCATTTTTATATGGTCATCAAACTATCTCTGAAGTGAGAGGATGGGGTTGAAACATGAAATCTATGCACCTGAGGTCTGGGTGAATGCAGTCTACAAGCACTAAGGTAATGTGTGAAAGCTGAGTGAGTACAGAAGAACAAAACATTTAGGCAGCACATGATCCTAACAAGTGGCAACAATATCCCTGAGACAGATCTCTGAAGAGTGCGGAGAGAAGAGCCTTCAGTTTATGATGCATATTTAACAGCTAAAATATAGCAGCAGTACTGTCCTGTCCTGCCTTATGGCTTCTTTTTTTTTCCAACAAGGCCATCATAAATTCTGCCTTGAGCAAAGCAGAACTGATTGGACTGATTTATTCTTTATTCTTCTTTAAAACACACACACACACACAAACACATTCACTAGGGAAGGATATAGAAGTTCCAGGAAAGAACCGTAACTCAATTGCCATTATAGAACAGAAAGATAATTAAGTAAATGTTGGCAGGGGATAGCATTGAATAACTTTAGCAGAATGAGTTCTTCTTTGCTTTGCCCTTTGCAGAAAGTATACTGCATCCTCCAGAGACCCCACCCTAAATTGCTTTGGATAGCTTTCTTTTCCCTGAAGGAAATCAGAGAGAACAGGGCTGGAAGGGAACTCCGAAGGTCAGTTTTCCCCACTACAAGGCAAGATCAACTCAAGCTAAAGATTGGTATTTTCTCTGCTAGTGGGCAGGAGATGGCCTGCATGTTGCATAGATGTGCAGTTAACTCTTACCATAGTAGCTACCTGGAACTTGGAGGATCAAGTTAACAGCTGAAACATTTTGATCTACAGTTTGGAGCAAAGAGAAGCTTTTTAGAAAGAAATTAATAATTAGTGAGACATAAGCAGACATCCTGAAATGTGACTGGCTTCTGATCGTGCCTGAGTATCCAAAGCACAAGGAAGGCAAGAACTGCAGTTACTAATTATTTCCAAGAGCAGATAAACAGCAGCTCTGGTTTTTATTCATCCCATGTGGTGATCCACTGGGTTTGTAGACTTTGACACATTTTATGTCTCAAATTTATCACAAGTTTATAGCCACCCAATAAGTTAACAGAAGAAAAAAACAAAAAAAACATCATTATAAATCTTGTGAGACTGTACTGTTTCTAAGTGGAATATGAGAGAAAGAGCACGTGTGAGAAAAAAGAAAACAGAACAGTAAAATATTAAATTGGGAAGTCTGAGATCATTCCCACTGAGGCAGGTAGGTTTCAAGTAAGATGGCTTTAATATCAGTGGGTTTTGGACAATATATTTCTTCCGAGTTCATTGCAAGAATTGTATATAAAATGCTCTGTGCGTGCATATATATGCAGCCACCTTTAAAATATAATTATTTTAAATCAAAATCTTAAAGTAACATCTGACTTCTGATTATAGAAGGTTATTCAAATTTCTTAGTAATGAATCTTTGCCTAAAACATATTCTGCAATCTTTGCATAATCATGTCACTCTATTTCATAGACTACACCTTCAAGAATCACCACATGATGTGTGAAATGAAACAAAAATAGTAGATAGACTGACTTTGGTACAGCAGTGCTAATTTCTCAACCTCCAGAAAGATCAATGTAAGTTTCAAACACATCCACAAATACATCTTTGAGGGAGAAACAGAGATGTGCAAGCGAGCCATCTTCATGTAACAAGTAAGTTAACACAAAGAAATTTCGGGCTATCACCACAACTGAAATGTATAGTAGGCTCAGGCTGAGAAGAAATGTTTCATGATTGCACATCGTAGGCAGTTCCACCCTTACATGACATCTTTACTGCTGTTTTTCTGTATCTTAGGGTCTGTTATGACAACACTTGTTCAGAAAGTCTCATTTAAAAAAATGATACTTCCAACAATGCTGTCCTGTGCTTGTATGGGAAAGAGAAGATGATCAATAAGAAACATGCATCCTACTGAATCAGAAAAAAAACAACAGCATCATGCTGACCCAGGACATAGGATAGAAAGTAAGATGTATACAGAGTATAAAAGTATATGTATTTAGCATATGATTCATTTCATATCAACCAATCCTAACTTCAACAACACAGCATTTAGTTTGACCTAATTGTTCCAGCCCCATGATCAAATAAAAAGAAACACATACCTCCACAAAGTGATTTATGTTCTTAGGCATCACTCAAGGCTATAGAAGACAAACTTTCTTTTGTGATGGTGCTTTTTCTCCACTGACTATAGAAAGGTTCTAAATTATCAGATTAGCCTCAGTACCTGACTTCTAGACATCTAAAGGTTATGTGTGTTGAACCCAACCTAGTAAAATCTCTCATTTCATCCAGAAGTGACTGAGGAAACAGTGGTTGAAAAGTCGCTGAAAAAACATTGATGTTTTTGTTTAAATGCAATATTGGAGAACGTAAATCACCTGATTATAATTTATGATTTGTACTTCAGTACTACCAGGAAGCTCAAGCTGCCTGAAGACTTTACAATGTAAGCAGAGATGATGGATAGGAAAGGATGGAAAGTTACAGGAACTCTAGCACTGAGATTAAGTGACTTCCTGAAGGTCAGAGCTATCTCGTCTATGGAAAAGACAGGAATTGGAGCTGGATTTCTTGAAACTTGGCTCAGGGACCTAGCTGCAAAATTCTTCTTCCCTCTTAAAACAATACTAAACTACTTAATGTAGAATTAGTTCCTCACATAAGAATTGTGAACTAGGATGACATCAAAACACTTGTAAGAATGATCAAGAGCCTGCAAAAAATAAATTGGATTGTCGCTGAGACCCACAATGAACCCACAAGCGTGAATGTAAAATCAGAATAAGAAAAGCTCCATAAATGGGAAAAGTATGACCTCATAAGTCAGTAACACATGTTCTTTCAGCTGAGCAATTTTTCCACCTTGGCACTATGAAGTATGAAGTATAGATAGAGAAAGTACAGCAACGGGTAGATGCAGAGGAAAGGGAGAGTGCTGGACCCAGCCTCATGTTTCCCTAAGGACTGAATTTAAACCAAGTTTTCATTAGGGAAAATATCTAAGTTAGTTGTGTCAGATTCCCTCTGCAGTCATCTGAAAAAAATCCAAAAAAACAGCACCACTTGAGAATGAGTCAAATTGTCAAGGGATTGAGTTGCCACCTGAGTGCCCTTTCTAAACATGGACTGTAAGGAAACTTAATATTGACCACAATCAGAAATACAGTGTCTCAAGTTTGTAAGGAAGAAAGTACCTGTGAAAATCAGATGAATGTATGAACAAATCAGGTAATGTGGATCTGGATAACTTGAGAATCATAATGTGGACAAGTAGGGTTTGACATTGGTCATAATGCATCGTCAGAGCTTTGTCACTGATTTCAGCAGAGCCTGGACTTTACCCATATTGCAAAAGTCCAGGGAAGGAGCTCCATTTACAGATAGGAGTGCCACAGGTTGTCTGAATGTGGGACAGGCATCCAAAGGACATCTATAGGTGGTTGAGGCTTCAAATAATCCTGTAGGAGATGATTATCAGCAGCAGATCTCTGTATCTGAGGCTCAATCTGTCATAATTTCTTAGTAAAGAAGGAATGAGGGAAAAGATCTGCCAAAAATATATATGATGGATCAGCCAAATTGTTTCTAAATGGTACCTTAGTCAGAGTTCTCCACAGGGGACCAGCAGCCAGCTGCACTACACTATAGAGTAAATGCTACTGCTTTGGAAAAGAATCAGTGGCAAGCGATTTGCATTAAACATTTTTTTTTTCTTTATTTTGTTGTTGTTGTTGTTTTGGTTGCTATTTTTGTCTAACATAGAACTGCATCAGCATGTGAAATTCACAGAGAAAGTGCTCAGTTGCTGATTTTCAGTATATTTTTTGTCTCCATGTTTACAGATTTTACTCTCAATCGGGGGAGGGCAAGAAGGGTGGAGGTGGTGATAGGGAATCCAAAAAAAATAAGCAACCGGAGAGGCCATCCAGAGCCAGAAACAGCTTTTGTTTTCCAACATTTTCTTTCAAGCTCATGAATAAACAGAAATCTGTGAATTTAGAACACCTGTGGTTAGCTAGCCTTGGAAAGGAGAACAGAAGAGGGAGAGCTAGACCTATGCTGAAAGCCACTGAACTCATGAATATGAACAGGGGGCTTAGAAGTAAAAGAAGACCAAGTTTTCATGCATCTGTCTAGAGATGCTTTCAGCATATGGCTCATATGCAGCATGCTCTGGCCATTTTCCTGCTGTTTTGGGGATCGTTGCTCTCCTGCACACATTTCTCCTGGATGATTGCTCTCACTGATAGGGTGTGACAAAATTAATATCTAAACCCTTGCAGGTTTTGTGTAGGTGTGGCTCAAGCATAATGCTGGTCACTTGCCCAGAACAGCACATTGCTAGGGGCAGCAAAACGGCTCTACCTCTCAGCTTGCCTGCTCTTGTCTAGGGGGGTGTTGGGAAGAGGTTACACTCATCCTGCAGCCACTACTCTCCGTCTGCTGATTGCAAAGGTAAAGAGAAAGATCAGCTTTTCAGGGCTTTGCCTCCAGGTCCACTCCTTTTCTCTCGTGACAGAATCAGCCTGGCAAAACCCAGGCCCTCAGCCTAAGAACATAAAACACTTGGAGGCTTCTAAGTGTTATCTCTATGGATATTTTTCATATACCTAGACTCGTATGAATTTATCATCACATAAACATCTATAATCACTGCTATAGGGCTAAATATACAGGTAGATGTGTACATTAACATGCAGTGTATATGTGCACACACTATGGGCTAGGAAGACAAGCAAACACATGAAAAGATTCGAAAATCCAAGGCCAGAAAAGATCACTGAAACAATCAAAGAGGTTTTCTACCTTGCGTTATCCAGTATTTATTGTCGAAAGCAAGCTCTGTTAGGCTATGGAACAGGCTGAAATCATACAGTATGATAAGAAAAACAAAAAGAACAAACAATGAAATATTTAATATCCTCTAGTGGCAGTGACACAGGCTTTAAGCACCAGGTAGTACATTAATGGCATTTACTATGCCTTGTAAGTGGCTAGAACTTGACTATGGAAGACAAAATGTGGAGAAGAGTTTTTGCAACCCTTTTGCAATGAAAAAGCCTCATCTGAAGCCAGGATTGGGCATTGTACTTGATAGAATATGAGGATTGATCAGTGAATTCAGAAGAGGGAGGATTAGAGGCTGAAAAAAGACAATGCAAGAGAAACAGTCAAAAGAACTACATCTGCTTAAAATGCAGAAGAAAAGATTGAGTAAATATATGAACACAGTATTAGAATATGTAAAGAAGTTTGGTCAGAAAACAGTTGTGGAGATGTTTCAATTAAAATATGAGATGTTTTTTGCCCAGGAAAGTTGCATATCTTAGAGTAACATAGCTCCAGTCTTCTTGAGATGTCACTTTCTCTCCACTGCCTGTGGAGCAAGCACAGGTGACATGCCTAATCTTTGTGTGTGATGACGAGAACTCTTTCCAGATGTGACAGCACTGTCCAAAATACAGATGTTTCATGAATTAGTGCCATCATTGGCAGGCTACATTTTCTTTTTGATACTTTTTTTCCTGAGTATGTGCCACTTGCCACAGTTATACAGGACTGTATAAGTCTGTGAATCTTTAATATGACTCAGCAGGATAGTACATATATTCTTATGTAAGAAGCCCTATCAGAATATCACTGAATTTACTTCAGACTTTGTACCCATCATGAACACGAAACTCTTTTTAATTTAAGATCCCTTGCCCCACAGACAGTATATAAGGATGGAATTCGTATCCAAGAAATAACAGTCACATTTTAAATACCCTGCAAATTCCTGCAATTCCAGCACTCTTTTATAAAATTAATGAAAAGTTTGACTTCTTGGGTAAAGCAACAGTGCCCAAGTCTGACCCAGAGTCATTTCTTGCCTTTTAAAATGTTCCTAGCATCATACATAGACTTTGATGCCTTACAGTGGAAGTCTGTTGGAAGGATTTTGTTGCATTTTATCTTTGGGGTTTTTTTATTTGTTTTGTTCTGTTAGGGTTTTTTTTCCCATGAAAATTCCAAAACCCCAAGCTCTCCTTCATGAGAAACACATTTACAAGTCACTTAAATCAACTAAAGCTCTACCAAAGTACAGGTTTCCTTGGCGTGCCTGAAACATGCTGCTTGCATGCATGAGAAGGACCCATGTACAGGGTTGGGTCTACTAGTCCTAAATGAGGGTAGTTTGTCTGAGAAAGACTCAGAAAAGTATGGCATTTGCTGTAGCAGAGGAATTAACTTAAATTCAAACACTCTAACTTTCAGTTGAGTAAAGACTTTTCCATTCTCAATACTCTCTTGGTATGTACTGGAATACTCTCCAAGGTATGTACCTCAAAGGCTGGCAGGAGTTCCCATGCGCTCAGAGCAGATTTGGTAAATGAGATCCAGTGCTCAAACTGCAGGTGAGCTAATTCAGTGCCATTAGCTGCAGCCAGGCCTTCATCTCCTCATTAGGAAAGTGATAAATTATGCAAAGTGTACTCTCAGTACAAGCAGTAAGAGCTGACAAAGCCATAGGAAAGAGAGAGATGGAAGGAAAAATAGTCTGCAAAGCAAAGCAGAGGTGTGCAACACAGTGGTGGGAGTGGTGGGAAGGAAACCTCATCCTGGGTCAGGCTGGCAACTTGGCCAGGAGCTAAAAACTTTACCCTCCTCAGGTTTCATTTTACCCTGTCTAGCTGCAGTGACAGTGAGCCTGAAGCAAGGATTCTCCCCTTTTATGCTGCCCATGCTCTAAAAGTCCCTTGCCAGTTACTCTTAACATACCTAAGATTTCCATAAGAAATTGAGCTATGAAAATCTCCAGAGCCCAAGAAGGAAAACCTTTGTCTCATATCGCAAGTAGACCTGCCACAATGGAGCCTCTTCCCTGATACCACTCTGCAAAGCCAGATTTTTTTGGTGATGGTTGTCTCTTGAACATGGTATCAATGTGAGCTCTTCTCTGGAGTACTTATTTTGTTTCCAGAAAAAGAAAATACAGTAGGAAAGAAAGTTACTGCGTGGAATATCCTACCATCACCTGAGCAAGATAAAATATGCAAGGTGTGGGCAGGGGAAAAAATAGTCGACATTAGCTTAGATACCAGACCCCTCTCAATCCTAGCCCCTGCAGGACTGTCAACATAGTGACCAGCCATTCTGGCACCCTTCTGTGGCAGGGAAGTCCTGCCAGGAGCTGGGCTGGATTCACATTAATTTTCTCCTGGCCAACAAAGACTGACCAGATTGCAAAGACTGTGAACTCACAACCTTGATTTGTTTCCCCTCCAACAGCTCCCTGGAACGTTTGGTTTCTCAGCCTCCTCTCTGCCTCCTCCTCTTTGCCTAGGAGCCATCACAGGGGCAGATACAGCCCTGACAATGCAACCCTGTGGCAAATCCAACTCACTGGGATGCAGGAGGAGCTGCGGGTTCTAATACGGCCGGAGCCCATCCTTCATTCACCTGCACAGGTAGGACTGAGCTGGAAGGACAGCACATCAAAGACAGACTACATTTAGCTGGATACTTTCCCTCAATCACTGCATTAGCTTGTCCTGATCCTATAGTTAAAAACAGCTATTTATTCTATCACTACATGCTGGCAAAGATATATTGCACGAAGTCAGCACCTACAATTATTATGGTACAGAAAACCTTTGCTGTAGCACGTTTAGTGCTGCTATTTATCAGACACAGCTATTACATTCTGGCTCCCAACAAGGCTGTACAATTCTGGCACCCAGGAAGACAGCAGGTGCTCTGAATTAAACCAGAACCAAAGACTTTCTCCTCACCTTCCTCTGGCTTTCTTTAATAGTCTAGGATGGACTAGGGGCTATCAGGAAAAAAAAAGGGTTGCAAGGAAGCACTCTGCTAATTGGATACTATGCCTTGGCATCATGAAATATTAAGTGTAGGAGGCAAAAGTTTGCTATGTAGTGAGAAAGGTGATGGGGTCTCTAGAAATCAGAGAAATTAGCATCTGAGTATGTTATATGGTTCATCAAGGTGCCAAAGCCACATTATTTAATTACAGTAGAGATTTTATTTGTGAAATGCTTATCCAATACTATCTGATTCCCAAGAATATTATATATCACAGTCCACCTGCCTACCCAGCTATCAGAAAGTGTATTGATACCACTGCTATTCCATTCATATGCAAGCCCAGGGCTCTGGACATCGGTTGGGTATCTTCGCTGTATTAACAAAACGTTATTCTATTATTCCCAGAAAAACTATCTTGCCAATGATCTCCACTTCAGATTAATTTGTTCTCATGTCTTCCAACAGAATGGTATTTAAGAAGGTATTTCTTAAAGAATTCTCTCCAATTTTCTAACTTCAGGGCTGCTAATAAACTGAAAATTTGGTTCACATAGTACACAGATTTTTTGTAATGATTAAAAAAGAGAGAAGGAAGTGCTAGTGTATAGCTGATCAATCAGAAAAAAAAGGGAATTATTTGGATGCTTTCCTGAAAACCTGTTATTCCAGAGTTCTGTCTCACACACTGTCACTAATTTTCAAAAGAAAGTCAAGCCTGAATCTAAGAGACTTCCCTGATTATTTCTTTCAGAAAAATGATGTGATTTTTTTTTTTTTTTTGCAAATAAGATTTGTCAGTAGAAAAACGTTGTCTAAACTACTTTGATCAGCCCTCACCAACATACTCCCAGCCCAGAGCTGCCAGCAGCTACATTGAGTAATCTGGGTGTGGTCTCTGTGGAGACCTGTAGAAAACACCATTGCTGGTGACTGCTGATGTTTAAAATGCCAAAGGCACTTGATACATATCAAGTCCAAATGCTTGTAAGGGCAGAAGTAAATCTGGAGAATTTCTAAGTTCTACAAGAGGGCCCAAAGGCAGAGAAGAATATATAGGAATATCTGAACAGGGATCAATACACAGCCAGGTACATAGGACTAAGTAATAATTTTAATTAGGGTCTGGATGCAGAACACTGAGTCAATGGTGTCATGGACATTTTCCTCATGAAGATTTGGGATACTTTGAGACAGATAGATTTAACTTTATTCTTACCAGCTTTTCACTGAAAGCATCTTTTCAAAGCTTTTTTCCAAAGGCCTTAAGCTCCCAGGTCTTCATTTGGCAGGAAGTACGGTGTCATCTGAAGCACATTGTCATCATATTATGGAGTTACTACTGACCACAACTGCCTGGTTGTTTTGCCTTTCCAGTATGATAGAAGTGGCTCATGGGATTTTGTGTGATTTATTTATTTAGATTTAATGCTCTGAGACAATAGTGTCATTTTGGTAGAAGATATAAGCAGCTAAGATTGGCAGAGGAAAGAAGAGAAAAGGAAATGAAAATATTTTCAATAATAATAGTAATATTAATAACCCACATAAAAAGGAAGAATTTGCTTCTGGCCATCACTGCTGATGTACAAGCCACACAGAGTGAATGGATCTATTGACCTGGTATTCCTGCTTACTGTGCAAGTGTTACTTATGTTAGGACGACTATATTTAAGAGACAGCAGCCTTTAAGAGGCGTCTGCTGATGGACCTGCAGACACCACCAAAGATTCATGCTACTAACTAGGGGAGGGACCCAGACAGTGGAAATAATTTGCTTAAAAGCATGTTGATTTGGACATCACTAATCTCAGCATTGATCTCTGCCGGCATTAACTTTGCTGTTAATGCAAATAACTGAACATAAGGATGCCATTAATTGTATTGATATAATGGAAGGCATTGCCCTTGACTTCAAGGCCTCCCTCCTTGATTTAGTGCTTGTCAACGACTCAACATTTTTTGTCTTCTCTCCCCCTTTCTGCTTGTCCAAAATGATGTTTCATTCCCTTTTATGTCCCTGCTACACTTGGAACATCCTGTCTCCACGTTCTGCTCCTTCAAATGCTCCTTTCTTCTCGAAGGTCCTGCATTCACTTTTCCTCCCTTCCCCAAGTGCAATCTCACAACTGTAATAGAAAGAAAGCAAGACTATATATCCAGAACACAACAGCAGCAACACACCTGAAGAATTCAAGCTGTATTTTCAGCATGGCAAATTCCTTCTGTGATTCCCTGGACCAAGAGGATTGCAAGTTACAGGAGGGAAAGCTTAATGAGGAAAAAGCAACAAATGTGGCTTATCCATATGGCTTTACGGAGGATATTACTTCAAAACAGTGATTTTTCTTACTGTCCTGTTTTCAAACAGAATACTGATAAAAAATGGTGGCTCTAGAAGGGTTAAAAAAAATGAATCTAGGGACTTGAAATCCTTATTTCAGGAATGGATTTAGAGAGTCTACATATGTAACTCTAGAAAGGAAGGTTAAGTAAGGTCTATTGCCCTTTATTATTACCTATTAGAAGAAAACTTTCTGATGGCAGAGGATATTTTAGTTTAGGAGGGAAAGACATCACAAAATATCACACTAGACAAACTAAGTCTAAAATTGCGGTACAGTTTATTTTAACTGTGAGACAACTTTCTAAGTCTTAAAATCTTTAAATCAACTTTAGTTTTCTACAAGGCATGTTGAAGATATGAAGCAAAAAAGAATTATGTATTAGGAGGAAAGCTGTTTTCCCAACAGAAGCGTTAATTTAGACCAGAGACTTACCAAATGCATATGAGAATCACTTTATCTGACCTAAAGGTTTTTCAGTGACAGAAGGGAAGGCACAGGAAAAGAAATACTATTGCAGATCCATCCTGGGCAACTACAGTTTTCATTGAATAATAAAACAAGCATCAATTAACTTCGCATTTTTCTCAGCCATTATTAATAGTTTGATTTCCCAAGGGCACTATCGTGGTAGAAACTGGTATTGAGTGGATCTGAAGAAGTGAGGGTATGGGGAAGATGTCATATGTGTAAGTGGCTTCCTGGATCAGGAGGCCTTCAGGCTGTCTTTTTCAACCAATCACCACAGCTTAGTTTAAAACAGGGTTGCTGACTGTTTGAAATGCTGTCAACTTTGAGATAATCAGAGGCATAGCCTCTGGAAACTAGCACATTGTGGGACTGTAAAAGGAAGCCCCTGCAGGGGAGAGTAGGAATACTGTATGTAGCAGCATTAAATTGGCATCTATTTGTCAAAAACATCCATTGCCACCTCCTTTATCCAGCAAAAATTTCCACTGCAAAAAAACAAAACAACCCATACTCATTCTCCAGTTCCTCAATTAACATCTGAATTGTAATCAACAACTTTGCAGTCCAAGAATTGTTGAAGAGATGAGAACATGAATGTTGTTTTTTCAAGCTGCACATGAAAATACAGTGATGATAGTGGGATTATATTGGAAACACATGGCCAATAGGAACCTTGGAAGGGCTTGATCCATTCCAAATCCAAATCCCTTTTGGACTCTTAATCCACAAAGCTTGCTAAAGAAGTATGCTATTGCTAAACAGTTGCATTTAGGATTTGCAGCTGGATTTTCGTGTACAGTTGTCTATCATCATACATCTGTAAATGTATCTGCAGTAATTGCTTTGCACTTGCAAAAGGCTTTTCTCTTTGTAAAGCAGTGGTACAAATGTTAATTTTGAATAGCAGTTCTTTAAGTGAGAGGTATTTATTAGCTCTGTCTTATAGATTGGAAAACCAAGGGACAGAGTGTTAATTAAGCCTAGTTAAAAAAAAAAAAAAAAAAAGTCTAAATTATTTGTATCAAAAGAACCCATAGAGCTCCAGACATGCACCAAAATCCCTTTATAATCAGCACTGTAAAGAAAACAAAGAAAAGGGAATTCCTGTCTCTAGTAGCTTTCACTGTAATTATAAGACAATACTGTATGGACAGGTGGATTATTACAAAAAATAACAAGAGTAAAGCCTACTTTGTTCCTTCCTCTGCTTTTGACTGTGTGGTATCTATATGGGTCTTAATATTTCCTGATTTAGTATAAAAGGCAGGAATTTCCTGGTAATCTGAGGAAAAGGGTGTATGCCCTCGGTTTAGTCTTGATTTACTTCAGTATCACTAATATCACAGGCACCACTCAC
>VWZK01017295.1:61396-77258 GCA_013396935.1 Baryphthengus martii
CTCTCTGTGCCCGGTCATCCAGCCAGTTTTTAACCCAGCACAGGGTGCACCCGTCCAAACCATGGGCTGCCAGCTTGTGCAGGATGATGCTGTGGGAGACTGTGTCAAAGGCTTTGCTGAGATCTAGGTAGACCACATCCACAGCCTTCCCCTGACCTACCTGGCGGGTCACCCAGTCCTAGAATGAAATTAGATTGGTCAGGCAGGACCTTCCATTCCTAAACCCATGTTGACTGGGCCTGAGCCCCTGGTTGCTTTCTATATGATGTTCCTCCCATTAGCCCTCTCCAATAGTTGGTGCTTAGCGCAAATGTAAGTTACAAAGATTTTATTTACCCTGAATACTCTCCTTATCTCAAATAATTTTTAGTTCAGGGGATTCCTGAGATGTAGTATCTGTATAGTCAGTAACCTTCACTGCATTCCCATATCCATGCTGGACCCATAAAAAACAAGGAAAGTTAATCCCACCTTATGCTATGGCCATATGATTGCCAAAAATCTAACTTTTAGTAACATGGAGCCTACACTTATCACCAGAACAAGATCAGATGAGATGGGAGCAAAAAATTTATCTAGGGAGAAACAGACAATGACCAACATCTTACTTAATTCCTCCCCACCTATGTATACTTTTATACTGATGGTATGAATATATTATGTTGGCAGTATTGTGACACTTTTTGATAAGAGTATCAAGAAATACTCTAATGCTATCCTTATTCTTCATTAAAAATTCAACACTTTCATTTTAAAGGATTTTAAAGTGTCTAATCAATCTTTTCTAAAACATGAGATGGATTGAAAGCCAAGAAGTAATAAAATCTGTGGTTTCTGGACACAAGTGTAGTTTGAAATAAGTGCTAGAGTTCTTTTTAGTAAGTAGAGTTTTGTTTTCTATGGAATGAAGCTGATGTGATCAAACTGTGTGTGTTAGTCTATGACTCTTTCCTGATTACATTATTGCATGGTTCATCTGGATGTATATCAGAAAAGGGAAAAAGAAAAAAGCCTCAAACCACACAGCACAAGTTAGCATCGTCAGTGAGGAGGGTGATGTCAGTAGCTCACTATTATTAGACAACAAAGAATCCACAGTAGTGGGAGTCGTAATTAATATCCCAGCCACAAGCAGAGATTCAGCCACTGTGTGCACCTTTTTAGACATCTGAAAATCTAATCATCAGATACAAAGTCAGAGGAATTCCAAGTTCACATGTACATGACTTACAGAATAAATTCTCTTCTATTTTGCAGATAGATGAGCTATTACATTGAGGATTGTAAAACTTTTTGGAATTAAAATAGATAGAGGAGGGAGAAAGAAAAAGGACACATATGTAAATCTTTCTTTAAGATTTAATGACAGTCTACTTCTAAGAACAACCTGTTGGGAGGGCTGGTTTTATAGCCTCACAAAGCTGCAGTCTGGGTTACCCTTGGTATACCGTTCCTTGCCTGCTTGCTCTTTGTAGGAAAATGTACTCTCTACTATCAATATACATGAAGTCAACTTCCTTAATCAGTTTAAAAGCCTTTTGAAAATGTATTTTGTGGGTGCCTCACTAGCTGAATCTTTTATTTATGGGCTTGTACTGGGATGGTCATTTGAATTTTTGTTGTGAGTCCGTACTTTATTATGCATTTTATTTGTTTTTTTATTGAAAGCTTTCTGAAGCACTAAGAAAGATGCTGGGCAAGTGATTGAATAAAAGAAAACTCATTTCAAAATCCCTTCCTGACTTTTCTGCCTCTTCCCAATGCAGATATGTGCACACGCAGACTTCTGGCCTCTATTTCATAGCACACACCAGTACATTCTTCTATTTTCATCTTCTAAGAAAACCTAAACAATTTATGCTGTTTCTAAGAACAACCAGCATCAGAATGCAAACAGATATTATAGAAACTGCAGTAAGTTTTGTTTGTTTTTGAAGTAAAACTTCAGAAATACAGGAACATCCTTATTTTCCTTAAAAGTTTAGGAGTTTTTCCCCATTGGTTTTCTCTTTGCGCAAGAAATTTCATAAGTAATAAAGTTAAATATCTCTCAAAGATATTTTTGAAACATCTTAATTTTAAAGAAGATAATTTTGAGATAATTCTCTCTCCCTTTTTTTTTAAAAAGAAATCCTTAGTATCTTTACTGATTTTTTTATGTGAGAAAAATACATTTTTCTTGAAAAGAATGTGAAATAACAGTATGTTCTGTTTTCTGATTTGTTTTGTATTTTCTTGTGCTGTTCTCCATACACTGGCAATCCTTCAAAACGGGCTATTCCACAGATAGATGAAGTCACATCATCCAAGTCCATAAAGATACTTCCCATTCAGACTTCTGGCCTACTCTCACTTTCTTTTGGAAATTGATGAAAGATAAAATCTTAAAGGAAGCCAGTTATCTGTTCAAGAGCTTTTTACTACTGGCTGACCATACTGCAGAAAGAAAATGCTGCCCTATGTTCCAAACTACCATCTATTTTGAACAGAACAGAGCTACATACAAATACAGAAAGAAAAATGAAAGACACAGATGAACACCAAGGAGAATTTTCTTAAATGAAAAATATATTATGTTGTAACCACCATGGGAAATAAAAAAATGCCCTTTTACTTGGGATCTTGAATACTCAATCAGATAGATCAAGAGGAAATACGTAACAGAAAACAACTGACAAAATCACACCCCGTATCATCTAATCAGTCCTCCCAGCTCTTTTTTTCTTTTCAGGAATGTTGAGATTATACATATCTCCTGATTGTAGTTGTCCATAGTCAAGTTATTGGGCATTTACTCACGATGAGCCTCTCCACATAACTCCCCCCCTATTCCAGATCATTCTGCTTAGAGACAAAAAAATTCCTTTATACTTATATTTTACTTAAAATGTTAAATTAACATTTGTTAGCATGATAAGCTATATAATGTATATCCATCTTATAAAAAAACAGCTTTATAGGAACATCTTTTTTAGGTTTCTGTCACACACCTTTAGGGAGTCTTTAACACCAATGTATGCATGCTTGTCAACACACTTACAGCAGTCGTCTTATAAAATGCATAGTCACATGACAGAGAGTAGAACAGGTGATTAACTGCACTAGCTACACATCTTTGACCAGGTCATCTGCACTCTATTCACTGATTTATCACCTCTGTGTAAGAAAATCAAACCTAAGGTTTCTAGAAAACAGTAGAACTGCTGACAAGTCAACCCTCAAAGTACTCACCAGTATTTTCTTTCACACTTGCAAATAAAAGTCATATGATGAAGTCAAATAGTTGAACACTTACTAGACTTCAATATCACATGGTCTAGCTGGACACAAACTGACACACATATGGTTCATGCTTCTTTTTTTGTTTCTTTTTTTGTTTTTGTTTTTTTTTTCTTTTTCTTTTGTTTTTAACATAGTAAAAATCTGAGATGGCTTGAAAGACTGAATGCCTGTGAAGTTGTGATGCTTAATTTGTACAAAAATAAATATTTCAGTCTGACTGAGCTAGAAAACTTGTAAGAACTTATCTCCCCGAAGTCTTTTACATGAAATTCAGATCAGGAGGAGGTTTTCATCACACTACTACTTAAAAGTATGAAGAAGGTAGCTGGAGATTAAATATTCTTTGGAGCGAGCATTCTTGACCTGGCAGGGGATGAGGGATTGAACCTAAAACGACCATCATGCTGTCACCACACAGTCTGATTAATATCTTTGCAAGAGGAGGGCACATTCAAACAAAACATCTCCAACCACTTGTGGTAAAGCTGAAAACAGAGAAGTACTCAGGACATGTCTAGATGTTTTTTCATATGCAAGTGTAACTGCACCATCACTAATCTCTAAGCATACAGGAACCTTTAAAACTATGGATATCACAGTGCTGCAATGAACTAAGGAAGACTGTTGAGGAGTAGGAGATAATAGTTTGAATTTGGTGCCTTTAGGACATTTCTCCTGCAGGAAGCCAGGGTGAGTTTACGTTTACCCAGCCAGATGTGGTCACTGAACATAGATGACTCCCTCTGAGCTAGTCACTTTTGATTTTCTCTAAAATTAACAAAGAGAAATGGATTCTTTTGGGACACAATTCATTTGACTGATTTCAGATTTCAACATTACGATGAGAGGAATCACACTATAAAAGAGTATACTTCTCTCTACTGACTTTAACAGAAGCTCATGCTGATTAGCTCAAATGTACATAGCTAAAACTCTCTGCAGCTACAGATGATGTGCAGCATGTCTGTGTGGATAGACTGTAATGGGAGTTCTAGTAAGAAAAGGTGGGACAAGGGAGTAATTAAATAAAATCTCATCTTTTCTTATTCAAAATTTAAATATAGAATATGGTAAAGTGGCTGAACAACAATTAACTGACAGAGTTAATGACATAGGGGGAAAAACACTCCAACAGAATGAGTGCAAGGTTTGGTGTATCAAGATTCCTGTGTGTACCTTGCAAATTTACAATGTCAAATTGACATAATTTGAAGGAGATGGCGGGCGTTATCCTAGGAAGAAAAAAAAAAAAGGAAAGAAAAAGCAGCCCATTTGTAATTTGCATATGCATATTTATTTATTCAATATAGCAGCAAATTCTGCTGTTCTCTGAGCGGTACCTTTGCATCTTACAAATTTCTCCCCATTTGCACAATTAGTGCTGGCAGATAAATGTGCTGCCTGGTGAAGCGTTCTCTTTTATTCTCTCTCCTGCCAAGTGCACAGGCCCTTAGATATCTTGTTGAAACACAAAGCAGAAGCATATCACTGATAGGCTAACCTTCAAATTTCAGATCATAATCCAACGTGAATCTATTCTCTATGGGTCATGCAGAGTGGAGGGACTTCTACTGTGTAGTTGCCAGTAAGGTGGACACACAAGCTGTAACCTGCATGAGCTACAAAGAGATGTGTAAGGTCCAAAAAAATGCTATTTAGGACGAGCCGAACATGTAGTATGGATAGCAGTTAGGAATGTGAACGCTTATCTCCTACATCAACACCCCAGCTGCTCAGTATTCCAAAAATCAGAACTTTTGAGTTCTGCTTCCATCTTTGACCTGTGCTGTTAAGTTGCATGAAAGACATGGATTTCCCAATAACTCTGTTTATTCATTGGTACAGCTGTTGTGTACTATACTACAGGCTGCAAAACTTAGTGTTCACAAAGTGTTCCCTGTTGCTAATTTCCAGAAGAATCAAACACAAAACATATATGTTTCCTCATATAAGATAAGCTTCCCCCTGCATTCCTCTTTCTGTCATTGCAGAACATTCCCAGAAACACAAATAAATGAAAACAAGTTGATGGGGATGTCATCTGCAGGGGCGACGAGGCACTCCTTGGCTACTTTTCCTAAGCCACATAGACCTCTCTGGAATAAGGAAGGGATTTTCAATTAGACATCAAACTAATAAGGCACTTCTGATGCTCCATTCCTGCAGGAAGACATTAGTAATTTGTTTGTTCCAAAGGCGCCACTCATATTCACACAAAATGGCATTTAAATGTTAATCGAGTCAGGGGATGGGGAGTGCTTGCCAATCACTACGCAACTTAAGGTCAAGGTTTTTGTCTTAAAGGAGGACTCAATGTTAATTTTAAATTTAAAATTCTTGACAGATAGCAGGTTTTCAAATGCCTGCTACAATCTGGCTTGTTTGATTCATTTTAATGAGTAAGTAACTCCTGGCAAAATGAAGGTTTCCCCATGTCTTCAAGGAAATGGAAGGGCAAAGAGGCACAGTGGACTAATCCTGCATCCACTACAGGGAACAGGAAGCAAAACCAATTTAGACTCCCATTCATCTCCGTTCTCCCCACATAGAGGCCAAAAAGAGTAATTTACATTCCTACTAACACTAGGCAATTATTGGAGGTTTCAGTTTAAAAGGGAAAAGAAAAAAGTTCTCCATCATCTTTGACTTCTGTGCTGTAGAACATTTTGTGTGCATGTCTGTGCATGTTTGGTTTCATTGTTTCCATGCTTTAGGTTCTTTGATAGAGTTGAGGTTTTTTTGGCTTTGCTTTCATTTTTGGTGGTTTTGTTGTTTTTTTTTGCTTTTTTGTTTGTTTGCTTTTTAACCTTCAGAGTGTAACTTTCAAATAGTATATGGAACCTATGATCTATTCATGACTTCTTTTCCTAAATGTGTCAGCCACCAACTAGAGCCAGAGGGCTCTGCCTAGATGTTGCAAGCTGAGGCTAGGACTGACATCCCTCTCAGGCAGTTTTCACCATCACATGGACATGACAGACTGACATATTTCCCAGGCAACCTTGCAAGGGTTGATGGATTCACATTGCCACTAACTCAAACTTGTAACCTGAGCCAGGTAAGAAGATACAAGGACTACTTCTGCTGATTTCGTTGCTGAGAGAAGTGAGATTGGAAGGGAATGAGAGTGATCAGTGCAATCACTGAGATACTGAAATTTTGCAGATAATCTAGAGAAAGGGGGTGAATCACAGAATCACAGAATGGTAGAGGTTGGAAGGGACCTTTGGAGATCATTTAGCCCAACTTCCCTGTTATAACAGGTTGACCCAGAGCAGATTGCACAGAATCGTGTCCAGGTGGGTTTTGAATATCTCTAGAGAAGGGGACTTCACAGCCTCTCTGGGCAGTGTGTTCCAGGCCTCTGGCATCCTCAAAGGAAAGTTTTCCTCAGGTTTAGCTGGAACTTCCTGGGTTCCGTTTTGTGCCTCTTGCCCCTTGACCCGTTGCTGGGCATCACTGAAGAGAGACTGGCTTCATCCCATTGACAGCCGCCCTTTGGCTATTGAAAAACATCGATAAGACCCTCTCTTAGTCTTCTCCCTTTCAGGCTAAACTGATCCAAGTCTCTCAGCCTTTCCTTGTAAAAAACATGCTGAAGTCACCTCATCATCTTCATAGCCCTCTGTGGGACTCTCTCCAGTAGTTCCTTGTTTCTCCTGAAGTTAAATTTTATTTGTGCTCAGGAGAGAACTAGTGTTTCTAGGGTATGGTGCATGAAGGGGTAGGTGAAGAAGGATATATGGATTTCATAAGTGAAAGAGAGTATATGAATGTCACTCAAAATTACTTATTTCTCTCTGTTGATGAGGTCTTCGATATAACTAACTCAGACATATAGACTGTCGAGATAGCTGAAATGAACTCCACATTTACTGTTGATGCAAATAGTGGGAAAGAATTTACTTTGATCTCTTCTTAGATGAATAAAACTAGCTTCTGCTTTTTCCTGTGGTTATACTGGAGAGTCACGGCTGCTCTACTGGAATGTATAGTATTGGTGTATGGATTTGTATGTGCAGGACACATGGACCTGGATATCTAGTGCTATCTGAACCTTTGTGAACTAGTCTCTATTTCATTTCTCACCCACTCCTCTCCCTGCCAAGCACTATAGGACAGATAAATAGCATTTCCATGACTATCTAGAACATTTAATGATGCTGACATGCTTGGATTAAGCAACAACACAATTGTTTTAGGGGGACAGAATTTGAAGAATGAAACGTTTTCACCGGTTTTCTCCCATCTTTCCTAATTAAAGAGGACAAGTCTCCAGCATTTGATTTTACAGAAAATTGAGTGAAGTGGGTGAGAATCAGACTTCTTCAGGGACCTATTCAGTGCAGAGTCTGAGCTTACCTCCAAGAGTATCTAGACTTCTCAGTTAGGGGGAATGAATCCGGATGTTAAAGAGTGTTATGGTTCTGGAACTATCTATCCATTATATACATACACAGTCCTCAACAAAGAGGCCTCTGAATCGTAATTTTGACCTCTACATGTTTTGATAACATCTCACAATCCTGTAACACACATGGCTGTGCCATTCATATGCCATCCCCATAGGAACGTGTCATTTTTGTGATTATACTGGAAAAGATGCTTTCTTTCACTGAGCTAATGTACAATTGTACTGAACTGAGTTGCTGACAATCTTCCAGACCTCTTGAAATCTACAGGGCAGGAAAACGTTAAAACTCCATAAAAGAAAAAAAAAAAAAAAAGAAAAAAAGAAACGAGCATGTGAATTCAGAAGCAATCTCAAGAAAAAGAAATTGTTCCTCAAAAATATTCTCCTTAATTTACTGCTATTTCAAAGCAACCCAAAAGCTTTGAGTTTCATCTTTGATAGTTCCTGACCTGTGTGATGGTGCTTAGGGAGAACTTTATGTGGATATATAGTCCTCAATGATTGCATTTTCTTTTTTTTTTTTTTTTTACTTTTTGTTTTATTTTACCTTACTGTGTAATTCATTCTGAACCTTCTGTGTATATTCTTCCCTCTTGTACCATCGCTTCTTTTTATGGAATTACCTAAGTTCTTATCATTAATCAGGAAAGAGATTGATCAAATAAGTAATCTTTGCATTTGTTTGTGGAATGAGTAAGTTTAAACACTTAGAAAAGAATTCCTTACCGGCCCTGAATACTTTCATCTATAAAGTGACAGGTCACTTACATTTCCTATAGAGAAAATACTTGTAAGAAGGTAGGATATAGAAAAATGGCACTAGTAAGTGTCACCACTGCTGTCTTTTCTTCATTTCTCATTTGAGAAAATAAAAGAATATCTCAGGATTCTAAGCTGCCAAATAGTAATACAAAACTCATTGTTTAATGCAGTAGTAGAATAACTGCTCTGAATAAAAGAGATCAGTCTACAATATTCCATTCCAAGAAAAATGAAATCTTCAGGCTCCATCAGAATTGGTTAGTTACAAAAGCAGCACAGTCTTGTCAATCGTAATCTTTAACCTAATGATTATGAGTTACCTACAAGAATTTCTAATTGGCACCTTCCCCTGATAAGTGTACGTATCATTGTCCTGTCTTTGAACAAGTCTACGTCAAGACTAGAATTGGACTCAGAACTAGGCTGAAATCAGGAGAACTACGTTTGTGTCCAGTTTGTCAGTAATCAGCTGCAATCTTGGGAAAAAAATTTCATTTCTCCTAGGTTGTGCTTTTATTCTCTGTCTTAATCCTTGTTAGGTTTTCCTGGAATTGGACAATATTTCAGTGGGCACTATACTTAAATGAGTGCATGTGCAGCACTTAGCACAGTGGGATCTTCATCTTGGTAGTGAGCACTTTGTGCTACTGAAACACAGATCAATAGTAACAGTCAAAGCAACTACCCTCCTTCCCTTATTCTGCCTTCTCCTTCACCAGAAACAAACAAACAAAAACACAAACAAGGCGAAATAAATGCATAGTTAAAATAAACACAACAGAAAAAAAACAAAACAGAACAAAACAAACAAAAGAACTTGATCAAACCAACCAACCAATCAATCCAAAAAAAAAGGCACTCCTTGCCCAGATTGTTATACCAAGGAAAGGATAAAATAGAATTATGGGAGCTCTTAAGACAAAAAATGAGAGAATTTAAAATTCAAAGAGACAAAACCCATCAAATTACTCTGAAATAAGAAATTCTGCATCCTGACTGTTTAAGCTCTTCTCTGAACTTTGATTTCCTGACTTCTTTCAGGTGCCTATTTTATATACAGATAGACAGCTTTGTGTGGCCAACAACTCTCCTGGGTTTTTTTGAACATCGCAATCTATGTAGTGTCTTGTAGCCTGAAATATTATCACTTCTTGAGAAAAGTAAAATCCAGAGCACTTCAGGAAATATGGAAAAAAAAATACTTTTACTTTGTCTGGGGAAGCAAGAGAAGGAGTTAAAGTTAAGATGAACCAAACACATGAATGCATTGTGCCCGCTGGGGTCTGGCTGTATATTCATTAAACAAGGTCAGGGTCTCACTTCTATTCCTCCTAGTGTAATTTAGGTAAAGCCACCACACAATGCCTGACCTTTCCATGGGACAAGCTCCCTGCCTCCCTCCTGACATGCTGCAGTAAATTTGTGTGTAATTAAACATAGTGTTCTGACACACCAGGTCTCTCTGGCCGCCTGGCCTCCCCTCTCCAGCTGACCTTTCAGATTGAATCCAGCACAGACCACCAAGGCTGGTAAATGGCTAGTATTGGAGTGTGGCACAATAAAGAAAGGCATGCCTGCTCAGATTAAAATATATTCCCTGTTTCCCTCTCCACTAGGGAGGACAGAGCTCACATTGCACTGCATGCTCCATGCTGAATCAGGAGCAGAAGTCACAGCGAAACAGTACAAAGGCAGTTTTGCTCCTTGGTGATGCTTCACCTATTCCTTGCACACAAGATACCTCCAGGTTCAAAACACGATGAGAATCCAATGGGCAGAACACTAAATATGTGGAAAGACCAGATCCTTCTCTAAGGAGTTCCTGATCTCAGCAGCCATCTCTGGAAGGATGAAGTTCTTCTTAGTAGAGTCCTCACAAGATTACATGTATTATTGCTGGCTTGATCTGTTATAGTAATCTATCAGACAGCATAATAACTCTGGGCCATGAAGGTGGGAGGACATGGGGAATGGCCATTCTAAGAGTCTAAGAATTACTTAGAAGAATCTCCTCTAGTCCATAGAAGTTCATCTAAAAATCAGGACTTGTGTTGTAGGACGCTATGGGAAAATATAACAGTATGGTGCCATAAGGGATATGTTTAGAAATACAGCTGCTTTGAAAAAAAAACCCAACACTATATGGCAATACTGGGCATTGAAAACATTCTTAGGAGGTTGCAGATAATGTTCTGGAATGACTATAAGAGCAAGTAGCTATTGCACCGGACTTGGTTACAAGACTGAGAGTCACCTCACCTATCTTCATTCATCTCTATCTACATTTAAAGTAGTCTGCTAGTATTACTTTATAGTAAAAGAAGAGAAATTGACAGTTCCACATATCTGACCAGCCTGGACAGCTATGCTGTGTAGAGGTTTCAACCATTTAGCTTTATAAAGATCAGTTAGACAAATCCCACCCCAATTTCTCCATTTACACACTGGCCAGTGAGTACCATTGCAGTGACATAATGGGATCTTGAAGGTCCTTCAGGGCCCTGAAAGTCAGCTTGTCTGTTCTCAGCTATATCATCCTCAGTATATTCAAGTGAAATGACCTCTCTGTGCTTCATTTTTTTCTAATATATATATAAAAAAGAAGACAGTGTAAAAATACTATGAAAAACTATGTTCCTCTAAATTACAGTAGTATATTACCACCAGCTATGACTAGCACTGTCTAGAATAATCGAAAGTGTGAGAAGCCTGAAAATGAACAATTTTGAAATAACATTCCTTCAAGCAAACGGTACTGCAAATCTGGGTGCATCCCTTGGAAACATTTCTTTGTCATGACAGGCGTTTAGGACTAAGATTAACTTCCTGTTAGTAGGAAACATCATTATCATGCTGGTTCTTTTCTGCATCAGGAATGAAGACACCACAAGGGAAAAGGCACTGCAATATCTCCATCATTAGAAACTCTGCTGTTTATCATCACCTTCCCTCACAGACAATCCTAACAAGGAACTGGCAGTACCTTAGGCATCTAAATGACCTTTTGGGTTCAGGATTTTCAGATGCACCATATCAAACTTATTACTAAAATCTTATCGCATAACCTTCCCTTTGCCTTCGCTTTACACTCTGATGTTAATAATTCTCAACCCCATCTTGCTCACGGCTCACGATCCCATTGTCCTCTAGAAGTTTCATGGTATTTTCTCTGTCTTTACATTCCATTATTTTAATGAGGAGAGAAGTTAGATTTATAGGTTGGTAATTGCCAGGACCAGAAGTAAGAAACAGAAAAGGACCTATTTTTTTGTAGGTCATCCAGCCATTTTCCTTGCCAGTGTCTGAATGTTCTTTCCTGCATATGTTCCCCTGTTTTGCCCAATGTGTCTGTAAGTCTCCTCAACAATGGTTTTTCCACCCTTTCCTTTGGGAGATTGTGGCTTGATATACTTCACTGCCAGTAAGTGTTTTATTCTTGATATTTATTGTGAGTTTTGCTTTGCTTAATTGTATCCCATTACTCTTTGTTATATCCCCATGGACCATGTTAAATAGTTCCTTCCATCATTGGCACCTTTCCCCTTCAAGTTTATGTATTTATTTCTTGTCCTGTTAATCACCCTTTAAGAAAAACACAATCTTTCAGCACCCTCACCCTTGAAATATAAAGGAGATGTCTCTACCTCCACCAGTTAAGGTCATTTTGCCTATTCTGAAAACCGTAGAGATACCTAGGTAATTTCCTCTGCCTATAGACACAAAGCACACTTAAGAGAAAAGGGACAAGCTCTACCATATAGTGGAAGGTTCAGGGTGTTAGAAGAAAAAAGCTGAATGAAAATTATTTATACTAAAGTGACCAAATCCATCTAATAATTTTAAAATCGTAACTAAGGGAGTTCTCTGATACCGTTTCCTTGTGAAATCTTAGGAAAAGTGACCCACATTGAATTGGCCTATTTAGTAACCTTTATCCTCTACGGTGAATGACATACTGCAACACTCCTCAAAAAGAAAAAAAATAAAACCAAAGACATAAAAAGAAGGATTTCAAGAGTATCAAAGTAAAATATCTGAACTGAATCAAGCAGTTTGACTCTTTCTGTGCTGTTCCCTCCTTCAAATTAGCAGTTCATAGACTTCTCTTACATAGACTTACAAAGAAGCAAAGTTCTTGCTGAAGGAAAAACCTGTTTCCTCCACACTTTGAGTTTTAAGTTTACATTTTGCAGTTTCTAAGGATCTAAATACAGGATTTCAATTCAATTACAGGTTGTTGATATGTTTGCAAAGTGTGTATTACTGCTAGACTTCAGTATGAATACCACCATCCTACTTCTTCTTACATCACCAGACTGCAATGAGGATTACATAGTTAATATCTGTAAAAGGCTAGGAAATTCTGTTTAAATGCTATTCTTATGAGCTCTTCGAGTTTTCGGGCTGATCTCATTTCCATTAAAACTGTCACTAATACTTCTTTGACCTTTTGATTCAGTTGCAGCACCTTGGGCAAGAGAACTCCCTTTTGAGGCTACTGGTATTTCATCAATTTGATTTACCCCTGAGCTTGAAGCACATTTATTTAAAGTCAGAATTCAAACATAGGACAATGGCTGTTGAGTTAGTTCTTCAGCCCTGGCCAAATATCTGCAACACAAGAATTACCAGAAGAGGAGGCAGAAAACAGAGACAAACTGTGTCTGTGTCAAGTCTTGCCAATATCCTCCTTTTGCAGCTTTTGAAGTGGGAGGAAGAGATGTAAATCAAATCTAACGGAGTGTTAGATAGAGTAGAACTGACATTTGAAGCTGCAATACCTTAAAGTCAATATCATTATCTCTGATATTTACTGTAGTATACAATGCTTGGATGAAATGGTAAAGTTCACCTATTCTTCCCATGCACACTACATTGTCATATGTGCTGTTACACATGCACCCACATACACACGTACACACACACAGAAATTAGAATTAGCTTCATGTAAATGTCCAGTGTGAACTTCCACACAAGAATATCTGCTGCTTAGACTCCTCACAAGTGTTTCCTCAGAAGTGCTGTGTTGGTGGTGAGACACTTGAAATATGATTTATTTTATATATAGGCCACCTCACGCAAATTCTTTTTCCAAGCATAAATGCTGGTACTGTTTGAGATGGTTGGTTGGTGGAAAAGACTAACATGACTAAAGAGATATAGTAACTGAAGGGGGAAAATTTGGGGACTTCTCAGGCAGATGCAAGATAAGAATCCCACTTGTGCTTAGACATCTGCAGTTGGACAGTCAGAACTTTTTGTTTCTAGTCAATGGATAAAACAAACAAGCTCTGGAAACACATCATTGAGTTATCTGAGTGGTGTGTCTCAGGATATGATGAATCATTCTCAGGAGAGGACTATTTATCTGCACTGTCCATAAAGTCCAACATCATTAGTTCAGAACTAGATGTCTCTTTTTGCCTTCAAGGTTAAGATAGAGGGATCTCACCTCAGGTTATTTTTTTTTTCCTCTATTATGGAAAAATAATGTATTTTTAAAACAGGTGGGAAAGGAGAGTATGGGACCAAGGACTTCTGCAATTTCTTCTTAATTTTCTGTGAAGCTTGGGAGTGGTCTTCTGTAAACTTATCAGAATGGTGTGGAATCTCATCCACTCAATGTAGGAACTGAAATAATTATTTCTAAATATACCTATCATTTTCTTACTTTACCAATGAGGTCTGCTGAGTGCCACTGAAGACTTGCAGAGAAAAAGCTTTGTTAATTTTACCGCTGGACCACTGCTGCTCAGGTCACTATACCATTAATGAAGGAACAGTCAAGTATTTGGTCTTAATACAAGCATATTCTTTAAATCACATGCTTGATACTATTTTATATTTATTGAACTATCTATCATGACCAGATATACATTCCCTAAGTGAAACAAGGTGAGAACAGATGTCTTAAGCTGCAAGCAAAAACTACATTTGAATCCTCTTTTTAGTGAACTAATAGATACTTCTCATGTCTTTAAACAGTGTACTATATGCTGTCATCTCTCATAGTATATACTGTCATCTCTCTTAATGTAAACCTCACCTTGACACAACCATGAAATATCTCTTAATGCAGATCTCACCATGCCAAGCTAAGCTGTCCTGCACTGAACTCAAAGCCTCCTTCTGCAACCATGCAGAGCACAGACCAAGATCTCAGTAAGTGTCTGGTGTCTCAGATGCTCACATCCTCCTATTGCCACAACATTATCTCAGAAAGAACCCAACAACATGGAATAGTTTACAATAGAGGTACCCAAACTTTTAACAGTGCATATGACTGCTGCTGCTGGCAGTGGGTAAAAGCTATGTGGAAACTTCTGTGCTATAGCAGGGACATGGTGATAACCTCCTGCCTGATCACCTGAGAGACAAGAGTATTGTCGGCTGAGAGTAAATTATTCTAGTGATTGCAACAAGTAACCAAGGCAAGAATTGCTTTGAGTAGATCAGAATTATAGGGCTATTTCAAGGGATGCCAGTGTTCCTGGAGGCCAGAATACTCCACACTCCAAGCAAATTAGGTTGTTTTTTCCTAAGAAAGAATTAAAAAAAAAACCTCGCCAAGATACAAAAACACCCTCCCTCTCAGTTGTCAGTTTCATTATCAATAATCCCAAAGTTGCCTCCCTGAGAAATGACCACCAAGATGACATCAACTGCCTTGACTTCGAAAGGAATCCTGCTCATTTTCATCTTTGTAATTTTACATGAATTAAACACTTTAATCAATAGATGCGTTCATCATGTATAGCATTATCTTGGGAGATGATGGTATTTCCTTTTCCCCTGTTTTCTTGATGGAAATATTTTTTCCACTACTTCACCAGTATTTGTAGGTTTAGCCTTCAAGAATAATCATTCCTATTATTACAGCACCAGCCAAAGTGGAAAAAGCAAAACATAGAGAGAAACAGAGAAGACAACACTGGAATGAACAAAAAAATACTGAAAAGCACCTTCAATTTTTAGAGGGGATTTGAAAAGCTGTCAATTTTCTGTTGCTAGCTGACTAGTTCTCTGTACTTCTAGCCAGAACAAGCAACAATAATGAAGCTTTCCCCTTCTTATTTCCTTACCTGAGCTTTTCAAAACTCTTGACTAAATCTGAACTTGGCAGCCTGGCATCTGGGAAAGCCAGGTAGGCTTTGCTATGAATTCTTTCTCAGCTGCTCTCAGGTTTCATTATTCAAAGACATGCACTTGGATAGCAGGAGTTGACTTTTTATAGGACAGGACCTGTGCTGGAGTAAATTTGTTTTTCATAACAGAGAGTACAGCAAACTCTAGAGAGAAATGGTGTTTTCTGCCTTAAACACATTAACTTAAATGGAAATAAGTGGTACCTTTTTTTTTTTTTTTTTTTTTTTTTTTTTTTTTGATAAAAACCTTTTTTTCCCA
>VWZK01017295.1:82082-97188 GCA_013396935.1 Baryphthengus martii
CTAGGTAGACCACATCCACAGCCTTCCCCTGACCTACCTGGCGGGTCACCCAGTCCTAGAATGAAATTAGATTGGTCAGGCAGGACCTTCCTTTCCTAAACCCATGTTGACTGGGCCTGAGCTCCTGGTTGTCTTGTATATGCATATAGACAAGCTGCATAATACTGCAGTAATGGAAAAGACAAGTGATGAATATGGTTTTGCTTATATAAAAAGGAGAAGGGAAAAATGAAAGAAAAGATACAGTATTATACTTCCTAATGTTGTACAGAAAGGAAGGAAAGCAGGAAAGCTTACTTAGATGTCTGGATAGAATGTATAAACCACGTGTATTGAAGCTATTCCATGGGATTAAAGGGGTGTGGACCAGATCCCAAGGGAAACTCTGACTGCAGAACTAGGAAACTAGTTGGGACACTGATGAAGGAACCTCAGACCTTCAAAAGACCGAGTATGAGGAGTTGACTTTGCATACCTGAAAGCCTGGATGCTCAAAAAAAAATCAAGCTGAAAATAGCACAAAAGTTTTTATTATCTGACAACAATAGTTTTGCCCATAATGTTTGTAAGTGCTGTAATATTTGAAAGGATACATGCAGGTGAGAACAAAATGTCACAAATATTTAATGTCAGCACTCTCTAGTTCTTCTCCCATGTGATTTGGCCTAGGTTAAAGATTAGCCAGGTAACTGAACTTGCAGTCAGACTGTCATGACTCTTTGCCTGGTGTCAGTAGTCAGGAGAGAGAGTAGCACATTTTACCAGAGCTGCTCATGCTCACAGAATGAAAGGCATGTTAGGTAACTGCATTTCAGAAGTCTGCTTTTGAGGTTGCAGATGGCGACATGAGGCCAAGAGACTTAGTTTTCCAGGTTTTGATTGCAGATTTGGATGTCCAATTTGAGTCTTCTAGAGTAAAGCCACTGGTTGACCTGACTTCTCCCTGAGCTCAGATTCCTGTTGCTTCTCAGTCTCACATTATATTTACTCTGCAGTGGGATATGTTCTGTCCCTTTCTCCTCAAGCATCTCAATTTAAAGCACACAAAATCAGAGCCCACCCTGAGAGATATTGCTCAAAGTCTTGAGTCTCCCATAAACACAGGAAAAAAAGCTTCAGGGATGGGACTTTGCCAACTTTTATTGCTCTATTGTCCACAGCTGCCTAGACATGACAGATGTGGCAAGATGAGGCCTGTTATGAGGACATTCTCTCTTGAATCCTTTGTCACATCACTTCACCCATAGTGCAAGCAAAGGATTGGGAGATGCAACACATATCATATGTATACACACATACATAACCTCTCCCTTTGTTGCACATTCCACATTAAAACAAGGTTTTAGAGATTAGAAGAAGCAGCAGTGAAATCAAGTGGAAACAGCAAAACAGAAAGGCATTTTGTTGTCACAGGAAAGATCTTTGTTCTCTCTCCTACTACTTCCTTGTAATGTTTTATTAATGTACAAGCAAAATCTAAACAGCCACTGAGATTTCCCCATCAAAAGCAGGGGAGGAGGAAGACTTCATCTCAATTCTATTTTTAAAGCAAGAAAAGGGTGGGGAGAAAAGTGACTTTATATTTAGACATTCAGAATAAGAAAGGGAAGATGGAGCTAGTAAAATGGTACCTTCAGAGTATATTTTGGGTTAATAGGATGCTGATAATACAAGCCCTCAGCCCTACAAAAATAAAAGATCCCTGGCTTCTCCTATAAATTGCTGTGCTGTTTACATACAAATGATTCCCCTTTCTCTTTTTCTTTTCCTTTGGATTCTGTATCATCTCCGCTTATTCTGCCAGACAATAAACTAGCTGAACTCATCAACAGAATTTATAGGCTAAGGATTTGGTCTGGTCACCAGCCTATGGCAATGCAACACAAAAAAGTTCACTCAAGACTAAAACCAAGGTAGCAGCAGGTGTACCTGAGCATGTGGAAAAAATAAAGACAATTATTTCTAGTGACAATTCTTTAATAATCATTACAAGATACATGGCTTACATGCATATGGTTATGTATACATAGCTGAATTTGGATTTACTGTCTAGGAGATTCTTTGATGTCCTACATCCAACTTTCTTGTGAGATAACTAATGTGCCTGCATGCAAAAGCCAAGTTTAAGCATACAAACTGCATGCAGTTCCTGTAGGAGATGTGTTCCCACGCTGCCTTGTCCAGTAAGGTACAGGGGATAATAGGTTTTATTCTGGTGTCTGAAGAATATATGGTTGTGTATTACAGCTATACATCTCTTAGCATGTTCTGATTTGCTGAAAAGTCTTTGAGTGCTGCTCGTGAGTACAAAGCCTACATGCTTGTCAGAAAGTCTGTATGATCATTAGTGTGTGTATCTGTATATTCAGGCACATATTGATACACGCTGACTTGTATATGGTTATGTCACATTGTGCGAGTGCGTTTTGCCTTGTTTGAAAGTCTCGGTGAGAGTGTATATATCTGCCTTTAAAAATTGCATTGCCGCAGCATATAAATATTTATATATGTAACTGTCATAAATCTGTCAGCTTGGCAAATGTATGAGTCGCCAAGGTAACTTTGGGAGATTTTTATTGAAGAACTCATAAGCTGGAGTTGAGGAATAGCTGAAAGAAATGAGAATTAATGGCTACTCAACATCACTATCATAAAGTTAGTTATCCCAAGTTTCAGAAAATGAAACAGCATGTTGGCAAACACAGACACAGTTTAAGTAAACTAGATTTGCTAAAAGTTAATATTTTGACTAAAACTAAATTAGGGTTCTAGGTCAGTGTGCTGTGTACTGCTGGGGAGCACCAGGGCAGTCATACTTGGGAATCAAAGGATATTGTCCTCCTGTGCTATACTAGGATTGCATTTGGAAGAGTCAGTAGGATTTTCAGTTGGCATTTGAATGTGTGGTTACTTACAAGAAAATCCTTCAAACAGAAATGCTTTTTAAATTGAAACCTTACTTGCATATAGGCAAGTAATCTTTTGTTATTGTGCAGTTATTTAGAGGCACTCAGTTACACAGTTAGCTTTGCTAAATTTTAGTTAAAGGAAGAATTATAGTGGTTGATATTCCAAAGAAGTTATCAAAAACCAAAAATATATTTTCCTTCAGGCTTTTCTACACAGGAAAGTCTTTACAGAGTAAACTGGACAGTGGTTTTTTTCACCTGTGGCCCACTGGCTTCTGCTGGCTCACAGAAAAATAGCTGCACATTTTTAAATACCCCAACATTCCCTCTAATTCCTAGTCCAGTTACCCCTGCCTTTCCAGTTTCCCAGTGCAGACAAATCCTTCTGAAGTGTCTATGCGTAAGGTAGTTTGTTATTTTAGGCTGAGTTCATGTTACAAGTTTGGCGTACCTATTTGTAACTAGATTTGATCAAAGGAGCTGAGATACAAGCTCTGGTTTGGTACTACCAGCTGATGTTACCCCTAAGCTACACAGGTTACTTCTGGCAGTACTTTGAAAGCACAGAGTTACAAGATACGTGATTCATCACTTTGGGGACACACAGTAGTTTTTTAAATGTGGGAATGCTCATAGGTCTTAGTCTTTTGCTGATAAATAATAACAAAAATCCTTGTGCATTCTGTTGGGAGAAATAAGATAGATGAATTTTTAAAAATTAAAAAAAGAAAAACAAACAAAAAAAATGTGTTTACACTTCCAGTGCACTATCCCTAGAAGAACACCTTTAAACTCTACCAACATAGATGTCATTGGAGTGTTTAATGGAATTTGGTTCAATAGCAAGCACACAATCACAGGGCCCATTTGGATTTCAGAGTGTTGGTAAAATTTTGGAACATATCCTCTAGGACTTGCAAATTAGCTCAGGGATGTGCAAAGCAAGTACCATTTGCACCCTGAGAGACAGTGGAGGGACTCATGTTTCCAGAGACAATTCTGAATCTTGGGGAGACCTCTAAAATGCTGTGGATACAGCTGTCACAACATTTAAATACAATCGTCAATCTTTCATTTCCATGTAGTTAAAATTAATTTCCCTTCTATTATTAACAGGAATTCACTAGGACTCATGTCTATGTTCGCTTAAGACTAAGCACTGCAGTGCCTCACAGACAGCTCCTACTTTTTCTTTCAAGTACCACATCAATTTATTTATTTTTAAGTACATATTTGTCTTTGGGTAGCAAAGGAAAAATCATGAAACTAAGTTGTTATCTTTCAATATTTTATATCTATTTGTATGTTCAAATATATGGACCTGCAGTTGTATGCACGTCCATATTCATCCATTTTCATTTGTACACACTGAAAGAAGGACATTTCTGTGGTTATAAACTTGGGTAACAGGCTTTGGTGGCTTGGAGAATTGTCTGCATGTTGTGAGAGCCTTCCTTGTGGTATGAAGCAGGATAAAAACTGATAAGCACAAGGATGTGGGAAATCTTCACCTTTTTTTTCTCCCAGCAGCTTCCTGAGCTGTGGACAAGTTCAGACCCCAGGCAATATGTTTGCCTGCAGTATCTGGTCTGTCAGGCTGAGCAGAGCCAGCCTCCCATGGCACTACTGCATGATGCCTCGCATGGGGACAGCTGGCCACCCTTACCAGCACTAGTGAGCAACTTCTAAAGCCAAAAGCAGCTTTTGGCTTAATTTCTATGTAAGTCAGTTTTGCTCGTTATTCATCAGACCCCCATCCCCTGCCCTCCTTCCTCAGGCAGAATCAGCCTCTCATTATTTACACACAATGGAGATATCTCATTTACTGGAGGGTGCAGCAGTTGGGGAATCAAGGAGAGAATGCTTCCTGCCTGCACTCTTCCTGTCTTGCACACAAAATGCTCCTATTTCTTTATGGTGGAAAATAAAGCCAAACTCCAAGCCCTCACTCCCTGAAAAAGAAAGCCTAGGATTCAAATTTTCAGACAGCAACCAACCAGTGTGGTACTATAGTGAGCTAGATTTATGACATCCCAGAGTGCAGGACAATTCCTTAAAACATACTCACAGTCAGGAAAGTGACTGTATAAAATGCCATCTGAGGTCTACATTTTTTTTTTTTCCCCTGTCTCACTTTCTTAACTTCTCCAGGTTGAGTTTGTTAAGTCAAAATTAATATTTTTTTTTTTCTTTTTTTGCTTCCAACTCAGCACTAGCACACTCCCCTAAGGATGGGTCATGTATTATCTATCTCTTACATCATCTTTCAGGAGAAAGTTTCTGCCAAAAAAATGCAGTTTGATCATTTTCATCCTTATACTTTGTCTGTCACCTTGCAAACCTGTGGAATCTCTTCCAGAGAACAATGGAAAGCTAAATATATCAATACTACTTTGAACCTACTTCACCCAGGGAAAAATATTTTAACTAAAAAGACAGAAAATGAAACAGAAGATTTGGAAATCTTTGCAGATGTTTTACTGTTGAGTCACATAAACCTGCCATTTTAAAATTTTATTATAAACAACTCTCTAACTCTGTTTCTACAAATATTTAATTCTGAAAACTCTAAGTATATATCACAAGTAAACAGAAATATTTATTTTATTGTGCTGAGGGAACATACAGCTGTAGCAGGGTTAAAAGGTACCATTTGGGTCAGACCAAACATTTTTACAAACGTATTTGTTTAGTTACAAAAAATAAAAAACAAGAAAAAGTAACTAATTGTTCATTGCTACTTGTAATGCTCCAGTCTGAAACCATGTGAAGAACGAGAAGGAATTAACATTGCAGCCCAGTGGAAAAAAAAAAAAAAGAAAAAGTAAGTAATTTCTTAATTAAAAATTATGAATGTAACTTTTGTTGTGTAGAACTCCCTACAGAATACCTCAGATCTTCCTCACTGTGACTTCCAATAGCTACTTAGAAAGCTGGCCTCGACATCAGTACAATTATGATCTTGCTGGCTAGCTAAAGTGAAGCGAGAGGCGTCTCTTTGTGCATTGAGCCTTTAATTAAGCAATAATAAATGAGATCTACCCATAGTTCTGTGTGTCAGGCTTTGGCTTAGGAAATATAAAGACTGAGGAGCTGTGATTCATGTTCAAATATAATGCATGGTTAGGTAACATCCAAACTGATCAGAGAGGGGAGCCAAGGTCTCGATGTAACCCAACCATTCATCACTTATCAGCTCTAACCTCTTGACAATCAGGGCACCCCTCCCTCCTTTGGTAATAGGTTAATTAATTACCAATTTAGAAGTAATCTTACAAATCAGCTGTTGCCCTTGATAAGAATTAATTGCAAATACTTTTTGGGGAGGAACATATTAAATGGACCTTTCTTTAAAAGAAAATATCATCAGAAAGCAGATGAGGAGTGAGGCTCCTAGAGCAGTTCCAGAGATAGGAGAATTGTCTGAATCCTCTTCAGTGGGGATGTGGGTGACAATGGAACTCATTAATTTTATTTATTGAGGAATTACCAAGATAGTGATAAAACTGCTCTAAGCTCATTTACAAGCCTTCTAGACCCACCCATGTTCAAATCCCTCTGAATCAGAAACTTCACCCTCTCCTGCTGCCAATGGGGGACTTTACAATAAAACCTAGCTCGTTTTCCACTGAAACTAGACAATCTATTAAATTATCTTCAGTAGGATTCCTGTCACTTAAGTTTAGGTATCCGGCAGGTAGACGTCTAGGGTTCTCCTGCAGTCAGTGGAAATCTCTTCAGTCTATTCACATGATGAAATGCAAGCACCCCCTTTGAGTTGAAATGGACTTTGGCCTAAACTTCAGTAACTGTCCTGTCTATCTACTCATTGACTCTAAAAGCAACCGCAGGCCACTTTTTTTCAGATGAAGACACACTTACTCTAGGCAGATTGCTCTTTTTGGATAACATTCAAGTCAAACTTTTTACTGTATCTGAATTTTTTATACTGTGCTGGTGGCACTAAGCTTCCTTTAGAGGCAAAAGAGGTAAACAAGTACCTTCCAGGATGGGAAGGATGTCACCTTTTAAATATCTGCTTTAGTATGAAAATCATCTTGTAAATTCTAACTCTTCCACATGGACCACAGAGGTTGTTTAGAGATATAAGTGATACCATGTGATGTCTATGTTTTCTCAGACAAATCCCAACCTAGTCTGGCTACCACCTGACCCAACACCACAGTTGTTTCAAAGAAATAGATTAGACATCTAACATGCTTGAAAACTACTTCTATTGAGTATTCACTGTGCTGAGATTGATTATTGTGAATGACCACAGGCTTCAGCTGATCTTAGCACAATATATGAAATAAGCATAATCCTGGAGAGCAGATGATGTCAGATTGCAATATCGAGTTCCAGAGACAGATCTTAAAAATGTAAGATGCTTCCCACCTCCAGAGGCCTTGAAATCCAAGATCCAACCCATCAAAAAAACCAAGTATCAACTATAAAGAGTTCAGTGAATCTAGATCTAAACTCCTCCAGAGTTGGAAGGGCTTTTCACAAGTAGAGTTGTCTTCTCTAATAAGAATTCAAACTCCCTGGACCTCCTGATGTTTATCCATTACTAGAAAAATATATGCTTCATTTCCCATTCCCATTAACATGGATAGCTGTGGCAAAGGTGCATGAGAACCAGCAGGTTTATAGATCTGTAGCCATATGAATTATCAGCAAGATGCTTCGAAGCCACTGGAGTCCAGTATTTACATCTCCTGCATAGAGCCATCATGAAGCCTATGCATCACTTGAGTCCTACCTAAGCACTGAGCTGGGCTCTGCTCCCTCATATCCTGTGCTACAAAAAGATGAACTCAAACTGTTGTAACCATTAGCAATATCTGACTGAAATTTTCAGGAAGAATTTGAATATTGCTTCTTATTTTTATGGTTGACAGTTTGCGTATTTCTTATAACTAAGTAAATAAAAAAAAGTAGCATATAACAGTCTTATACCTTGACATTGTATTCTCTGATTGGGGAATTACTAGACTGATGATCTGAATTTTCCCCACATCACTTTTGGAGGTTTTGTTGGTCAGAAAGAACAGAAAATACTTGCAAGAAAAATCTACTAAAAAAAGAACATCTCCCCGCATGTGTAGATAATATTGGAAGTGAAAAATCCCCAATAACAAAATAATAAAAGCCCTGCACTTTTATAATTTCAAAATAATCATGATTCAATAATTTCAAGACAGGAATTGTTGGGTAAATGTCACCAGAAAATTACTTTTTGCTTTGAAATTGCAGTTCATACCTACAGGACTAATAAACATAGTAAGATAAAAAGAAAATGAAACAGTTTAAAATCATGATCTTAAAATATATTCACCTGACTAATCTGATTTTCTAAAATGTTTGCTTTTCACATTCTTCCATCAAAAATAGAACAGAAAATATTGTATAAAAAAGCAATCTCAAAACCTCTTCTCCAATGGGAAGAAAGAATTCCAATCCAACTCTGATGTGTCACTGCACAGTTTTGGATATTTAATTAGAATAACATTATTTAACAATTCCACTGCTAATGAAGATTCTCCTTGAACGTCATGATAAGGCGTAGAGTTTGTGCCACAAGAATATCCATTTTATCGACCCTCCCTGTCACCATGAAATGCTAAGTGGCCACAGAAAGAAGAGAAAGAAACACCACAAAGTTACAGACACCAATGGGTCTGTTACAAAAGCATTTGCTGCTAGGAATATGAACAGCAGCTTCTATTTCTAACTGCAGCACAGTTCCTAAATACGTTTTCCCTAGAGCCATGCAAACCTGTTGTAAAAAAAATTAAAAAAATTAAAAAAAGAATGGAAGCTAGGTTTCCTAGGTGTTGGGTGGTTTTCTTCCACCCTGAGTGACACATGGGGCTGAAATTTGACTTCTGTATGTTTAGAACCTTCTGACGTAAAAAAGTTGTTCTCAGATCTAAGCTACCCATTTATTAGTTCTTCGGCAAGATTCATTTCTGTTTCAAATTGGGGGAACTCTGTGAAACCCAACACCTTTATGAGTTTCGGTGTAGACAGGGATATGCTATTGGAGGTTGGCTGGTTGTTTTTTTTTCATCCACAAAGCTATCCAAAACTGGAAAATAACCTCCTCTGAATAGTATCTCTAGAGATCCAGAGTCCCTGCTAACCCTTCAGCCCTGTGTTCCTCACCAAATAGATGTCATACATCATCTCTGAAACTCAGACTGCAAATGGGAGCTGAGAATGTGCATTTCCTAGAGGCAGGAGTAAATGATTCCCCTGACATCTCTTTCTCATATATGGCATTCCACCACCTATTGTCCACTCCGTATGCTTCCTTCTCCCTGGTAATACCCCCAAGAGATGGCTGATGTCTCGCAAAATAACCAGAGAACGCATCTTTAATTGGGTCCAGAAGAAACTTTATTACCCTGTAGCTAGCTTCTTTGGTTTTTTCTATAACAAATTATCCTAATGATCTGACCCAGGACCAGATGTTAATTGCAATGGAAAGTAATCAATTTCCTTTACTGAGCGTGAACTCATTTGCAAGGTTAGTCAGTGAGCAGATATGGAGTTCTTAATGAGGCAAGGACCTAGCAGACCTTCTGGGTTCCTTGTGTTCATTCCAGGTTTACTGCATTGCACCCATTTTCACTCTACCCATCTTTAGCAAGGCCACCCTATCGAAAAAGTAACAACAAAAAACCCTGCAGTCTGTCTCTAATCACTTGGTAAAGGATGGAAAAAAAATAATAATGCACCAACCACAGCCATCTGAGAGCGGTAGATTCTGAGAGACAAAATAGCACTCTGTATATATATAAAATAAAAATAATAAATATGTAAATCACACAGGAAATTATGGCTAACGGCATGTTGTTTAATAGAGGGTATTATTATAAATATGGGAGATGCTCAAACAACAAATTAAGCTTGCAGTATTCTGAAAAAGAGCTCAGAGGACGCAACCTAAATTCTAACTTGGCTGCTGTCTTTGGTTCTTCTGTGCTTTCGTCTGGATTTTATATTACCACTGAGCATAGCTTTAAGAGGGAAAGGTTGGGCCATCCAGAGTGATAAAAATATAAAGAGGGGAGGGCGGGAACAGAAGAAGGTACTTAATCTTCCAGCGAACTTCTCAGAAGATAGTTCTGTAGGAAAAAGAGCTTTCAGTACAGTTGGATATAAAGAGAATTTTCCGTCCTGGGGAGGACAAGGGGAGGAAAGTTGTGTGTTCAGCAGGCGTCAGGATAGCTGCAACAGTACAACCTCTAGTGTATTTGCACCAGTGGAGCTGAAAATTAGAGTAAATACCATTGTTGTGAAGAGCAGTTTAGCCTGCCTACCTAGGGGATACAGTGGGGCAATTACACCCTACTGCTGCTCATGGTAAGTCTCTAGCCTACCCTGGCTCTATGAAAAAAAGTTTTTTGTTTCTGTTTGTTTGTTTTGTTTTTTGTTTGGTTTGGTTTGTTTTTAGGAGAGGATAACTTTCCCCTCCAGCTCACTCCCAATTCCTGAATCTAAAACAAGCCCTGCTGCTTTTCAGCCCAATTTTTAGTGTACAAACCCCTGTATTCACCAATTTATGTGTGAAAGGGGACCATACATTTACGTCAAGGCCTCTTACAACCAGATGGCTTTAAAATATTTAAGAATTAACCCCACTGCATCAAGATTGAACCTCATATCTCTGTTAATTGGGAAACTTTAGATACAAAATCAAATAGTTGTTTGTTACAGGATGATCTCCCGCAAAATCCTCCAAAGTATAACAGCTGTCAGAGCAATCTCTATCCCAAGGATATTATCTGGACAGGAGGAGGAAAAACATGCTCCCAGGTGGGTGTTAATAATACCTAGGACCATCACTTCCTTTCAGAAGATGTCTCACATCTACAATTCCAGTAAATGATTCTAGGAATTCACATTTTTGGAACTGGCAGTACTATTCCTTGGATGTGCACAACTCAGATGAGCCCAGACATGAGGGTAATGTGCTATGGAAGCAGTAGAGGCAGATGAGCAAGAGAAATCTAAAGGAACAAGGATTAAAAGGAGAGGAGGAGGAAAAAGAAAAAAATCCATCTCCATAATATATTTTTATTCATATATATTATAGCAGCTAATTGCAAAACTGAGATCTCAGTGGCCCCCAATGGAGTTACATAAAGCACTAGTAATTTTCAGTGCGTTCAGCTAGAAAGGGATATTGGAAGGTGCATTCTGCATCTGTCTACATCAATAAATAGCGACTCAGTAAGAGACTTTCTCAGTGACGAGGTCACCCCCATGTTGTGTCTATATTAGAGACCCTTTCAAAGCACACACGACAGGTTGTTCTGCTACGTCAAGGACAGGGTTCGACAAAGCCTGGCAGCTTCCCAATTTGTTTGAGGTGAATATGAATCCTGGAGGTGAGGGGGCTGTGCCCGTGGCTGAGGAGGAGAATTTGTTTCTCACCATCATCTCTTGTGTACTTTCAGGGGAAAAATCTGAGTGAGGGATTTATCATGGATTGGCTTTCCCACCAAATTGAGTTAATTAGAAAGGATGCATAAAGAAGAAATCGTGTTATTGAGGTTCTGGATGAAAAAAGTGAGTATGCACTGTATACATCTTGGGGTTATCTTAACTCAGGCAATAGGATCAAATGTACTTTATAAAAGTCTTTCATAGCAGTCTTTCAAGCTCTCGTCTGGCCTGTTTATACATTTAAAGTGGATACCAGAGGATCAAGTAATTGACACTGAATTTATGAGAAGATGGGCCTCATAACTACTTGAGCAGCTGAAGAATTGGGACAAACATGCTGCAAAGGCAGCCCCGGACACTACCAATCCTAGCTCTTGAGTCTATCACACTTCTCTCTGCCTGGAACAGGGGAGGAAGAGCTGGTCCTGGGGGTATTAGGCACCGGGCTGCTTTAGCAAAATTGATAACAGTGCAGTGAAGACCTCAGACCTCTTCACCTGGAGTTTGATCTTATCTACCCACAGCTCTGCAAGCCCAAAGCCCGTTCATCTGCCTGTCAGATGCCAGCCCAGATATCTGCATGAGTAATCACTGCAGATCAAAAACACTGCATGTGACTTAGACGCCACTTTCTCCCTCACTTCTCCTTTCCCTATCTCACCCAAAATAACAATGACATGACTGCTATTTTCACTTGTTTCCCAGAAGAGACATCCAAAAGCATTTCACTTCCCTGTCTACTTACCACCTCTCCTTACTCCTCAGAGTTTCTCTGTGCATCAAGAGAGAAATGTGGGGTGTTTGTGCTGGACATTCAGTGAATATGTCCTTGTTTTCGTGAGGTTGCTTATGAAAAACTTTTTATCAAAGGATGTTGAATGTTACCAGGGAATGTACTAAGTCATTAAAATAAAGCTGCAAAGAAACTGCAGAAAATATCACAGGTTCACAACCTGTACCATGAACCTCAGACCCCACATAAACACATTTTCTTGCTCCAAAAAGGGTCAGCTTTGGACAGACTCAGACAAACTGAGCCAGGCTTATTAGCCTGGGCTTCCAGCCAGCACATTGGAGCTTGTGGCAGGGTGCAGAGGCAAGGTGTGGGTGGTGTGAGAGGCGGGAAAAAGCAGATAGTGTGGAAAGAGGAAGGTGGAGGCAGTGGAAGGAATGTGGGGCACAGGGTGAGGACATAGGGGATGCTCTGGGAACAAGGAGGAGAAGTATCAGGAGATGGGGTCAGCACCAAGGCAGCCAGAGCACATGGAGGAAGAGGAGATGGCAGCAAGATATGGATCAGGAGACTTCCATGACACTGTGCTTAGTCACCCACTCCGGTGGCAGACGATGTGCCAGTGTCTCAGCAGCGACAACCCCTACACACAGGGCAATTAGCCAGTTGTGCAGTGCTGCATGTGGGGAAAACAGAAACTTCTTCCTGACCCCTGCAGGCAATCAGTTTACGCCCTGAAGCATGAGATTTGATTAGCCTCATTATCTCAGCTTACATAACTGTAAACGTTATTAATGGTAATAAAATTATCTAGCCTGTTTTAATAATACAGCCACAGTATTTGTCTCAATGACCTCCCGTGGCTGTAAATCCCACAGGGGACTGGCACACGGCATAGTGGTTCTTTTTGTTTATTCTAAATTTACCAGCCATTAATTTCACAAAATCACCCCTTGTTCTCCCATTATGGGACGGAGCAAGAAGAAGATGATTATGTCTCAGTGCACCTTTCCTAACGTCAAACCCAAGTAACTCCAATTTTGATTAATAAGTTTGGGAGTAGACATCAGCAGGCCTTCAAACCTTGGGGATTAATTCTCTCTCCTTAGATGTCAGCTAATGAATCCCCATGATATCATGGGACTTGGCCTGGACTCTTTAAAACCCACCATGCAGTTAAGGACATTTAGTCTGCTAGACACAAACTCCTCAGCTACTTGAAGCCAAAGCTTCCAAGCATCCCAAAGTAACACAACCACCCCAACCTCTGTGGAGAGGCCTTGACAGAAGAGATGCAACACTATCACTTTAAATTTCAGATATAACATCTTACTCCATCTCTGATGTTCTGCTTTCTGCCTCTGCTGCAGCAACCAAGCAACAGTGCAAATCTCACTCTTGTCAGTGGATGATATTTCCCACAAAGGTCTTCCTCAGTACATACTCAGGAAGTATTCAAGAGAGGAAAAGCTGGAGATAGCCACATCTCTTCTTTAGGTGATGTATGCTTGATCCGTACTATGAAAGGTGAAGGAAATTCCTGCCTTGTCTCATCTTATGTAGAGAAGTAGCTGGGTAAAACAGGTAAAGAATGGGAGAACAACCTATTCCTTGTCTTGCCTCCAGCAGATTGTACCTGCCAATACAATTTTTATGGAAATGCTGAGAATCTGCTCCCATACCCACAATTTTAGATATAAAAGATGGTACTATGGGACAGAGTTAGGTATAATTTGGAGAGTAGAGGAGTAATAAAGAATCACTACCACACTGTGCTTCTGCATACAGTACTTTACTGTGTTGTCACATAGGATGTAGGAGGAAACATAACTTCAGTTTTTCTTTCACGAGTAAAGATACAATGATATAATCCATATCCTTTGAGTTTTTTAAAAACTACTTTTTGCCTGCTTGTTTAAAATACCCTATGTAAACATTTGCTTATCATGATAAATGAGGCTATCCTTAAGTGACTAAACCAAAATGAGTAGTTGAAGGTAAACAACAAGGTCAACAAGGAGGTTGTGTTGTTGGTTGGCCTAACATAATTCATATCTTAGATTAAACCCTTCCGTTTCTAGTTTCTTCATTTTGAGAAAACATTTGTAGAGCCATTCTGATCCAAATGACAAACTGGGGTAAAGAATTGCTCTGGTTTGTAAGAAAAAGGGCAATGCGTCAGAGGCCACGTCAGGGACGGGGAAGCCACAATGGGGTGAAGGATAAATTTACTCTGTGCAACATGATTGCAACCTACAGCATTTTCACTCAAGGTCCCATCTCAGAAGCTGTTGTGTGCTATTCCCTCCTCAGGACACCACAGGTCTTGAGCAACAAAAACTGTGCAAGATCCAGGTCTGTCATAACAACAAGACCCCTGAGACTTTCATCTACATACCCTCAGGTAGTTCTGGGAGGGGGGAGGGTAGGCTTCCACCTGAGGGCACAGCTGCTAATATTGCCACTGAACAGCTTCCCTTTCACCTGTTTAACCAACAGCCCTTTCATGTTAAAGCTGAATCCAGCCAGTGTTCTCAGGCCAGGCAGAAGAGGAGTTCCTTATTTTGGGTGAAGGATTCTCCAGTAAATGCGGCAAGAGGCAGAGTGGTTCCTGAAAACTCTGTCAGCTTTCAGAGTGAGGGGCAGGTCTGTGTAAGCCTTATGGAGAGTCAGTATCCTCCGACCCTTCCCCATGCAAATGCTACTCCTTGGTACTGCCACGACAGCACAGATCTGTGTAGATAAACTCTCCACACTGAAGGCAGAGCTCAATTCCCAGTCCACAGCATTGACCTACTAGTTAAGCACTGCGGTGCCGTTTGCTGGATTCCCAACTCAAACATATGCTTTCAAACACAAATTGGGATTCTTCTAGCAGATTAAAGCTGTTTTCCTTCCCTGGAAAACAGCCTGTAAGGAAGAGAGCTAAAGGCTCGACTGCCTCACCGTGCTCTCTGGCACTAGAGGACTTAATATTCAAGTCGCTTGTCTTCCATCCTCCCCC
>VWZK01017299.1:0-15661 GCA_013396935.1 Baryphthengus martii
AGGAAGTTCGAGTTTCAACTCTCTTTTTTCTTTCTGCCTGGGACTGTGCTACTGCTGGGACCGCAATCTAGTGCAGCCAGGCCTGGCTGCACGTGCTCTGCACAATCCATCACCATCCCAGAACTGGTTTTGTATATATTTGTATATCCCTCTTCCCTTCATATTTCCTTTTCCCTGTTTATCTCTGTTACCTATTCAATCTTGTTCATAGTCTTAACTTCCGATTTCGTGTGAGGCACTTCCTTCCTTCCTCATTTCCCTTTGTATCCTCCCTTTGGAGGGAAGGGGGAGAGGGAGAGAGGGCTGATAGGAATCCTGCTCTGCGGGTTTTGCCCTGAACCTTAAACAGAGACACAGAGTTACACTAATGAATAAGCACTTTGCTCACACAGGCACTGTTAAACCAGATGCTAACACATTACTAACTCTCATCAGTTTCAGCAGACCATATGATTCCATAACTCCTGCAGATGTGTCACATAAAGATGATCAAATCTACAGGCCACCTGACCAGGAAGAACTGGATGAGGCCCTCTATAGACAGAGAGGAATGGCTTCACATTCACAAGCTATGATCCTCATGGAGGACTTCAATCATCCGGATATCTGTTGGAAGGATGATACAGAAGGGCACCAGCAATCCAGAAGGTTCCTGGAAAGCACCGATGAGCCCTGCAGAGAAGGACTTGGGGGTGCCGGTTGATGAAGAGCTTAACACTAGCTGGCAATGTGCGCTGGCAGTGCAAAAACCCTAATCGTATCCTGCGCTGCATCAAAATAACACATCTAGCAGGTCAAGAAAAATGATTCTGCCCCTCTGCTCTGGTGAGACTCCACCTGGAGTACTGCATCTAGCTCTAGAGTCCCCAACAGAAGGACATAGATCTGCTGGAGAGAGTCCAGAGGAGGGCCACAAGGATGATTAGAGGAGCACCTCTCCTATGAAGACAGGCTGAGGGAGTTGGGACTGTTCAGCCTGGAAAAGAGAAGGCTTCAGGAAGACCTTATAGTGGCCTTCCACTATCTGAAGGGGGCCTCCAGGAAAGCTGGAGAGGGACTTTTTATAAGGGCATGTGGTGATAGGACAAGAGGCAATGATTTTAAACTAGAGCAGGGTAGATTTACATTAGACATTAGGAAGATGTTCTTTACTATGACGGTGGTAAGACACTGGAACGGGTTGCACAGAGAGATTGTCAACACCTCATCCCTAGAAGTGTGTAAGACCATGTTGGATGAGGCTCTGAGCAACCTGGTCTATTGGGAGGTGTCCTGGACAGGCTTGAGCGGTGGACCCATGCCAATCTCACAAAGTTCAACAAGAGCAAGAGCAAGGTCCTGTACCTGGGTCAAGGCAATCCCAAGCACAAGTCCAGACTGGACAGAGTATGGATTGAGAGCAGTCTTGAGGAGAAAGACTTTCATGTGCTGGTTGATGAAAAGCTCAACATAAGCCAATAATATGTGAATGTAGCCTAGAAAGCTAACTATATCATGGGCTGCATCAAAAGAAGTGTGATCAGCAGGCCAAGAGAAGTGATTCTATCCCTCTACTCCTCTCTCGAGAGATCCCACTCGAAGTACTGAGTCTAGCTCTGGAGGTCCCTACAGAAGGACATGGATCTGTTGGAGTAGGTCCAGAGGGCCACAAGAATGATCAGAGAGTTGGAACACCTTTCCTACAGGCTGAGACAGTTGAGCTTGTTCATCCTGGAGAAGAGAAGGCTCCAAGGAGATCTTATTGTAGCCTACCTGTATCAGAAGAGGACCTACAAGAAGGTTGGGGAGGCACTTTTTACAAAGGCCTGTAGTGACAGTGCAAGGACAATGATTTGAAACTGGAAGAGGGTACATTTAAGCTGGAAATAAGGAAATTCTATACTTTGAGTGTGGTGAGACACTGAAATAAATTGCCCAGGGAAGTTGTGGATGCTCCTCCACTTGATGTGTTCAAGATCAGGTTGGATGGGGCTCTGAGCAATCTGGTCTAGTGGGAGGTGTCCTTGCCATGGCAGGAGGGTTGGAACTAGATGATCTTTAAGGTCCCTTTGACCCAAACCATTCGACAATTCTTTGAAAATAGGACTTTTTTTCCTGTAAGGTTCTGCTCTTGGTGTGTCTTCACCATATGAAGAAAAATGCTTATTTTTTTTTAGCCAAAAGTCAAAAAAACAGAGATGTGGCTCACTTTATTGGGTAGTTGGAATTCAGAAAAATGCTAGTAGCTTACTTATCACTAAAAAATTTAGAAATCTGCTTTTATAAAATTTTCTTAGCTGCTAACAAGAACAAAGGAAGGTTATCCAAATTGGTTTCCATGAATAAAAAATATAAAACAAAATGAGTTCTCATTTATCCCATGAGGATGTGTAAATCAGTCCAGCTCCTGAAGTCTTCAAAAATCACCTGTGAGTATCTATCTATATATACATATCTCATCTGAGTTGTCTTTCATTGTAAAAACAGAATAGATCAGGGAAAGCTGTTACTTGAATTGATCTCTCATGTGCATCTATTAAAATGCGAATAACCTTTCAAAATATACATCTTTACACAATGTTTTCAGCCTTCTGATACCTTTCAGTCCTCCAGCATCCGATCATAGAAGTGCTCTGAAAACAGTTAGTGCAGCTTTTTCTTTCCCTTCTCCAATCCACAGCAGAAAGGAGGGAGATGCTATAATCCATTCCAGTGCTACTCAGCTGATGCATTGCCAATTAGTATATGAACCACCCTCTGAGAGCAATATTTAATTACTGCAGATATTTAGATGATACCATGAAATCCCAGCCCAGCCTCAAATATTTTAAAAATTATCTTGGTAACATTTTTTTTCTTAATTATTAGCCCACTCCGTCTGAAAAGCAAGGTCTCTAAATTAGAGAAATGTGGTAGATGAAATGTTACTTTTTGCCACCATCAGCAAAAATATTTTCCTCCATGAGGTTGTGTCAAATAAAAAGCTTAGTAGGCCACTAATGGCCATGACCTGTGGCAGCCTTGTTGTACTGTGTAACTGAATTATTTCCTTTTCCGAATCTCCAAGCATGCCACTGAGAATGCTAGGTCAGCATATATAGTAAACAAATCACCAATCACCCAACAACTACTGTACCATCTGCCTCCAGAATGAAAGATCTCTTCCCTAGCCTGAACTTTTGAACCTTCAGTTCGACCCTGTCTGAGTTTTTGCAATGTTAGCAAATGCTTTTGGTGGGAAACCAGTGAATCTGCATATAGGACTGGTGGGGGCAACCCATCAACAAGGAATTACTTAAGTAAATCAAGTTGTTTGACCTAAGTGTGTAAATTAATTTCCTTTTCACTTCTCCAAATTTATTTCCTTCTCACTCTTCTGTATAGTCACTGCAGCTTTAATTTCTCCCTTCTCCTCCATGAATCCATTTATACTGATCGCATCAGCACTCTTGGCAATTTATTCCATATTTCTAGATTTCTTTGCCTGAAATAGCTCTGCTGGAATTCCTGTTTACTTCTAATTTCAGCTTGTTTCCGCTGTTTTTTCAAACAGCAGGTTACAGTTAATTAAAATAAATCTGAAAACAGATACATTTAGTATAGGAAATGTTTGTAAATTGATTTTTTTTTCTTTAGCAATGTTTTGAAACTGTATGCTATTAATATAGTTGCACAAATAATTATCCTAAAGCTAATATTCAGGTAATTACAAAAATAAAATGAACATCTGTTATTACAAATGCATAATGTCAAGTCATAATGTGCAGGTTAGGGGTTAACACAAGCAAATTGGACATGGTACATAAACACAAAATAAATTATTGTATGGTAGTGTAATCACATTCTAACCGTTATGTTAATTATAATTTATATCAATTCAATAATTAAAGAAAACAAGCTCTTCCTTTTGTTTCCTATTCAGATTCTTCTGTGTACTAAACTATTCTATGTCAGCGAGGAACATATATCTAGCAGCAGTGCATGGTGATACAATTTTTCATATGGAAAAGAAAGCTTAGTATACATGCTAGATTTGAAATAAATGTGTTTTTTTGAATTCATTTGGGTCAAAAGTAAACAATATAGAGTTAAACAGGACATAGAAAATGCACTTGTTGAATGTCCAGAGAATTAAATTAAACATTTATTACCTTACAGATGCTGATATAAAGTATTACTTTAACATATCTTTATTGCAAAATTAAATTACAACGGGACAGATTCTTTAAGAGCAGTTTTAGGAAAAAAAAACAGAAAATCCAGTCATATAAATACATGATTAAAAAAAGACTTTAAGAGGTATTTTACACATTTCCACATGTTACTGTCCTTCCAGACTGCTCCAGTGCAGGCCTCTCTGAGAGTCATGGACTTCTTTGGGATCGATCTCCTGCTCCAGGGTGGGGTCCTCCACAGACTGCAGATGGGATTCTTCTTCACCATTCATCATTAGGGACTGCAAGGACTCAGTCTCCCATCTCACCATAGGTCAAAGAGGAATTGCTGTTCTGGTGTACCTTTTCTGCTCCTTCGTCACTAATCTCAGTGTCTACGTTGTTGTCTCTACCAGGTGCCACTCCTTTCCAAAACAAAGGAATCTGCTCAATATAGTATGTTATCAAAGAGGCCCTGATTGGCTTGGCCTGATTGCCTCACACCTTGAGCTCCAAGTTGGACCAGCCTCTGGACAACCAGAGGCAGGTCCAACTTGTTGCTCAAGGTGTGAGGCACAAACGCAACACAATGGTGTTTTCATCTCAGATACTCACAGTTTCACCTCTAATTTCTTATCTGGAACTCTGAACTCATCTTCACTGTTACATTTTCCAAATAATCTAAGTCATGTGGAGTTGTGATCTTATTCTTTCACATACTTTCAGGTTCTCCCCGCTCACTAACATTCACAGATTTTGTAAGTGTACACGAATGCATGTTGTATCTTTTATCGCTGTAAGTAAAAATGTTGGCCAGAATGAATCAACAGCATGAACCTACCTGCTATATCCCATGTTAACACTTTTAACTATATAGAGCAGGATTTTTCAGTCACATATTTTGTGGTGATTACATCTCTGTCTCCAATCTCTAACAAGAGCTTGAAAGTAGTCCATTCAATTTATGCAGCGTTTGTTTGTTTGTTTTACCAGTGTTTTCCATTAAATCATAAGAATAGTGTTTAGTCATCTATGGATGTTAAAGGTCCACAAAGAAAAAAATTTCTCCACCAATGCCCCAAGACGCCTGTGGCCAATGTGGGATTAATATATAAGATACAGTCTAATACAGCTCTTCTCAGAGTCCTTTTCCATGAATCTCTCCATTAGGGGACACAGACAAATGCCACTGGCCTGAGGTTAAGCCAACTAAACAGTTCAGGAGAAAATACAGCACATGGGACAAGTAATTGATGAATATAACAAAGTGAGAAGTTGGTAAAAGTTGCAAATAGAGCCATAAGGAATCTAATTACACACATGGTTAGGGTAGGGTGGGTGGGTTTTGTAAATTCACAGATAATTAAAGGGCAATAGTGGGGACATTTCAGGGTATGGAGTCTTGTAAGTCCAGAATTATCTATGTAGCCTTACCCTTGAGGAAACTCACAACATATTCCTGTGGTACATGGCTGCAAATACACTTAAGCTAGAGAAGAAAAGGACTCATACCTCAGTGATGCCATCAGTTTTAGTCATCTGCATATCACAGCAACCAGTGGAGGTACAGAGGGCTGTATGACAGTACTCGTTTTGCTGTAGACAAAGTTTATTTAATAGCAGGATTATAATTGTATGGGTCAAGCTGAAGCACGTCTAAATTGAAATGAACTGCTTAGGGGTTGTCCTTGCTCAAAATCTGACAGTTTACCTCCCACGGCTCCAGCAACCCTTTCTCTGTGTGGTTTGAACATGCTGTGCAGGTTGAGTAAGACACATTCTACCATGGAAGCGCAGTAATGACTGCGGTGTGAGAAAGCGACGTTCCAGTTCCAGCGCTCCTCAAATAGCGCTAATGGAACCGGAGCACACAGAGGACAAACACTTGAGCTCATTTTCTATGCATGACACATTTCACCTTGATTGTATTTCAATACTGCAGTGATGCACATTAAGGGATTTTTCAATTTTATAGCAAAACTCTACAGCAATATGGAATGTTATTCTACTTACCTACCTGTTACAGCAAGCTATATAAATAAGCAAAGGAATGCTCTTGAATTTAATCTTATTTTATTTATTCATAAGCTATTTGACTTAATTATTAAGACTGCAACAAGCAGAAAAATGTTAAATTTCGCACGTACTGTGCATTTATTTTGTATATAGATAACTAACTTGAAGACTGCAACTGGTGTAAGGCTTTTTGTTAGTGATTTTTTCACCATAGGAAAAATTCAGAGGAAGGAAGATGTAGCCTTGGTGAAAGACGAATAGGTCAGGAAACGTTTAAGTAAATCGGACATATGTGAATCCATGGACCATGATGGGATGCACCCATGAGTGCTGAGGCAGCTGGCAGATGTCACTGCAAGGCCACTCTGGATAATCTTTAATTGATCATGGCAAGTAAAAAAAGTACCTGAAGACTAGAGGAAAGCAAATGTTACTTCTGTCTTCAAGAAGGAGGATGCAGGTAACTGCATGTAGTTACATGCCACTCAGTCTTAGCATGATCTCTGGGAAGGTGATGGAACAACTAATCCTGGAAACAATTTCCAGATGTGTGAAAGGCAAGAAAGTCATCAGGAGTAGTCAGCATAGCCTCATCAAGGGGATGTCATGCTTAACTGATTAGATAAACTTCTACAATGAAATGACTGGCCTAGTAGTGGATATTGTTCAACTGGACTCTCTCCCATAAGATCCTCACAGTCCATCTGTTGGTGTATATGCTGGATGAGGAGACAGTGAGCTGAACTGAAATGGCCAGGCTCAGAGGGTGGTGGTCAGTAAGACAACATCTAGTTGATGGCCAGTAACTAGTGGTGTACCCCAGATATCAACATTGAGTCCAATCCTGTTTAAAGAAATTGACTGCTAAAAAAAAAAACCTAAATCATTAGTAACTCATGACCACACCCTTCAGAAATAAAATACAGAAATTATATTTACAACACTTTCTGTGTAGTTTAAGAACTTTCACAAATAATTTTTAGAACCTTTGTGAGAAGGATGAAATTCTTTTTGCCTAAATCACTGAGGTATTTCTTTTTGTACCTCAACAGCTTTTCTATAAAATGAAAAGTATAACTGAGCCATCAATAAAATACTTTAATCTGATTCAATCACTGGACACTCCAAAAAGATTCAAGATACTTGATGTTGTTCAGATATCAAATACTGCACACCATAAAACATCTGCATAAAGTAGATGTCTTTACGTTACTTCTTTTCCGAGTTTCGGTCACTGAATATCTGTCACTACTTGCATTTTCTTTCAAACTTTTTTATTCCTCAGGAGTTCAGGTGTCTTGATAGTCACTACATTTTCATTTATCAGACTTATTTGCATGAAAAATAAGGATTTTCATTCATTTGCCTATGTCATGGTTTAAACTCTGCTGGCAACTAAACACCACACAGCCACTCTCCCACTGCTCCCCCACACTCCTAACCTCCCCAGTCCCCTCCTGTGGGATGGGAAGGAGAATTAGGAGAAAAAAATGAAACACTGTGAGCTGACATAAAGACAGTTTAATAGAACAACACAAAGAGAGAAGAAAACAGTAGTAATAATACTAACAAAATAATATAAAGGACTGATATAAACCACGAGGTTCTACCAGTACCTGAGATATGCTTTCCTAGCTCTGGCCATGTGCTGAAGCCACATGCTGAATACAGGCACCATCTCCCTGGACCATCCCTCTCCTTACATAGCGGTCATGATGTCCGTATGGTATCAAATATCTCATTGGCTGGTTTGGCTGTTTATCCCAGCTGTGGCCCCTCTCAGCTCCTTGTGAAAATTAATCCTACCCTAGCCAAACCCAGGACAGCCTAGCAAATGTGTCTGTAGCACTATTTTCCTTCTACTAATGTATCCTTGTGTACTACTTTTCCTCTGCTGATTGTCCAGGAGAACTCTAGTCTTCCATATATCTATTATATGCCAGTCCTATATTTGACTCAGATATCCTAACGCATCTCAAATGGTACAAATTGCCTATATTTAGCCGACAATAAAGCCCAAAGCATAACTTACTTTCTTTTGCTGAATTATTTAATTCTTACAAAATTCTGGACACACTGGCCCCAATGTTTAAGATTCAATGGCCAAAAAAAAAATATTAGTATTGCTATTTGAGGATGTCTCATTGCTATTATCAGGTCTAATTTCAAGATATTTCCCAAGCAGAATGCAAGCTGGCCTCTAGGAAATTAAGTCCTCAACTAATAACTTTGCATCACAATTCAGGCTTGCAATTCAACAAAAGAAGTCGAAAGAAATGTAATTCAATTCCTTCACTTAAGAACATATTTTTTGAGTTTGGTCAGCTGAATTCATTTGCAGCACCATTCCTTGTCTGACAAGGTAACACACACTACTTCGTAGTTTCATTATAATCTACTCTTTTCTTGTCTGTTAGTATCAAAAACTTAGGACAGATGTCTTCAGTCTTCTGGATGATCTTTTGAAAAACAGTCACCACTTTGTTGCAAAATGAAGAATATTGATATTGTCCGGTTTTATATCAAATCCTTTTCCAATTAAGTAATCGCGGATATACGAAAACATCTGAACCATCACATCTTTCAATCTGTACCAAAGGGCTGTAAATAGGTAAATTAAAGTATGCTGCCGTTGTCAATAATGAAGCCATTAGAAAAATCAAACCAAGTGGAACAAGAGAAAAACCTGTTTCCCAGATAATGACACAAGACTGAAGATGCCATTCCTGAGGTGCTTCAGAACTACTAAAGTTAAAGGAAATCATATTTCAGTTTCTGTTGTAGAAAATGAAACAGAAAACTGAATAATACAAGGAAAGATAATTCAGCACTTGCTATAATAAGTTTCTTTTCTGAATTGACCATCCTTTATTTCATTTTGGCACTTTCATATACAGTCATATTTATATTTTATATTATTTATTTGATCACTGCTTTCTGAAGAGGAAAGGCACAGGAATAAGCAACGGATGATAAGCTGCCAGGTAAACACAGAAATCCAGAGGAAATCAGGTGCTATCAGGTGCGTTCTTTTTTATTCCAACATTGTCAATTATGTTAGTGTCCAATAATGGCTTACTCTAACATCTTTTAACATCATTTATATTTTGGATGCCAGTTGAAAAAATCCCTCCTAAGGTGTTTCCTGTATGAGTACCTTCTGTCCAGTTAGCTGGATAGCCTTTGCTGGCATTTGAAGTATGAATCAGCTACATAAGAAACTCAAGCTCCTATTTTAGGGGTCCTAGCTTACTTAGACTTAGTCCCAGGCTAGTTTTTTTTTCCTTAGAGCAATTCAAAATGTGTCAGAGAGGAAAACCTGCTCCTGATCTTTTGATTGCACTGGAAAACAGTTGCTTTTTCAATTTACCCGTGCAATATTCCTGTAGAGCTTCTGACAGGAAAAGACCACAAATTAGATGTCCTCTGACCTCCTCTGTCCACTCTTTACAACATAATAGCATAGATGTGGCAATTAACACTGAGTCTTCTTTTAGTTACTTAACACAAAAGGTACCCAAAGCACATTCTCAAGAAAAAACTATGGCTGGCTACTGAGCTGGCACTGAGGTAGGACTGGGACTCTTTGAGTCTGGAAATCTATTCCTCCTGGACCAGGGCATGGGAGGAGGATAACAGAGGCTTCTCTCTGCTGTGAGAACATTCCAACACTAAGCAGATGTGATTGCCATTTCTGTTTCATAATTCCTGTCTATATTATCAGAACAACTAATGTACTTTGATAGGCAAAGGCATTATTAAAGACTACAGTCAGGAGAGAGGTACCAAAGCAGTGTTGCACCCAACCTACAAACTGTGGAGCAAGACTATCATATATGGATTACATGGATTCCCAAGTGGCATGGGGATATTATTTAATATTGGCATCTCTAGGTCTTGTCCAAGAATAATCCTGAATTTATCTGTCACTTTAATCCCTACTAATCACTGTAGTAACTAACATACCAGCTTTTGGAGGTAATAGTTGATTAGCCTTTTGTTGCTATTTTAAATGGGTATGTGCAGTGCAGTACCACTATGTAGTTGTCACAGCCAGCATTACCTGCCACTCCTTTACCGTGGAGTCCACATCATTTAAATTCTTCATTAAAATACACGTCTTTCAGTTATATTAACATATGTATTTAAAAAATGGAGTGAACGTAGCCTGCAAACACTGGCACTTTCAGACACTTTTTTATTTTGTAAAAACTGTACACTGAATGTCTCAGGCAAAAACTTGCCTTGCTTATATTACTATCCAGTTCTGTAAAGATACAGATCTTATTCTAGTCTTTGGGCCAACACAACTGCTGTAACATAAGGTATGTTGGCTATATTATTCTGTAGCAATATACTTTTATTTTAGTACATGAAATCTCAGCATTGCAATGATTCCACTTTGGTCCGTAGTCAATATGCTGCAAGAAACACAATTTAGATCTTAATGATGCATGTCCCGGTAATTTCTTGTTTCACCATCCAAATATTGCAGAACTGGGGTAATTAAGGCTTATAGGACTTGAAATTATTTTGATGGGACTTTAAAGTCCATACTTGTATAAAAAGAATGAAAATTAACTTTTCTTAAAATGAAACAAACTTACGAAGAAGAATGACAGTAACATGCACTAAAAGTTATTATCCATGCATTTCCTTTGATTTGTGGAGTGCAATATTAACTGGGTGACTTCTTTCATGTGTTACTTTATCATTAATATCTGAATTAAAATCTACCTTTTTGTTTTACTCCTTTGATAAACATAATGAGTGTAACTAGGGCATTTATTGCTTGATGAAATAATGTGTTAACCCATCAGAAGTGGTTTATATAATATATTAAGTCTCACAGATTAGCCAACAAAGACTAGTTTCATTAGTTACTGTCATTTAATTGTACACAAGTGAAATCATTCCTTGCAGATGTACATTGGCATAAGAAACACATCTTTTGTTTTTCATCAACGGCAAAATCACTCCTGTTGGTATTGGATGCACAAGAGAGAAGCAGAGGACACAGGAAGCCTGTCTGGAAACAGACACAGATGCATTGACTGTGTCTAAACTTAGAAATAGGTATGTTCATTTTTCACAGTCTTTATCCACTCATGCCAGGCAGAGTACACTCCAGATACATTCCTGTATACACCCACGCATTTCCTAAGGAAGGATGGAGCATATCAAGACCTGAGAGCTAGAAATTGCTCTCTGATCCAGTTCAGGCATTCCTACCTGAATGTGTAGGGATGGTCCAAAATTCCAGTGAAATTGTTTCTCCTCAGAATATGTTGATAGGATAAAGCTTAAACAATCTGTTTTGCATACTTAGGGGAAAAAAAATAGGCTCTAGGGCTGGAGGAATGAAAAAGTAAAAAATAGATCCCTACTCTGAATTACCTGCTAAAGGACCTGTTTTGAATTGACTCAGAGTAGTAACCTCTATCTACTTACTTAAAACTCCTCCCTGCATCAGGATCTCCTCATCACTGTCACGGAGGCACCCACAAAACAAACAGCANACTGTACCTGCCACAATCATCAACTACAAATGTAGTCTAAAGGTACTTGATTCCCCGGGCTAAAGTGAGTGTTTGTGAACACCAAGCCCTATCAGTCTCTTACTGATATTTAACTGGAGTTTCAGTGTAAATGTAAAATTTTAAAGATGAATTGTCCATACTGCCCTACATTTGATACAATGGAAATTTGTTGTCGAGGAATAAAATGGGGAGTAGGGGAGGAATAGATTGATGGATGGGGCAGGGGATGGAACAGCAACAACTAAATGCTTTCTGAAAGGAATAAGGAGTGCCAGAAACTAGTTTGCTGGTTTATTACTGTCTGCATGTTCAATGCCTAATCTTTTGAGATCCTGCCTGTTCTTTGAGGATATATCCACCTAAATCTGTTAGGTCTTCATGATGCAAACAAACCTGACAACATTAAAACACATTGTGCATGTTCTTTATGCGAGAATGCACTATCTTTACATGGCATTTTTACTTTCCCTGTGGACTATTTTACCTAGAGTTCTATAAGAAAACTATAATGCTTCTTTTGTCTTAGGATCCTATCACAGATATAAGCATCCACTGCTGGGGAGAGGGAGAGAGCAGGGGTTGCGGGGGATGAGACTGAGATTTTTTTGTTAACTTGCTTTCTTTGAGCATTACCACTATTATGCTTTTATAAGTTATTAGTGTTGTGAGACATGTCATTATAAAACAGAACAATGTGTGATGGTAACTGTGCCATTAAGGTCTCTAGTGGAACATTAATTATTGATCTTTGCCTCAAAAGCATCAGAATGTTGTATTAGAGCTACAATGAACTGTTCACCTTACAAGCACTCAGCTGAACTATGTCACTCAAAGGTGACAAGGTTTAGCTCTGCTGCTATATTCAGAGCACTCAGAAGCCTGCAATAGACTTGCAAACACAGCTAAACTTGCCTAATAGAAATAAGATACCTGTCACAAATACTCTTTTTATTGAACAGGACATTTTTTAATTCATTCTCAGTCTCTTATTCCTTGTTCTTCTTCCTTCTTGCTGCCTGCAAAACATGCTTTTAGTAAGGGTCTGACAGAGGGTTTATCACTGTTCTTAAGTGAATGGTACTGTAGTCAGTTCTGTTGATATCCTTCAGGGATGAAAGAGCCTTGCAGGTAAACTCCCAGATTTACAAGCCAGTAGCCCTTCCTGGTAGGTGTTCCACCACAAGTAAATAATGGTCTCCCTGCTGTGATACGGGCTGAGATAAGTGCACACATGGCAGAGCACCACTCAAAATCAATCACTGGCAGACAGGAAGGCCTCTTCCTGCTGCAGTGCCACCAGAAAAACCTCTCTCCTTGATCTTGCAGGAGTTTTGAAGCTTCCTTCATTAATTTGAGCTACTGAAGAGTGACAGCCCTGCTGATAGAGAAACTCTCTGGTGTGTTGTTACATCATGTGGTGACACACAGCACATGGAGGCACCCACAAAACAAACAGCAGCCTGCTATTCATAAGCATATGCCTTACTTTAGCATTAGTGACTAATACATGATAGGACTAGAAAAATACCTTAGGTAGATATCTTTTAATCACATATGACTATAATTTTGCTTAACCCTTCTTCCTCCGTCCCCCTCATTTCTAACAGATTGCTGACCAAATTGTCTCTTACAGAAAGCACAGAATGTTCAATTTTGTCTCCTATTAAGTTTGTGCTAACTTCAAGAGAACATCTTTCCACTTCTTAAACCTAACAGACTGTAGACTTTTCACATTCACAGAAGTATAGGGTAGAAAGGTCATTTTTCAAACAACACTTTTTTACTGTAATTGCCTTTTGTCTGTCATTTTTCCTCTTGTTGACGGCCATTAAAAAAGAACTGACTGACTGATGCAGTGATGTTGGTCAAACCTGGCCCTACAGATGACAGCTTGAGCCTGAGCAGGTGAGGTATCAGTCCATAGGGCTTGCAGACTAATTCTCTTAAAGTTAGAATCCTCAAATCACAACTGCTATCTCGAGACAGTTCTGTTGCTGCAGACCATGGCAGTTTTTACACAAACCAAAAAAACTCACAGTAGTAGTAGAGAATCTAGTTCTGATAACATGCCAGGATGAAAACATCTAGATTAGACTGGGACATCCTAAGGGAAATTAAATCATAAAAATATTAATTTATAAAAAGATAACCTTTGTTCCTAAAAGGAATTTCCAACTCTGTCACCTGCACAACCAAGGTTAAAGGCTCAGGTTCTGATGTGGTGTGGTTTTGTTGTCTTTCAGAATCATGATTGCTGAGTAAAAACTTGGTAAATCTTTGTTCCAGAGGCTCTCCAAGAGACCAAGAAATGAAAGTAGAAAAGGAACACAAGATCCTTAGATCCTGAGCTATACAAGTAAAGTATATGAGGTATCAGCTGTAGATCACGAGCTATCTGAGTCAACTGCATCCTGGCAGAACAAATTTACTCCTTAGGTGAGACTACAGTGTTCTGCCAATGTAGTTATGTTGGGAAAAAAAGTCTATGGATATAGAATCACACTGCCTGGCTGATTGAAGTTGGCAAAATCTCTAGAATGTATACAGCTATGCCAGCAAACAAGAGATTTCTCTCAGCTTAGCCTATGACCTGACAGAGGTAACAAGGCTTTATGAGCAAAGCTCTTCTTTTACCACATATAAAGAAATATCTCAGCTAGGGAGCTCTGTTGACATGTGTAAACATGATATATACTGAGTAAAATCTGAGATAAAGCTATGGGTAGGTCAAACAGCTTACAAACAGCCACATAGAGGGTGGTTCACATTTTTCTGTTCACATGGTGAATGGAAAAAAAAGAAGTCCAGAATTCATTAGACAGTGTAAAGAAAACATAAAAATCTAAGAGGGACCTTCCAGCTACTCTTATACTTGTCCCATATTTAAATTCATGAATTCTGGTATCACCCACAGCACACGTGATTGTACAATGAAGGAAAGTGAGATAAGCTTGCTATTACTTTCTGCCTAGATTCTGCTATTTTAACTCTGTAAAATAACATGATGACTTGAATGTATAGAATTTCACTGAAGTTATTTCAAAATTAAAGGTAATCACTAGTTAACACACAGAAATGATATCAGAATTCATTCGCAAGGATCTAAAGCGCCCATCTGTAAACTGACAGTTAAATCTAGCTCAAGTTGAAAACAGCCAACAACCATCTGATGACTGTTCAATGCACCGTGTAAAATTACTTAAATTCAGTGTTGGACAATACCCAAATAAAAACATGCGTCTTCCCCAACTCAGTGAGTGACAAATTGACGTAGGGTATCACCATTAAATCTTGTGTTCCCTTAGCTCCTCTGGCAATTGGCCTTTTGCCTAGTGAAATTGATAAGCAGCAATTTATAACAATTGAACTATGTCCTCATTACTCTGCTGTTGTGGCCGTACTGAACATGACCGCCGTTAACTGGAGTCCTGTGCAAACTTAAGCCTTGCCAACATGGAACATGTTAAGTGGGAAAGCATCGTTTTGCATTTTAGGTCTAGTCTAACACACTCGGTTCCCAATCAAATTCCAAGAGAAACTATGATTCAAATGAGGGTGATGCATTTAAAAATGAAGCATCTTTAATTAATGGGCAGTCTGCCATACACTGAACAAATTTCCACTCTTGTGCTTGTTCCCCCAGCTGTGCTTGGAAACTGGGAGTTGTAATATCAAACTACTGTAACCAACAGAAAAATAAGCAAATCCTGTATTTCTAAGACCCTAGCAAAATCTTTGAGACTTCCTTAATTTTACCGCTGTTTAGTGCTTAGAATAAATCACAGCTAACATTTCAGAGTTTCTGTGTAAGTGTTCGAAACAAGGCCTGAGTAATATCTCATGTATCTCATGAATATGTATCTACCTATGCATTTAGTAGCCTAATCTTGAATAATTATGCTTTGCTCCATTGCAGTATCTAATAGTATCAGGAAAAGAAGAGGAAAAGAGAAAAGAAAAGAAAAGAAAAGA
>VWZK01017301.1:5314-11890 GCA_013396935.1 Baryphthengus martii
GATGTAATCTTCAGAGACACAAGCTATGGAAAAACCTGGTGCTGCCTTTTAGCATGTAATTTGGTTTTATTTTTCTGGATTGCAGATTTCTGATCTTTGCTATGAAACTGGACTATATTCATACAGAGATGGGTTGTTGACTGTTTTCTGCAGTTGAAAGACAATATTGTACCTTTTCTGATACTGTTAGGATTTTTATATCAGAGCTCAAGTATAGTCAAAATTATTTGCCATTTTGACTTCACTAATTGTAATATTTACCTTATTTCTTAGATTACAAATAAGAGTTCAGAAGTAAAGATAGAAAATGGAAAGCCAAGAAAAGGTCACGTTTACTTCTGAGGATCTGGCAAAATTACACTTTATTCTTCGTGCATAAATCTCGGAACTCGAGATTGTTCATAGAGTCATTTTGTATAGAAGGAATTGAGGCTCTCATAATTGGCAAATATTTTTACTGAATAGTTTGATTTTGATGGTATTTTTTCTCTTAACCGAGAATACCTGAAACATAAAAGTGTAGTAATATATATTTAAATAGACATGAATCTGAAACAAAAGACCAGATAGAGATATTTCATCCAGCTTGTTGTCTTTGGAAGACCTTTTTTCTGTTTTAAAAATTTGTATTTAAAAATTCTTTTGGTGTTTGAGTAAACAAAGTTTTCTAAGCCTACAAAATGTAGAATATTTATCAAATGGTAAAGGAAATGTTAAATATAATGGAAAATTATAACTAGCTCTTCTTAAACTGGAGTTCCTTGATAAGCTAAGCCTCAGTTTTTAAATGGATCTCTTTGGTTTATATCTGAGTTCTTAGAATTCCTGATACTGAAGAAATTTCATGTTCATACTTTAAAAATTGAGAACATTTTTACTATATTGTAGACCAAAATTTTATAGCAGGGTCTGTTTTAGTAACAGTGTTTTGGTGAATACTTTCAGGGTGAAAACATAGGCATTTTGGAGGTGAAAATTAAGATCTAAGACTGGTTTTGTTGGGTTTAGTTTTTTTAAAAATATCTGTGTATGCCTGTATGTAAGGGGTCTTGTAGGAGCTTATTAGAAACTGTGCCTTTGGAGCGATTTAGTTTGGAATAAGTATCCCTGCATGTTAATTTCTAGAGATCTCTTTTGGAAGAAGAAAAGAGTAGGGAAAAAACCCCATCCCAAATGAACACTCTTCATATATTGGTCCTATTAAAGTCAGCAGCAGAACTTCATTAAAGTAAAGGAGTAAGGATGTGCTATATTCTGTGACTCTTAAATGGATTTACATTTCAAAACACTCTGCATTTCATTTTTTGAGAGAAAAAAAAAAGTAGTGATACAGTAGGTAGTTAATCATTAGCTAAATTTGTGTAATTCTTATGGCTTAAAAGTCAGCCACAATTAATGGCTGTAGACTTTTTAAAGTAACGATAATATGAATTAAAATTATTATAACAGATGGAAACTGTTGATTCTTTTTTTCAGTTACTAATGTAATTGTACAACTTATGCTACATGTAGGAGTTTTTTGCATTTTTTTCACGTAGAACTGTGGAATCCAAAAATAGGACAAGTTGATAGGTGTATTTTTTAATAAGAAATAATAGAGTAGTAAACCCCCACCATAATTATTGAACTGAAGTACAACTGTATTTCCCTTATCTACTGGCACTGTATCTGTCTTCTAGATCTTGTTGATTTGTCTGATTTTTTTTTTATATTGCTCAGGTTTTGGTCAAATGAGCAAAAAGCTCCGTTTTAAATGCTCTTTTCAATTCATGACTTGTCTCTTCATTTTCTGGTTTCCTTTTTTCCCTCTGTATAGTTTTCTTTTAGTTATAAAACAGCCTTTTGCTGATCATAGGTGGAAATGACATCTGTTTGCAACTACATATGGCCTAAATTATGCAAAATGAGCAACAGAGATTATTTAAGGAACAGTCAGCAAAAACATGGGCAGCTTCTACTCTCTAACAACTTTCCTGTGCTTGCTTGCTGTGTGAGGAGTTGCACTTGGAATCACAGAAATACAGAATCATAGAATGGTAGGAGTTGGAAGGCACCTCTGGAGATAGAGTCCAGCCCCGCTGCCAGAACATGATTACCTAGGGCAGGTTGTAGAGGAACCTGTCCAGGTGGGTTTTGTAAGCCTCTAGAGAAGGAGACTCCACAACCTCTCTGAGCAACCTGTGCCAATGCTCCATCACACAGTAGTTTTTTCTCATGTTGAGATGGAACTTCCTGTATTCCAGCTTGTGCCCGTCGCCCCTCGTCCTATCACAGGCCACCACTGAAGAGAGACTGTTCCCTTCTATTTGACACCCACCCTTCAGATATTTTTAAACATTAATAAGATCCCTGCTCAATCTTCTCCAAACTAAACAGCCCCAAGTCTGTCAGCCTTTCATCATAAGAGAGATGTTCCAGTCCCTTAATCATTTTCATAGCCCTCTGTTGGACTCTGTCGGTAATTGCCTGTCCCTCTTCAGCTGGGGAGCCCAGAACTGGAACCAGCACTCCAGACGTGGACTCACTAGAACAGAGAGGGAGGAGACCCTCCCTCAACCTGCTGGCCACGCTCTTCTTTATGCACCCCAGAATCCCATTGGTCTTCTTGGCCACAAGGGCACATTGCTGGCTCATGGATTACTTATTGTCCACCAGCACTCCCAGGCCCTTCTCCACAGAGCTGCTTTCCAACAGGTCTGTCTCTAACCTGTACAGGTGCAGGGGGTTATTCCTCCCCAGGTGCAGGACTCTGCACTCACCCTTGTTGAACTTCTTTAGGTTTGCCTTTGCCCAGCTCTCTAGTCTGTCCAGATCCCATTGAATGGCAGCACAGCCTTCCAGTGTATCAGCCAATCGTTTTTTCTGGAATAAATGTTCATGTTTCTGATTTAGAATTTATTTGTAGAAAGTGTGTGTTCATAGTACGCTTTATAAAAAGTTTCATATTCTGCACAGAAAGAAATAAAACACCTATGCCCGTTAATCTATTTCTCTCAAATACTAAGCTTACTTAGGGTATTTTCGTGCTTGATTTTAATCAACTTTAGACCATCTCATTTCTCGATTGGCATGAACTTTGATATTTTTTGGTCTGCTTGACCTTTTTTTACACTGGCTTTTCTGACTTTTGTCGGTATAGCTGATTTGTTTAACTTGGGGCATACCAGTGATTGAGATAGTAGAAGCAAATAATAATTATACCAAATTCTTTGTATCTATTGAAATGAATATTTGTCTTACGAATATGCTCAGACAGTTGAAAATAAGTCAGGTTGCCAGAACTTAGCTAATTAGGGAAACTATGTATAAAATAAAATTTCCAAGTTAGCCTTGAGAAAGTTGTCTTTTGGATCGGGCTTCGTTTTTTAAAAACTTTACTGTTTCCTAGATGCTTGTCATTGCTGTCAGAGCACCACTGGCAGTAAGGTTTTCATGAGTTTGCTCTAATCAGTGCAGTACAAGGTCAGCTGGGTCAGCTCAAAACACTTGCATTGACTCTCTAAAGTAACCTGCCCTTTTATTTATGCTGTCGGTTAGGGCAGGGCTTTGCACCATCCCTTCTTTCAGCAGTAGTGTTGAGGTGCTAACCTCCAGCTGCTTGGATGTGTTGACCACCTGGTTATTACATTGCCTTTGGCACAGCTGTTGCAAGGTGAATGTCTGTCCTCAGCCTTAAAGCACTGTGAAGGAAGTTTGAGCTAAAGCATTTCAGTTTTTACTTGCTATAGATCACCACAATAGGTATGTTGCTGTTGTTTATGGTAAGTTAACAATGGGGTTTGCCTTGCAATTGTAACACAGTGGGTTATGATCACAGGTGGTTAATGAAAACTCAGCTGACAACAAGTAATTTATCACTCCTCGGTAACTTGACCACTCTTGCTCATGTGTATGAGTCCGCTATTGGACACTGGGGATATGACTTAAATGACTTAAAGGGGCCTGGACTTCAAAACAGGCTTTCCACCTTTAACTTCCTAAAAATAGTTATAGCTGTGTGAACAGTTCTGTTTAGAGAAGTGATCATGCCCCTGTACTCAGCACTGGTGAGGCTACAGCTTGAGTACTGTGTTCAGTTTTGGGTGCCACAGTTTAAAAAAGACATTGAAGTGCTGGAGTGGGTTCAGAGAAGGCCAACAAAGCTGATGAAAGATCTGGAGAAAATGCCTTATGAGGAGTGCCAGAGGGAGCTCAGCTTGTTTAGTCTGGAGAGGAGGAGGCTGAGAGGAGATCTTATTGCTCTTTACAACTGCCTGAAGGGAGATTGTAGTGAGTTTGGTGTTGGTCTCTTCTCCTAGGTAACTAGGGATAAGATGAGAGGAAATGGACTTAAGTTGTGCCAGGGAAGGTTTAGGTTGGATATTAGGAAAAAAAAATTTACTGAGAGAGTGATTAGGCATTTGAACAGGCTGCCTAGTGAGGTGGTGGAGTTACTATCCCTGGAGGCATTCATAAGGCATGTGGATGTGTCGCTTCAGGACGTGGTTTAGGGATCATGATAATTTTTAGTAGATGGTTGGATTTGATGATCTTGAAGGTCATTTCCAACCTTAATGATTTAATGATTCTATTATAGCTTGTACCAGTGATAATATGTTTTGGTCTGAACAGGTTTTGTAACAGGGCCAAGGTGAGCAGTATGCATAAGTGTATTGTGTGAAGGAGTTGCTGTAGATGGAGTGACAGCTGAAATGGTCCTGGAATTGAGTGGTTTCATGAAATGACATATCCGCCTTGAGGTACACTGTGATCTAGAATTACGGTCTGTTTTTTCTGTAAGTCTTCAGTTTGGCCACAACATCTGCACTGTCTGAGTTTATGGACGTAGTGGATACATGCTGTATATTTACATTTAAAAAACTACTTTTCTGAGGCAATTTTTAACTAAGAATATGGCAGAATATGCCATTAAAGGTGGAGTTTTATTTCTTGTGTTTGATAAGGCGGTGATACTTAACAACTTGAAATTTCCCTCAAAACAGGACTTAAAATATTTTACCAAGAAATTTTGACACGATGTGAGATAAAAAATGCCATAGTAGAATAAGTTGCTGCAGAAGAAACATTTGTATAAAACAACCATTGTTAAAACAGTAAATTTGTATTTAGAAAATATGGTCACAGTGGTGTGAAAATGTTTGCTTAACACTTTGAGGTCTGTTTTTGATTGTGGATTCATGAATCATTTACAAAAGCAGAATTATTTACAACTCTTACACGTTCTTATAATATCAGCAATGTGTTTCTTTAGGCAATTTTTTCTAAATCACAGAATAGTAGGGGTTGGAAGATACCTCTGGAGATCATCTAGTCTACCCCCCCACCAGATCACCTTGGGCAAGGGTTTGTTATGCTTCTGATTTTTTGTTACTAATGTAATATACCTATACTATCACTTTCTAGGTATTCCAACAGCCTTCTTTAAGTGAGCTAGAGTGTCTTATTACAATGCAAAAATCTGAAGTCGAGCTTTTACAGGAAAAAATGAAAAAAGAAAGTTTTAACCTAGCAGAGAATTACTTGTACGCTACAGATACTCTGGAATGTAACAATATAAGGACTGGAAGAAAGCATGACATAGAAAAATTTTAGTGTCTTGTGTATTTGTGTTTAAGTCAGGCTGGTAAAGCCAAACATTTTTCTCAAGGGTCCAGATAATAATTTCAGTATCTGTTGATGCTGCTTCTAATTCAGAAAGCTTGTTTGAATGGTTCTTGAGTTATCTGCCAAAGACTTGTTAAAATAGCTGTTGGGAGTAGAAGGTTTTACCTTATTAAGTACTGAATAAGAGATTCTTAATTAAATGAAATATTTGAAGGATAAATTCTTTGTAGGTTTGTTACAATTAATATTCAGCAGGTATTTTTGGTGTTTATCAGAATGTCCATCTTTCCCTGGGAGGACAGTGAGAGAAATATAGATGGTTATTATGATGATTTTATAAATGAAAAATATATTTTTTCTAATACTTGATTTTTAAAGTATGATGTACTGTTTTTTTTCTGTGAAGAGTGACAACAATGTCCATTTGAAGTTCATACTTCTGACTTTTTATTATTCTGTATAGAGCTGGACTAGCTCTTTTATGATGAGTTGCTGTTAAATTTAGACACCAGCTAATAGTAACAGCTATAAACTATAGCTAATGAAGTAGATACATAAATAATTGTATGATTTTAAATTGATGCATTAAAGTAGTCAAAATCATAATCTTTTTTGGTGTCCTCAGCCTCTTCATCTAGTTTGGTTTTTTTTCTTATTGTGTTTGCATAGGATATGCAAATCTTGGAAGAGAATCCTGTAGCAAGGAAGTAAATAGGAACACAATTCTGTGTGATATACTTTTCAAGGGTGGACTATCATGTTCTGCTTCCTTAGGAATCTCCTGGTTTTCTGTGTTTAGTATCTCAGAGCATTTCCTTTGAGAACTGTGTGGCTTGTTCTTTCTAAATATCCTGCACTGTATGCTATTTTTTGTAAAAGACATATCTTAGAACATTTGGCTAGGAGCGTGTGGTGGCACTTCCCTGAAGATGTGTTTAAGAACAGACAGGGGGTTTGTGACCCAAGCACAGA
>VWZK01017308.1:0-19032 GCA_013396935.1 Baryphthengus martii
GGCCAGATTCTTTTCAGTGGTGTCCAGTGGTAAGACAAGCGGCATTGGGCATAAACTGTAACACTGGAAGTTTCATCTGAACAGGAGAACAAATTCTTTGCTTTGAGGGTGACAGCACTGGAACTGGCTGCCCAGAGAGGTTGTGGAGTCTCTTTCTCTGGAGACTTTCAAAACCTACCTGGATGCGTTCCTGTGGAACCTACCCTAAGTGAGCCTGCTTTAGCAGAGGAATTGGGTAAATAATCTCCAGATGTCCCTTCCAACCCTTAATATTCTGTGATTCTGTGAAATTTTCTTAAATACTTAATCATGCTTCCGCCATATGTTCCTCATGTGGTCTTTGTCATGCACTTTACATGCTGTATTTTTTGACTATACTTAATTTCATGAGAGCTGTTGCCAAGTGAAGTCCCCTTGCAAAGGGAGGCAGTAACTTGTTCTGCATTTGTGCAAGATCTTTGCTCCCCTAATGAATTTTACCTCAGATAGATTCTGCTCACACCCTGGGACTCCACTGCAACTCCCTGGCTCACACATTGAAAGTCACATTTAAAATCACTGAAATGGTGTATGGACACATCCACATTGCATACCTGCAGGGTTTTCTTTTAAAAACTATCACTGCCTGTTTGACTTTATTGGTACTGTGAACATCATATATCAACTGTTATAACCAGATTTGTTTTTCTTTTTTCCCTTATTAAAAGAGCTACTGTGTGCAAGTAATGATAGGATAAGGAAAATCAAACACTGTATTCTATGTAAAATATTTCTATTTGATCTTAAACTGGAGAAAGTGACACTGAACAATTGTAGGAGGGACTACAAATCTGCTGCACCTATCTTACCTCACTTGCCTATTTTATCCTCTATAAACTCATCTCTGATAGCACAGGCTTGTCCAGGTCTCATGGACATATTAGTAGCTCCAGATTAGATGATGTATTTTATGGATGTGTATTGATATACATGTAAATTTCAGTTTTGTAGTTGTGTTTACAGTTCTCAGCTCTGGAAAGTTTAAGTGGCATCTGACTTTCACCATTTCATGTTTAGATTTAGTACCCAACGTCTTCCATCTTGTGCTTTGTTGTCTTTTTCAGAGGCATTCTTCTTTCTTTCCCCATGCCTCCTGAATACCCTTTCACAAACTACTGCCCTTCTTTGTGCATTTTCATGGGGAGAAAACTGATGTGCTATAAAAAGAGAAGATGCAGCTTTTCAAGTGGTACTTTTGGCCAGAAATGCAGTTTCCAAATGAGAAGGAAGAACATTGTGCTTCTGCGAAGTTTGGTAACACAGCCTTTCTTTAATGCACAAAGTGTTCCAAGGTCTCTGTTAAATCATAGTGTGAACCTTGAATCAATTCTACTATTTTCATGAGAACGTCCCTGGCTTACATCTTACTGTAAGGTGTTTTTATCAGTATAATAATGTCACATTATTAACATGACAGTGTAAAATTCATGTGAAAACAGGTAAACTTGCAAAGCATGGGAAAAATCACTTTAAGCTTTGTAGTACTGTCTGGAACCATCTAAAAAAATGCCATAACAAAAAAAAAAACGCAATATTATATTCAGAGATGTATTTTACTTTTGTATTAGGAATATAATCTCTGTGAAGCATTTTTTGAACACTGATAATGTTGCATGTTTCACATCTTACAGAGAAAAACACAATAAATGAACCAGAACAAGACAGGCATTGTCTGCCTTTCAAATGTAAATATAATATCTTTGAGATTATACTTAATGTTTTGTAAAGATGTTAAGACCTGAAAAACTGTAAGGCCAGTAACAGTACTCAGAGCTTTACTTCAACGTTTGCTGTATTTCAGACTTCTGCTCTGTTTTGATCCACCAAAGGTATTTTAAAGTCTGAGTTGTCCAGATCTAGACTTCTTGAATGCAGATAGAAAGAGAAGGTGTTTTTTATTAATTTAATGAAGGGGATGAGTTTAAGAAAACAGAAATAAGCAATGAAAATGCCTTGATTTGTAATAATGCCATCGATTAATAAAATCTAGCACATGGGTGCTTTTTAAGAAAGAAACATTAGGAGAGTAAAATCCAGTAACAATCCATTTTAAGAACATAAGGTAAGAATCTTCAAAAAGATTGTGGATCTTTTTATCAACTAGTAAAAGTCACTGTTCTTCCTTCTCTCTGGAGTTGTTAAACCTTTCATCACATCATCCATTGTTCATAGAAACACGAAAAGATTCCAAATATTCTTCATCCTTTTTATTATTAAATCAGTATTTTATTTAATATGTTATGTGAAGTCAGTGAAGTAGATTACAGCTCTTGTTTACTCCTTTAAATAACTTGACTATTTCTTTTGAAGCAGAGTGCAGTGTGAATTCTTTAATTACCAGAGAGAGTTGTGTACGCCCTTTGGACCTGCTCAAATCTCTTTGTTTCCATGTTCTACTTATGACTTTCCTTTCAGTGATACCATGAACAGTAATTTTACATGTGGAGATAGAATCATGCTGTGGTGACTACTTCACTCATCTGATTTACTCTCAAATCAGGCGTGAGTATCGGATACCTATTTTTACAGAACCAGCATTTCTTATTCCCACTTTGTATATATGCTGTGATCCATGCTTTTTCAGGAGATGTGTGTGTGTAGGAGCCAAATACCAAGTGTTCAAACTAGTAATAGTAATGGAAGCATCAGGCTTAGAGCTGTAGAATGGTTTTGTGAGATATGAGCAAAGGTATGTGCTAGAATAAAAGTCCATGGCAAAACAATATTTAAGGTAAAATGTCTGAAATACTGAATCTGAAAAATACCTCGCACCTATTGAATAACGACATTGTATTTTGCAGGGCAATGTGTGATATTTAGCAGGCAGTAGTTAACATGCTGCAACCTAGCATTTCTGAATCTGTTGGCACAGACCCTGCAGTCCACAACTGAAAAAGCAGTAGCAGCACTGGTGTTACTGGGTCAGCACACTGCAACACAGTGCATAGAAGAGTTCAGCCTCATCTTTGTTTGGTAGCAGTTAAATGGTGATAGTTTTCAAATGAGAAAAACTAAAGGGGATTTTATCTTACTGGCCTCTTTTGTGGTGGAGGAGAGCCAAAGAGATCAAGTTTCTTTCTCAGTCAGAATTTTGACAAGATATCTATAGTGGTCCATCTTGGGATAGCTCTGGGGAGCCCATCCATAAGCTGGGCTGCATTACTTCAGTGGTGTAAGCAGGTGGGACTATGGCTCTATTTAGGTTGATTGGTCTGCTGTGCTGTTGAATGTTTGGAAATTTTGAGGTGAGAGTTCTCTTACTGTACAGATGTTCAGTCACAGAATATTACCTGTCAGGTTATAACTAGCAGAGATATAACCTGTCAGTTTGTAAAAATAAGGTGAGCATCTCTCACGTAGGTATGACCAGGACAAACTAGAACCTTTCATATTTTCCAGGACTACTTTTGTTATTGTAGGATTATGTATTTTTTGGTGTGTGATTTATTTTTTTTCTTCTAGATAGATGAGAAAAAAAAATCAAGTCTAATCCCATGAAAGAAAGAGAAAATAAATTGCACTAGATAGCCAGCCAACAGCAGTGCTTTAACCAGTAAGTAAGACCAGGACCATTCTGCCTTGCTTTGGGATGATAAAGAGCAGAGCTCCAGAAATGCTGCATCTTCCTCTTAAGAGTTTTTTCTTTCATCCTGGATCATTTGATGTGTATGCCAAGACTCTTTAAGGAACTGAGCACAGTCTGCCTCATTGTTGGTTGTAAATTATATTCATAATAAACCATGTTTTTATAAGAGTTTTCTGATCTCAGATCTGATGCTTTATGTTGTTTACCTGATGTTTTGACTGACTTCTCTTTCAATCTGACAAGCAATAATGGAAGAAAAAATATGCAAGAAGGGAAAAGCAATAGGTAATTTTTTTGGGGAAAAAAGTAACTTTGAACACATATGTTTAAGTATATTCTTCAGCAGTGCTTGCATGGTGGTGACTACACCAATCTCAGCATTTGTTTTTGTTTAAGTAGTTATCATTACTTTAAACTTAATCGAGAATCACTTTAAGCATAAGAGAGCAAGAAAAAAGACAGTCAGTGGCAGACTTTTTAATAGAAATGTTTATTTCCTTTCCAGTTCAATGTTGACTTTGTTAAGTTAAAGTTATTAATGTGTGTCAGTCTCCTCCTCATTAAATTAGCATGAGAAAAAAGGAACATGATGATAATATCTTTTTGTAGAAATGTCTAATGCCTACAGAATATTTTCGTTTTCATTTTCTACAAATGCAGTGATGCTTGTGTACTGTCGCTACGGATTACATTATGTTCTGTCACTAGGGAGTAACATACTGTAGTTTTAATGGATGACTGTTTTTTGTCAGTTTCACAATTTCAACATGATTACATGGTTCAACTTCATAATGTTAATTTTGGGCTTCAGATTTCTAAGAGACAAAACATTGTGTTTAGCACTCATTTAGATGAACTACAACGAGCATCAGTGGAATGTGACTTTTGAAACAAAGCCGGTGTACTTTCCTCACACTCACTGTGAAAAGAATTGTTTGTGTAATCATTCTGGTGCTACATAAAAAGCTATTAGTATAGCTGTATGTTCCAGTTTCTTCCTTGTTTATAAAAAAGATTTCACAGTGACATCTACTTTGATAAATGCTAGATTTTCAAATATGTGATGTTGGGAAATAGTGATTCTTTGACTATAATACAAAGCAAAAGAAAAACTCGCTGATTCTTAAAGTATAGTGTATTTACTCTTATGAGAAAACTCTATAGCAGTTATTTCTCAGTAGTGTATAGTAAGACATGTATGAAGAAAGACAACTATACTACTGTGTAGTAAGTTTTACAGATGAAAATGCACTTCTTTCACTCTGAACAGCAGTACATCTCTCTGTACTGCTGAAATATATGAAGGAAATGTATGGGAAGCAACTTCTAAGTTTATCCATATCTGTGTGGACCATCTTCCTCATACCTTGTTAAACCAATCCAGTTGAATCCATACCAAAAAATCAACAGCTAAAGTGGTTTTTGTTTTGCTTGCTTTCCTTTTATTTTGGATTATAAGATATTATGGGCCTTTCTGCAACAGAGGCTTGGGGGGGGTGTTATATACTCAAAGCATAGGACATGCATATTCTTGTGAAATGAGTCTAGCACAATGGGAGCAGTGGGTATAGCACAGGTAAAATCAGGAATAATAGAGCCAGGCCATGCTGTCCATCCTGGAAACAGCAGAATTCACCTGTAGTTAAAAGCTGCTTCCATTTACTCTGGAAGTTCTAAAGTACGGAGGTTTTCAAGAATGTAAATGAATCTGCTGATACTTCAACTTGTACTACATCACATAGACAGGAAAATATTTGAAATTCGTCTCTATTTTTAGCTCACTGACTAAATAAAGAAATAAAAGTAACTTTTGCTATCTAGGATATAACTGAAAAATGGGGGTGATATCCTCATTGAAAGTAAGTGTTCTTATGCTAAAACTGAAGATAGAGAAATAGAGAAAGCTAAGTGGCATTTGGTAGGGCTTTTATAATTAGCAATAGGGAGAACTTTTACTATGAGCTGACAAGTGAATGTAAACCCATCAATGAACGCAGGGAAAACATGAGATTTGATAATATGCAGTTAATAAAGAAAAATACGGTTAAGTGTCCCACAGGACAGGAAAAGTACAAATTTAAAAGGAGATTCTAATGAATTAGTAAGACTTGATATCTGTGGGACTTGTCCTTTAGATATAGCATGAAAGAAGGTATGATGCATATCTGCACTACCCAAGAAGAGCACTGGGAGGCAATGACAAACTTCCTCCTGGAAGGACACATCATTTCTAGACCTGCTACTAAATCAGATGTAAGGAACATTATACTCAGTATCCCTTGCATAACCAGACACAGCTGCAAGTCAGTGTAATAAGAAGGCAGTGCCTCAGTGCACTACAGAAAACACAAACCACACAATTTGCTCAACTCAGGGTCTAATTCTACCAGAATTATATGATATTTCGGTAGTTTAAAAGTTTGGGGTTTTGTGCCCTTTCATTACATTATCCTTCCCTACTCTTCACATTTAGTTATGTATACAATGATTTGAAAGCTCAGTTTTCATTTGTATTGAGGCAAAATAAGTGAATTGAGAGACAAACATTAATGAATGCTACTGAAGAGGTGTCAAGAGTGGAAAGAAAAGTAAAAGCAACATAAAAACACTTTACCAACTCACCAAAATACATATTTTATTTTAGCTTCACAACAATAACATGTTAAAAGTATGAAGTTTTGTAGTTTATGACAAGATGGATTGTAGAGGTGAACATATATACTGGGGTCAACCCGATGCAACAGATCTAGACAGAGGATCTGAAGGTGGATGCTATGTCTTGACATCCCTTGATTTTTCCATCGAGATAGGTGTTCCTCATTTGACGGTTGTTCTGTGATCATTTATAATTAATATACATCTAACAGGCAGCTTTGGAACTGTACAGCGTTTTGCTGGTGAAGGTGTGCAGGCCTGGTGACACTTCATCTGAACTGGTCTGTGTTTCCGGATTTCTGTGTTGGGTTGCCATTGCTGGGTACGCCAAGTGCTGCCCGCTGCCTGTTCTTCCACAACTGAAGTGGCAGGTCTTGGAAAGGCATTCTAGGCACAACCAGATCCTATACATCTGGTGGTCTTGTGTCACAGTTTGAACAGAGACAGATTCTCATGGAAGGAACAAGACTTCCTAGGAGCCTATTATTATTCCTGTCCTTGTTGTAGGCCTACTTCAGAGTTTTTCCTCTATCTTTCCAGTTGCAGGCAGTGGTGTTGGAAGGAACAGACTGACACCATCCATTAATATATGGCACTGGGGCTGATGTCGCTACAAGAGTTTTGTGGGTTTTGATAATGGAATGGTCTACACAACACCAGGCTTGCTGACATTGAATAGGATTTGTCTTTCTCACAGGGAGAAGTGTATCTTTTCTCATGAGCTAGCAGGACTGATTGACAGAGCTTTAAACTAGACTTGAAGGGGGAGAGGGATATTATTAGTCTTGTCCATGACAAACCATGGGACGACACACTAGGGTTAGAGGGGCAGGGTACTAGTGAGGACCTTCAGCCTATTGCTCTGAAACTTGCTGGATACACTGGAGCACACTTGAAGTCATGTAGAGGAGAGCCAGGGGCTTCTGAGGTATTAGAAAGTCCACAGGTGAAATACCTCTAAGGAATTAAGATGTATTGCTCTATAAAGGCCACACAGCTGACAGCCTGGCTGAAGTGCTTGGTGAGATGAATCTCATGACTGATGTGCAAATAGCTACAAGCTGTATAGAAATGGACAGACTGTGAAGAGTAGTCTCTGAAGAATAGCCATGAGTAGGTTGAAAGAATTAGAGACTGTAGGAACAAAAGGAATCTTGTGGTCAGTTTTTGCTATAGGTCACCCAATCAAGGGGAGCCTATTGGCAAAGTCTTGGATAGTTCTCGTCATGCTCACAGACTCACATCCTACTGGTGAACTTCAACCACCCTGACATCTGGAAAAGTAGGCATGGTATTTGAAAAGTCATGGGAGTCAAGAGAAGTTGCCAGTTACTGGAGGAAAGGAAACATTACACTCTTTTTAATAAAGAATAGGAAGGAGGACCCCAGGAACTATTAACCTGTCAGCCTCACCTCTGTGTCTGGAAAGATCATGGAATAGATCCTCTTAGAAGCTACACTAAGGCAAATGGAGGACAGGGAGGTGATTTGAGACAGCCAGCATGGCTTGACCAAGGGAAGGTCATGGAGGGACTACATCACAGAAGCTACAAATATCATCTATTTGGACTTACGTAAGGGCTTTAACATGGTCCCTTCAAAACCTTTTTCTCTAAATTGGAGAGATATGGATTTGATGCATAGACTGTTTGGTAGATGAGAAATTTGTTGGTGTAGTAGTCTTCTGTGAGAAGTTACTGGAAGCTTCTTCTATGTCTGTACAGAGCCAATGCCAGTCAACTCCAAGACAGACCTTTCGCTGGCCAAAACAGAGCACATCAGTGACAGTGGTAGTACCTCTGTGATCACATATTTAAGAAGAGGAAAAAGAGAACAACTCAAAGTGTGCAATTGCAGCCAGAGAGAGGAGTGAGAATATGTGAAACAACTCTGCAGACATCAAGGTCACTGAAGAGGAAAGGGTAAGAGGTGCTCCAGACACCAGAGCGGACATTTCCCTGCAACCCTTGGGGACAACCAGGGTGAGGCAAATTGTCCCTCTGCAATGCATGGAGGACCTTATATAGAACCATGGGGGTGCTGGAAGGAAGCTGTGACCCCATGGAAGTCCAAGCTGGAGCAGAGTTCTGTCAAGACCTGTGGCCCTATGGAGAGAGGAGCCCATGCTGAAGCAGATTTGCTGGCAGGACTCATGACCTCATGGGAGACCCATGCTGGAGCAGTCTGTTCCTAAAGGACTACACCCTGTGGAAAGGAACCATGCTGGAGCCGTTTGTGAAGAAAAGACAATGTAAATTAAAAATTCAGGATAGACTAAAAAAAAATTATTTCATACTCTCACACCTCTTGTGGAAATTAAAATTTTCTGAATATGAATTGCTTTAAATTAACAAAACGTTTGAAAGGAATTTTATTCATTAATTCAGTGGCAATAAGTTTCCCAACAGCAGAGGACCCATTAATATAGTCAGAACATAAGGTACTATTGCCAAAGTTAATACAATCAAACTAGAGATAAGGTAAAAATTCTTCATAGTGTGTTGCATAGCTACTAAAGCAACTTACTTGGAAAAGTAGTCAGTAATCCACACTATGAAGTTTTTAAATTGTATTTGGACATCTCTTAAGAGAGAGACACACTAAGTCTGTGGAAAACACTTTGAAGATCTACTATGGTAAACAGGAAGACAAAGTAATTTACCCTAATGCTCCCTGTTACCCATTAAAAGGGCTGATACACTTTTCATTACAAGACAGATGAAATATACACCTTTTTGATGTTTCCAGCAGGTGCAATTTTGTACTTGACAAAGAAGAGAGATGAAAAAAAAAAAGCAGTTAAGCATGCCAGAAGCAATGGAAAATTAAAATGTCAGACTGCTTTTTATGAACACACATAACTCCGTACAAATTGTTCAGAGTGTTAATGAATAACTTCAACTCGTACAATGACTTGAAATGAAGGAGTTAGATGCCTTTTATGGATATATATGAAAGTGCCTCTCTACCTTTTAGAATTATGATTTTGGAACAAACCATCTTTCCGTATCTGTATGTATAATCTACAGCAAAAACCAGCATATTCCAGATCAACCATAGTGACAAATCCTCTGGCAGCTGAAGTGGTAGCAGGCTGTGCGGGAATTAGCCTCAGAATCAGTCTGTGGATGCAGCCATAGACAATTCGTCTTGCAACTCCAGTGCTGGTGTGTCTTAGTGTCCATCCAATCCTGCACTGATTTTTTTGAAAACCATCCTAACCCACCTTTGCTGATCAATCTCTGTCATCCCTTGAATAAGTCAACCGCAGATATTTTTGCAGTGGAGCAGATGAGTGACCCAAGCTATCAGAAAAAATGTTTATCCCCCAAATTGATGAGTCGGTCCATGAGACAGTCTATGAAAGGGAAGCAACTGAATTTTTAATGGTTTTGTGACTCCTGCTGCTTCCTTGTCTTTATTTATCAGCACTTAGATTATGTTTCTGTGAATTTAAGTAAAGGCCTAATGAACCCGTTAAATAAAAACAGACAACTGAGTCTGTGTGCTTCTGTCTGATTTTACCATTAAATGAAGGAAAATAATCAATCTTGTCATACAGGTATGGGTTTATTTCTTGGCTAGACTAGTATCTAAAAGGTATGTAAGGATGCAGGAGAAATGTTTTTGAAAATATAAAGGGTGAATGTCCAGAGGATGAGGCCAGACTCTTTTTAGTGATGCCCGGTGACAGGACAAGAAGCAATGGGAACAAACTGGAACATAGCAAGTTCTGCCTAAACATCAGGAAAAACTTCTATCCTGTGAGGGTGACAGAGCACTGGAACAGGCTGCCCAGAGATGTTGTGGAGTCTCCTTCTCTGGAGATACTCAAAACCCTCCTGGATGCATTCCTGTGCAGTCTGCCCTAGGTGAACCTGCTCTGGCAGAGGCGTTGGACTTGATGATCTCCAGAGGTCCCTTCCAATCCTTAATATTCTGTAATTCTGTGATTCTGAGATACATACCATGATATATTTCAAATAGATTGTTTGGTGTCACCAGTGTAACTGAGGAAAAAATATTACGAAAATAGTTATTTGAATTGTGTTTTGATGTGATTTCAATAATCCTTCTAGTAAGTCTTTTCATAAGAATTAAGGTGAGTTAGCATGCTACTTGCAAGAAATTTATATTTCTTCAGGAAGTTGTCATAACACCAGTAAAGTAATAAATATATACAGAGGAGCTTCTCATGGATGTTTTATTTTCTAAAACATAATCTCTACAGCTGTGCAAATGGATTTTTAGCAACTGAAATAGCACCACTCATACTTGCACTAATAAGATAATAGTCAAGCTTTTTTTTCTGCTAAGGACTTGGGGGATTTTTTTTCTTTTTGTTCTACTAAGTATAAAGAAGAAATTGTATCTTTATTTATTTATTCATTTTTAATCTTTCTTTATTAGTTCTTTCTGTTTGAAATGAACCAGGGGAAAAAGAGAAAGAGTGGGGAAAAAAACTTGTATTTTTTGGTTTCTTTATGATATATAACACAGCATGTTAAGGCATTTTTGAATATTCTGGGTGTTCTTATATTGTCTCCTCCTGGAAAACTCTTACAAATGAAATGCTAGTAAAAAACTGACCTACAAGAAGATGAGAATAATAATAAACAAAACAATAAATCCAGTCAAATTTCAATAAGCATATGAAATATCAATAATCGTGGAACATGATGAGCAAACTACTCATCTGATAAAGATTCAGTGCTTACATGTGTTTGACAAAAAAGGTCATAGTTCACAAAAAAAAAAAAAAAAAAAAAANAAAAAAAAAAAAAAAAAAAAAAAAAAAAAGGGAGATTCCTCCATCAACTTATGTGGAATGTTTTATACTTTCACCTGCATTCGGATTGTAACTGATAACATTGGTTACAAGTCTCTGGAAAAACTTGGGTAGGCCAATAGGCCCAATTTTTATAATCCATTTTTTCTCATAATCCTTGATAAATTTTCGTAATGAGTCTTTTTCGTGATAAATTTATTAATAATAAGTTTTGCAACCTCATAATGTTACTGAGAAATTGAAGTATATCACTCTGACAGATTTCTTTAATGCTTTTCAGTAATCACACCTTCTGAATGATAGATGGTAAAATATAACTGTGATGATTCCTCATTTGTAATACATATATGTGAAATCTGTATTAAAAAAAAAAAAAAAAAAAAAAAATGATCCGGAAAAATTTAGAGNAATGTCACAAGGAGAGCTTTAGAGCAAAGCCATTCAGATATTTTTTTTTTTTTTTTTTCCATTTCTGTGGTGACCTGATTTTTAAACACAAGACTAGTATTTCAAGACCATGTCTAACTTGCAAACTTATAATTACACACTGCTTGGAGACTAGCTGTATTATTTGAAAACTATTTGAACTTGGGTTTTGCCAAAATTGGAGAACAGTCATAAATAATGAAAGAACCTTTTTCTTACAAAGCATTGTTTAAGTTAGAGAAATCTGTTATTACAACATGTTGGGTAAATTATTATGGATATGCATGAAAAAGATGTTGTGTCTCAGTGGCAGGAAGAGATGAGAAATTCGTGTTAGAAAATTAAGAATGCATTGTCTTCATCTGAAGAACCCTAGTTAGCATTCACTTCATCTTGTTAGGGATCTTAAAATGCATATATTTACAGTTTGATTTATTGTCATTTACGTTTGAATTTTTCACAGTGGTATACAGTCCAATTATGCCAGTGATCAATGCAATAGTACAGAAAATGAAGAACAGTTTCAAGTAGTTTATGATTTGGTGCAATCCAAGGTCAGTTCTGGTCAATTTCACACTTGAGAGTAAGACTGATAAAACTCCACCATTCTTCCATGTGGGAAACAGCCTTTAGACTGTGAATTGCACTGCTGAGGCAGAAGCAGCATTAAAACAGAGGAAAAGTTGAAGCAGAACAGGAAATATGGTAAGTGAAAATTCATAATCTTAAGGATCCACATGCAAATTTTGTAATATTAATGCATTGTTGATTTTCTGCCTCTTCTTTTTCATGATACTCAGATGCAGATCTACAAAGACATGGTGTTCTCTCACTTCTTTAAGGCTAAGGGAACAAGAAATAGGGTAGTAAATAATTTACAACTGACTGATTTCTAGAAAGAAGACTGCCAATGTAGCAAGCTTCAGTAATGATCTTGTAGCCTAAATTCACAGGCTGAGGCAGCAAAACTATTAGAAAAGCATTTGTATATACTAGTATCTCTTTTAACAAGTTTGTTTTGTTATCACTCATTAACCATAGATGAAGGAGATTAATTATTTCTCTCTCAGACGTACAATGAATTTTTTTAATTGTGTTCATATGAATACTTTATAAGCTTTCAGCAACTGTGTTTGTGTGGTATATTTTCAAGGAAAAAACATTATCTGTGTGGAAACTTTAAATGTCTGAAACACAAAGGAGAGAGATTTATCATAGTTCCACAAGATTCTAGGATATAAGATGAACATTCTAAAGTACTATGTTTAGGAAGATATTGTACTGGTTTTCTGTTTAATGGGAAATTGCCTGTTTGATAAACAAATCTTACACCACTCCACTTCCTCTATATTGGCCGGAAAAACTGAAGTGTAGACCTGATTCCATTGCCTATGCTTGCAAGTAGTCATATCCTTTGTTCAGTTTGTTGTGGGCTTGTGCCTTGGTGTGAAAGAGGATGGTTTCCCAGTTGTGTTGGTAAGACCACACATGGTCAACTGTGACCTATGAATCCTGTGTTTTCATTGTGTAGCAACTTATGTATGGGAATAGGAAGCAGAGGAGGGGCACTGCTGCACTCTGGCTTTTGCCAGGTAGTGATTTGGCATAGCTGGTACACAGAATTGGACTAACTTGGAGAAACTTGGAGTGCACCTAGGGTCTCAAATTTAGGTGTGCTGACTAACTGCATCTATGGGGTTTACATGGCAAGGTTTTGGTAGTGGGAGTGGGCTACAGGGGTGGCTTCTGTGAGAAAAATACTAGATCCTGTCTCCATGTCAGACATTTCCTGCTGTGGTGATGCTGGAAGCCTGCTGCACAGGGTCACATGGAGCCAGTACATGGCCACTGAGGACAGAGACATCCCCAAGCCCCTGGGCACAGGGACTGTCTCAGGGACAGTGCCCTAAATACCTTCCTCCTCTGTGGTTTCTCCGCAATGGCATGGACACCCTGCCTCTCCCATGTCACTGTGCCACTTCTTGGCAATGCAGCATCACCCTGTCTGGGCATGATATAAAGGGCATTCTCCTGTGTCCACAACCAACCTGCCAGGCCATGCCATTGAGACAGAGCTGGCTGAAGGCCACCCCACAGCATGGGAGAGGATGGTTTTGAGGAGACCAGTGGAATTAATTGGAGGGGCTGAGAGGGGAAGACTTGAGGCTGGACAAGGCTGCTGGAGGTTCTCTGCTGCAATCCTAGCTCCTAGCAGGACCATGTTCAAAACTATGTGTGTTAGATGGAAAACCTGCTTCATCATTCCTTCAGGGAATGGAGACAAGCTCCTGGGGAGATGAGAAACACTTGGAGGTGCCCACAGCTGTCAGACCTTTTCAACTGGATGGCAGTGGCAAAGTTTGGCTTGGTAACTTGTTAAGACCATGGAAATATGTTGTAGGTGCTTGAGGAGCACTGCAGAGCTCATCCTCATCCCCTGTGAAACCAGTGACCCCCCAGTGTTTTGGAATACTCAGTTGTGTCCTGCTAGGCAAAGGAAGGATTCTCACCATCAAGGTTTTTTGTCACTCTCCGAATCCCCTGAGATGGATCCATGTTGCAAGAAGGAAGAGTTTGGGAGTGGCGGCATTCCTGTTAGGGGTAACAAACCCAGAGGATTGGGAGGCAGACCTTTTTCACATCAGGGAACAGCTGATCACCAGCTCTGGGATCAGGGAGGATTTTTTCCCTTCAGGGCAAATTGTCCATTGAGGATTTTTTTTTTCTGCAGCAGTGAGGACTGCTCTGCTGGTCCATTTTGGGTAAGTGATTGCCTACTGCTCTTGAAGCACCAGGATACCACTGTTGCTCTGGGTTTGCAGTCAGGAAGAAATTTTTCGTCTTGGGGGCAGATTGTTGCTGGCGCCCAGGGTGGTTTTTTCCTTCCACTACAGCATTGAGCAAAACCCCTTGCTAGGGCTCCTCTGGGCTGTTTAGGATAAGTACCTGCCTGCTGCTCTTGCGGCAAGTAGGTGCTTCTTTTTCAGTATGAAGGTGCCACAGGTGCCTTTGGGTCTGTGGCCAGGAAGGAATTTTTTCCCTCTGGGGAGAATGACACTGGTGTTTGGGGATGTTAATTGGCCTCATTGAGCAAAGGCCCTTGCCAGGGCTTCTCTGGGCTATTTTAGCTAAGTGCCTGTTCACTGTTTTTGCAGCACAGAGACACCAGGAGTGTCCTGAATCCCTCAGGAGCTGCCATTTTTCAACTGTCTCTGCATTGAATAACAATGCTGTTTTGTCCTTGACCTCCTGTTTGTGTCATGTGCCAGTCTTGGCCTGGGAACCTTGTCCTGCACCTATGCTGTCAGCAATGGCATGTACACTACATTGGGTTTATGTGGTAAGTTTTGGCAGAGGTGGGAGCTGCAAGAGTAGCTTCTGTGAGAAGCAAGAAGCTGTCCCCATGTTGGACAAAGCTATTTCCAGCCACCTCCAAGACAGACCAATGACTGGCCAAGGCTGAGCCTGTCGGCAGCACTGGTAGCACCTCTCTGGTAACATATTTAAGAAGAGGGAAAAAAAGCTGCACAACAGCAGCCAAGAGAGAGGAATGAAAGTATGTGAGAGAAAGAATTATGCAGATACCAAGGTCAGTGAAGAAGAAGAAGAAGGAGGACGTGTTCCAGGTGCTGGAGCAGAGATTACCCTGAAGTCTGTGATGAAGACCATGATGAAGTAGGTTTCCCCACTGCAGCCCATGGAGGTTACTGGTGGAGCAGATATTCTGCTTGCAGCCCAAGGAGGACCTCATGCTGGCGTAGGTGGATGTGCCCTGAAAAAAGCTGTGACCCTGTAGAGAGCCCATGCTGGAACCAGCTCCTGACAGGAACTGTGGCCTGCAGAGATGAACCTGTGCTGGAACAGGTTTTCTGGCACATGACTCTGTGGGGAATCAATGCTGGAGCAGTCCATTCCTGAAGGACTACACCTTTTGGAAAGGTCTCACAGTAGAGCAGTTCTTGAAGAACTGTAGTCTGTGGGAAGGACCCATATTGGAGAAGTTCCTGAAGGACTGTCTCCCCGGAGTGGAACCACACTCTGGAGCAGGGGAAGAGTATGAGGAGGAACAAGCAGCAGAATCAATGTATAATGAACTGACTGTAACCTCTATTTCCCCTCTCCCCCTGTGCTTCTCAGTGGGAAGATGTAGAGAAACTGGGAATCAAGTTGTGCCTGGGAATAAGGGAGCTGTAGGGGGAAGGTTTTTCTTCATGTTTTAATTTCATGTAGTTATGCTTTTCCGTTTATTTTCTTTTATGTTAAAAGGAGTAACAACAAGGTATGCAGAGCGCAAGAAATAGTTTTTCAGGAAATTTTCAATATATGTATGGCTTGATTATGAATTTATACATTGTATAATCTCTTCTTTGTGGTGCAATAACAGATGCTTTTCAAAACTAGAGCTACCTCTTCCCTTTCTAAATAAGCAATCTGATGTCAAATTTGCTTTAAAATTTTTCAGCATAGGGCTGACTCACTATCACTAGGTGACACATGAGGTAAACGCATAGTCTGTTTTGTTTTTTTTTCCTCTGCAGTGTAACCTCACAAATTGCACTGAATATAAGCAAACAAACCATTATCTGTAGTTGTTATTTCATAGAGCAGATACTACAGTGCACACTAAGTTTGTAAACAGTATAATATCGTTCCACTGGAGACTTAAGATGGGTGAAGAGATTAATTGTGAATATAGTCTTTCTCACAGCTTTTTGTTTATTTGCTTGTTTTAAGAGCTGGTAGTAAGTGGCAGCATAAGCCCTGGAGAATTCATTCCTGGGCAGATGGGATCTACCTAAAAGCAAGCAACAGTACGACACAAAGGGATGACAAGGAAGAGTGCAGGAAAGGAGTGATGAGAAGCACATTTTCTCTGCCTTATTTCCCAAAGAGGAACTGAAAAAAGGAAAAAAAACCCCTTGAGTATTGGGTGAACAGAACAGCTCGTGAGCCACAGGCACATGGGATTTAGTAGTTCACTTTACTCTTTAGTTTCTTGACTTGGATCTGGTTCACTCCGGTAACTTGTTTATCACTTACCATCTGTTTCATGTGATGTACAACAGTGAAAAGTTTGGCCTCTTTTCTTTCAAAAAATTTTGGTCATTTTCCATTATTTATTCATGTCTTTCTGAACCCTTAAAGTGACTTGAGTTATCAAAAAAAAAGAAATTTTGTCAACGCACTTTTCATCATTTTTACTTACTGTCAGTGAGTTTTTGGCCGCCCAGACTGCACAGGTGTCACATTCATTTTACATTAGAAGCTTTTTCAACATGTTCAGTAGCAAGCATTTTGGCATAGGGTTGAGATTTTAAATGTGTTCTTTCCTGCAGCTATTATGGCATACACATGATTATAAGCAAGCAAATATTTAAATGTAGCTTACAAAATAGTAGAAAAACATAGGAAAAAAATGCTTCTTTGGTCAAGGTTTCAAAATACGAGACCTCTTTCCTGGAATGTAATTTTAGAATGCTACTTCAGTAATTTATTTATAAAAGCCAAAGCTCCAACTGGAATGGAAGAGCTTGCTACTGTTTCAAACATGAAAAATTTAAAAACATTTATAGTAATTTCTGTGTGTGCATAGCTGTTCATAACTGTGTCATAGCAAATAGCTGCAAAATATGCTGTTATTTTTTGCCCTTATTAAGGCATAACATTTTACTGGGTTGTTATGACTTGAGTTTCTTTAATACCTGTGAAAGGTTATTGAGCATCAGTCGTCTGGGCCTGCGGCATTTGTTGTGTGGCTACTGATTATAACAAGTACTGCACCAAATAATATGAACTTGTCCTGTGGTTCCTCCTCCAAAGGTCCAAACCTTAATTTACAGCATAGGAAAAGTGTGGGAGAAGCAGACATTGTGCTGGCCAAATGACCATTGCCAAAGTTATGGCATACCTGTTGCAGGGCTCGAAAGAGGAGAGCTTTGGAAAGGATGATAGGCATGGTTAATAAGAGGCAAAGAAAGGGAGTACCCCACTGAGATGGAAAGTGAAGAGTGAAGAGGAGTGAAAAAGAAAGGTTGAAAGAAGGATGCAAGACGAACAAGCCCACCTTGAAAATATTTTGACTTCATTACCACTGTCTGACATCACAATTTAGATTAGTTTTACAGGTAATTTCTAAGTGGCTTCTTCATAAAATTTCTTTCCTGAAGGCCACATGGCATGAGATGACAAAGTATTTAACATTTGTTGGTTTTCTGTTGAATGCGTAAGGAGTGGGAAGGGCACATTTGGTTTAGTTCCACACCTTTGTGTGTTTGCTACATCTTTTTATTATTATTGCTATTATTATTATCATTATTATTATTCATATAATACCTGGGAGTACTTGCAGCTAAAGAAGTTTTTCTTTTCAACTTTTCTGACCAACATAATAATAGGAAACCTAAGAGCACTGGTGGAATTTCAAATAAAAGAAGTGCAGCATGAAATAGGTACCATTTCATAGAAATTGTAGTGGTGTTCCTGGGAGTACATTATATAAGTACAGATGCATCTTATAGAATACGACAGTTAAGAGGGAATTGCATTGAAATGTCATTTTAAATAGACAGAAATTAACCCTCTGAATAGACAAGACCAAAACCATCCCTAAGGCCAGTGGATAGATTTATTACATTAAGGGTGAATTGGGCCCACTGTACTGATGATAGGATATGGAGGTTCAAAAAAGGCATGAAAAAAGCTGAATTGGAAACAGATGTCACAAAGAATTTTTAGAATCATGCATTTATGAAGTAGCTACTGGGCAAAGAAGTTGATGAAAAACACAAGGGGACAAGTAGAGTGAGGGGAAGAGAGAGAGGGGAAGAGAGAAATTGACATCCCTTAGTAGCTGCTTCAGATAAAGCAAAAAGGTAAATGCAAGTGAAGACTGATGTCCCTGACTTGTTTTTATTTGCTGCCACATTGAGGTGTAAATCAGCAATATTGAAACCCATTTAATGCTTTCTCTTAAAACCTTCCTTTGTGTATCAGTCAAATTATAGAATCGTGAAATCACAGAATCACAGAATCACAGAATGTTAGGGATTGGAAGGGACCTCAAAGGATCATCAAGTCCAATCCCCCTGCCAGAGCAGGAACCTAAATGACATCACACAGGAAGGTGTCCAGGCGGGTCTTGAATGTCTCCAGAGAAGGAGAATCCACAACCCTCCTGGGCAGCCTGTTCCAGTGCTCTGTCAAATCACAGAATAGTTTGAGTTGGAAAGGACCTTTAAGTGTCATCTAGTCCAACCTCTGGCATCAAGCAGGGGCATCTTCAACTAGATCAAGTTCCTCAGAGCCCTGTCCAGCCTGACCTTGAATGTTTCTAGGGATGCGACACCTCTCTGGGCAACCCGTTCCAGTGTTTCACCACTCTTTAGCACATTATAAAAGAATTCTTCCTCTTATGTAGTCTGAATCTACCTGCTTCTACTTTAAAACCATTACCACCTTGCTTATCCATACAGGCCCTACTAAAAATCCTGTCCCTGTCTTTCTTGTAAGTCTCTGTCTTGGAGTGATTTTTGTCTTG
>VWZK01017311.1:0-22439 GCA_013396935.1 Baryphthengus martii
AAAAACCCAAAAAGACCACAAGTATTTTTTCCTCTGAGCAGAACTTTAGGAACACATTGTCAATTAACAAGGTCACTCAAAGGATTAGTATGATTTGAAATGAGTGATGATAAAAATTCTGTATATTTCAAGACAAAATGAAACTACAATATGGCTGACAAAATCTCTTTATGTCTGTTTGGAGGTAAGGTCAAGCATCACACCTTTAGGAAGAGAACTCTTCCCTGTGCACCCTGTTACACAGAACAGCTTCATAGTTGTGGTTAATTCACAACAAAGAGTACGCATATATCTTAGGAAACAAAATTATAGAATCATAGAATGGCTTGAGTTGGAAGGGATCTTAAAGATCATCTAGTTCCAACACTCCTGCCATGGGCAGGGACACCACCAACTAGACCAGGTTGCTCAGAGCCTCACCCAGCTTAGTCTTAAATACTTCCAGGGATGAGTCCGCAACTCCTCTGGGCAACCCATTCCAGTGTCTTACCACCCTCATAGTAAAGAACTTCTTCCTAATATTAATCTAAATCTACCCTGCTATAGTTTAAAACCATTGTCCCTTGTCTTATCACCACATGCCCTTATAAACAGTCATTCTCCAGCTTTCCTGTAGACCCCCTTCAGGTACTTGAAGACTGCTATAAGGTCTCGCTGGAGCCTTCTCTTCTCCCGGCTGAACAACCTGTCCTCATAGGAGAGGTGTTCCAGCCTGCTGAACCATCCTCTGGACTTTGTGGCCATCCTCTGGACCCTGAACAGTTGAAAGATAGTATGGCACAGGCAGGTTGTTTTTTATTATATTTGTTTTTCATTTTATGAAATGTAATGCTTCACCATAGTTATCATTCTTCATCTGTTACAAATCTGAGGTATAGGAAATTAGTTATTGCTTACACTTTTTTCTTCCTCACTTACTATTGCATTAGACAGAATGAGCTATTGTGAGGGTGCTTCCCAGGCCCATTCCTGGCAAAGTGGGCTTCATAACAGAGAGTTCCAAAAGGAACATACATGTAACAGTGCATGTTGATAGGGCACACAAAATCACTTGAGAAGGGATTTGCCAAAAGTTTACTAGAAGAGGAAGAGGATCATCTACCACATTGACAGCCATGGAAAAATTGCAATGAGACTTTGCAGCAGTCACCTTACAAAGAAGCCTAGGAGGAGCATGAGAGTTTGCAGTGGTGGAAGGGACCTTGGCATTGGAACAGATACAGTCAAAGTTCAGCGTGACACCACCCAAGTCTCACCCAGGGGACTCGCAGCCTCTGCCGGCTTGGGCAGCACACCCTCACAGGGGGGGCTGCAAGCAGCCTCTCCCACCACCTGCCAGGTCTAAGTGCTGGGGGGACAAAGAAAGTCATGTGCCAGCTTGCTCACTGGGAGCTCACATTGTAGTTTCACCCCAGGAGGGTGTGCAGCCAGGGATCTCAGAAAGGGTGAGCCCCTGTCACCTGGGGGCTTCCCCAAAGGGGACTGCAGACAATAGCACTTCTTGGGATTAGTTACAGAGGAGTGGTCAGAGGTTTGGGAATGTTTGTCATTGTGTTCTAAAGGGCACATTTTAAGATGTACTGTAGAGCATTGTTCCATGAAACCGTTATAGTCAACAAAGTTATGCTCAGTTTACACCAGTATAATTAAGAATACAGTGACGTATGCCTATGGCTTTTAAATCTTTATTCAATGTTATTTTCAATATTTTGCAAAGAGACTCATCTTGTATAACCCCTACAATGAGAGTAACAGAGTTAAACCAACAGATGTGACAGTACAGAGATTTCTCTTGCTGCTTTTTTCATTCACTTTTGGCCAAATCTTTCCCTGATTTCTTTCTTTTTATTCTTTCACTGTATCTAGCTAATTTTAGAAACAGAAAGTGAAGTATACTTTTAACCAGATTGTGCTTGCCCTTTTTGGAAAAAATTACCATGAATTCTCCAGATTATATAGCTTCTTGATCTTTTCCAGTCACTTGAACAGCAGGAAAAACAACTAATTTTAGACACATATTTTGGAAACTGCATAGACAAATCTGTCTTTTTGACATGCTTATTTTATAGAATTGAAGCAATGTTGCATGTAAAGTCTTATTAAAAAAATACAGAAATAAAAAGCCCCAGATGCATATACATACAGAGGGAGGAGTTTACTTCACAAATACAACAGGAAAATTATTTTAATGAAGGCACAAAAGTTTCCTAAATTAAACCCTGCATATTATCAAGATTTCTATAACAAAATTACGGCCTCACTTCTCACGTAACAAACTATTTAATAAAATCTTATTTAGGAGGCATCCCCAGGTGCCCTGTTCTGCCATACAAGAATTTTTTAACATTTTTCATGTTAAAACATTTTAATCATTCTTGGAGTTAAGTCTAGAGGTCTATTATGAAATAATTACTCCTGGGAAAGGAAGTGGGGCTAGTCTTAAAAATTTAAGATCTTTTTAAAAAATTCCCCTAACAAATAACAACTTCTCTGTCCTATAATTTCTTGTTTATGAAGGAATGCAGTTAATACTCTAGATACTGTGAGTCTGGAGAGTTCCTGAAGAGAGATCCTGAAGAGAGATCGGAAAGAGGAGATCATAAAAGGTGACTGGAAGCATTGTGAAAAAATAATTGACTTGACTCAATAAAAGACCCCTCAGACAGAGACATATCACTTACTTTAGGGTTTATGTAAATCAAAGATGCTGCATTCATTAAGTGTCTCCTAAGAACAGGACTGAAAGATTTCTTTGTATGTTTGCACTTCCTGTTGGATCACACAGATACAGGCAACAACCAGCAGCATGACATCCAGCTCTGAAAGCCATGAGTACATTATTCCAGATTAATGCACACTAACTCTTTTAAATGGAGCCCCATGCCTTCCACACGAAAGCCATTTGGTACATCGTACGTTATATTCAGCTGGTATCAACATGTGGCATGATCTTTTCATACGTCACAGTATTGGGTTTGGGTGAGCTGGAGTTAATGTTCCCCAGAGCAGCTCTTATGGTGCTGTGCTTTGTACTGGGAGGCAGATAAGATGCCCGTGTTGTGGCTGCTGCTGAGCAGCCCTCACACAGCCCCAGGGCAAGATCTTGGGAGGTGACACAGTCAGGACAGCTGACCCAAACTGACCAAAGAGATATTCCACACCGTGTGATATCAGCTAAAGTATAAAAGGGAGAGAAAGGAGGAGGAGGAGAAGGGGGTCATGCGCTTGTCCTCCGAGCAACTGCTATGCATACCAGAGCCCTGCTTCCTGGGAAAGGCCAGACATTGCCTGCTGATGGGAAGTAGAGAAAAAAATCTTGGTTTTCGTCGCTTTGCATGCGCGCACCTTGTTTTTTGTGTTTTCCTATTAAACTGCCTTATCATACCCACGGGCTCTTCTCATCTTATTCTCTCCCCACTTGTCGTGCTGAGGGAAGTAGGGAGGAGTGATAAAGCGACTTGGTGGGTACCTGGCACTCAGCCAAGGTCAACCCACAACAGTCACATTCAACATATTCCTGCCTCTCCCTGCACATGTAGACTCTCTTGACTCTAAACTTTAAATAAATAAACAAATCATAATAGAGAAATAAATTAATAATAAATGAATAAATAAATGAATATTGAGCTTGATAGATCATTGTGCTGAGATTTTTGCCTTTTTTTTTTTTTTCAAGTTCTTTCTAGATAAAAGAATGGTTGGTACTCAGTTCTTGGCCTTGTAATAGCATAGCGAAAACAATCCTTACAGCTCAAGTGTTAAATTTAATGTGAGGTTCAAATGAAACAACTTGTAAACAAATAGATTCTCCAGAAATGAAAGAAACATGCCATTCTACACTAGTTCTTCAGAATTAATGAAATAAAGAGAATATATTTTCTCTGCACCTAAACTAAATTCGCACTGAACAGCCTTATAACCACAGCCATCATCAACTTACACTGGTAACTTGTCGGAATTTCAGGCTGCAGCTCTGCCTGAGAAATCAGAGGGAAAGTCTAACACCCGACTTTCCTCAGAAATCTCATGCCAATAATAGGCAAAAGGAATCTGAAATATTCTGTTAAATTTGATCCGATCATTGATCAGAAATGTGCATATGACAATGGGTCCTGATGTTTGAAGCGTCTTGAGGCACACTGAGTTTGCCCAATATCCCATTTTATCTTCTATGATGGTCTGAAAGAGGAACTTATGAGAGAAACAAAGAATCACCAACTAAATGAAAAATGTTTAAAAAAAGAAATAAAATATTTAGCAAATGATGTAGGAATTGTAAAATTGTTAAAGAGATAAAACTTCAAATTCAATCTTATTTTAGTGTAGTTATACTATAAAACACACTCTTCACTACTGCTATATCATACTGTGCTTTTAGAAAATGAAGACCTGGTTTGATAGCATTTTAAGGTCTGAATATGCAGAAAAAAAACCCTTAGCTTAAGAAAGCATAAAATGCTGTTATATCTCAAATGTTAAATTAATTTTACCTTCTTCCTTGCTGCATCACTCTCATCAGAGATACTATTTTACAGGTCCCATCTACCTGACTGTACAGAGTTTGGAATTTTACTTAGATATCTAGAATATTGTTATCGGTTAAGCTATGCTCTTTCTGTTGAAGTGGGATACTTTATTTTGTGCATATCATTAAAACACTTCAGTGTAAATCAGTGACCTCTGTTTTATAGAAATGAAAAATCCCTTTGCTCTCTAGGCTGTAAGAATACCTACCTTCAGACTGACACAACTCAAACCTCTGAAGGGCTGGCACTTATTTCAGAAATGGTGTGGGATTCTGACATTTCAAAGAGCTTTCTTGCACCTGAAATATTTTGCTCTTCAGGCAAGCCAAAATAAGTGATTTTTAGAGTCTTCAGAATTACTGTTGATGAAACATGTGACTTACTGATAGATTTTTGAGATCTAGAATACATAATGATCATGATTTATTTTATACTCTGCCGTTATATGAGTCCCAGGTAGTTCAACCAAGCCGAACTTGACCTTGCTTTCACTTTGCAGCCTAGGCCTTTAGCATGATAATTTGTACACTTGACATTATAAAAAAGGCAATATCTAAAGTCATAGTGCACTCATAGGAGTATTGTGGAAAACATTTCCAAGAGCATTTTTAATGTAATTAGCATCCTTCAAATGACTTGAAAATATAGCTCTTAGCCAATCACAACTAACCAGCAGAGTTTAGCCTCCTTTCTTTGCCTCAGCTTTGGAGCCTTTTACTTATTTAGTTTTTTAAAAATTGAAGATTACTCAAGTCTCTCTTTGCCATTTTTATGTTAATATGATTTAGCTTTTAAACAAAAAAAAAAAACAAACAAAAAAAATTTTAAAAAATAACAACCTCTACTGATTGTGAAGAAGAGATTTCTGGAGGACCTCTGTTTATTTATTTATTTGCTTATGTATTTCTACCAAAATAAGATTTCAGACACCTTGTTAAGGGTCAGGTTTCAATACAAGGGATTTACTATCCTACTATCTGTCACAGCTAATAATAAAATAGATAAACAAGTCAAAAATGCCGGCAGTACAATTGTACAAACATTTATTTGCCTTTTATTTGCCTAAACACACACTTACCTTCTTTTGATCGTTTGCTGCACATGTTCTGATACATCACTTACTCTCATGACCAGCAATACAGCAAAAATCCAGTTTTCAGTTTTAATCAGTCAGTTACTCAACATAACTTTGATCTCTCTATTATAAAGTACAATTTGTCACATAAACTATGCAATAATGTTTTCAATAATTCAGACTGAAAGTCTCCTTTTAAAGAAACTATTATAGACTGAGTTATTTTTCTCTATCTAAATCTGTTTAACACAAAGAATTATTAAACCTAAAATGAAAGAAAAAACAGATTGTGGGCATTCCTTTTTAAGGTATGTTCCTTTTTATAGTTATCTAACTATAGCTGGATATGTATCTAAATTATCTAAATAAAGATCATGTATAGCAGCACTAACGGGCAAACCTTCCTGGCCTTACTTACTGAGGATGTCAAAGAAGAAAAAAATGCATATACTAGCTTTCTACTCCCCAGACCAACCCCTGGGAAAAGCTCTCTTTGCCTAAAGATGCAATAAGCATTCTGGTCTTTTGAAAGATCGGAACTCAACTTCTAACTGCACAGAAATACAAGCACAATCTTAGATTTTTGTTTTCATAAACCCACAGAAGTTTTTCTAAGTCCTACAGTAACACAGAGTGGAGAATTTTTCTCTGAGTTTTGAAAACATACTTACATACTTCGTCAACTTGCACAAGATAACATAAGAAAACTCACGTAAATAAGATGCCTTCCTTGTTGAAACTCCACCATGGCAAATGTTACACTTCTATATACTTCAAGAAAATGCTGATAGAGATAAAATTACTTGTGCCATCTGAACTAAATATGTCTTTAAACAACTAAAGAAATATGCACCTATTATATTGCATAATGCTCAAGGAAAGAGGTGTAAAGCCAAGGTACCTCTCTTATTTTGTCCAGGAAAGTTAACCATTTGTCTGTCAAAGATGTTGATATTCAGAAGTGATAAGTAACTTATGTACACCATGAACATCCAGTGTCTAGCAGTCACTAAGGAGGCTGAATGATATGTCATACATACATCTACTGAATGTCAAAATCAGGCAGTATAAATTTAAAAAACAACCAACCAAACAAACAAAAATACCCAAACAAGCAAAAAAAATCTAAAATTGTGCAAACTGTATGCCTAAATATTTTCAAAGTGTCTGGAAAAATCTTCAGAGCCAGTCTTTCCTATCATATTTCAGCAAAAGGATTTTGCTGAAGAGGCATTAATCTACTAACTCTGGAGTTCCATATAGATTCTAATCAAAATCTGGAGCTGTTCAACGTAAAATAAAGATCAATGTGATGGGAGGGTCTAAGAAGCAGAAAATTACTTTCGTAAACGCATTTTATCTTCCATACTCGTGTAGTAATTTTGTTACTTGACTAGGAATTTCTCAAAGATTCTAGTAAACAAACTAATATGTAAAGTCTTCCAGGCAATGGGGGCAAACAGTACAAACTTTGTTTAAAATGAGAAGATAAACCCACAACTTTTTGCTACCCACGTCTTTTACTTCTGAAAAAGCAAGTTTTGCAGAAACCTAAACTTTGCCTGTAGACTGTCTTGGCCTTTTTAACAACTGACACGTTAGGTTCTTTGGTTGCAACAGGCATCACTGTATGAGGAAGAAAATGACAAAGATGCAACATTATTGAGAATTTACAGATCCAATATGGAGATTTTATTTCATTTCATTTATTTCATGAATCTAGGGATTCATTTGAACTCATAGTAATCTGCAGAAAACACTAGATTAAACATCTAATTTTTCACTCATTTCACTCACTGGTACCTCAGAAATCTTTATTTCTGTGAAGAATACTAGTTGTGAAATATGACACGAAAGAAGAAAAATGCTGATTCTGCTGCCCATAAGAGAATATCAATCACTCATCTAGGTCCTTCAAGACACAGTTTATTACCCTTTGAAAAAAGATTTTGATATCATAATGTTGGCATAGTAGGAATATCTGTTTGTACTCCAAACCAATTGTAGAAACCTACTAGACAGTTCGTTCCCACTAATGACTCGGACTTCTGTAAATATCAGATGATCACTTCCAAGGTAAACCTTATCTATGAATCAGGCAGGTGGCCTTCGGGCCTTAAAAAGGAAAGTCATTATGTGATAAGTAGGAAAAACTTGCTTTAGACAATACTATTGCTATAAGAGGGAGAAAGCATTCACTGTAAATCAGTTACTTTCCCACTTGTTCATAATAAAATGGTTTTGAGCTACTACTTGAATTTATTCACACAATTGAAGAAAAAAACCCAACTATTGAAACCTTAGTTTGTCCTCTCCTATAGGTTTCCATCAAAACTGAAGTAGCTTTAGCCTTCCCCCTTCGCTTTGCTATTCCACATTCATGTTCTCTTTGGGGACAGAAAAAAAAAAAATTCCTGACAATTCATGCACATCCTCATTTCTACCTGTGAGTGTTGGCAAGGTAGGTTCTGACTGATTTAGTACAGATTAAAGACAGCAACCAATTTATGCTATTACATATTTTTATATTTCAGAGGTAGTCTTGCACATATGGCAGTTAATACACTATAATTAACAAATGAAGTACTGAAAGAGAGGAAACTCAGACTCTTTTGTGGCATATAGTTTGATGGCTTATGTGTTGATGTTTTCTATATTTGTATTGATTCCTTAAGCATCAGAACATTATTATCATCTCACAGTTTAAGCAGGAGCTCATTTGACTCCATGTACATGAGAAATTTTTATTATTATTATTTTTATTACTTAGAACTTTTAGATTTCTCCTGCTGTTTGGAAATACCCTTGTGATTCCTAAGACTGTGTTTTAAACAACATATTTTGGTTTAAATGCATATTAAAAGAAGAGCAAATAAAGAAATGAAATAAATTTTAAAGTTCCTCTTTTAGGAGACAGCAGTTACTGTTGACATCAGCAATTTACTGATCCTTAAACGAAGCAGAATATTGCTGGGAAAACAACCTGTATGAGTAACCTGTTTGTACAATGCATTTATATTCTCATCAATGAAATTACGTGAATGATACTAAAATCTGTGTCTGATACAGCATCAAAGTTTATTCCTTTTGGTTTAAGATGGACCCAGGACTCAAGTACAAGAGCATGAGGAAGTTACAGTGAACGTACAAATGACCTGAAAGAATTTAATTTGAAGCTTGCTACAGTTAAGCCAGTTGTCCAAGATATTTTTGTGATTATTGTTTTGCAAACTTGCATGGAACTACAGAGCAACAGAAGATAATAAGTTGAGAAATACAGCAGTCCTATTACAGTGATCAGGAAATATAAACAAATACCTTTACTAGCTGTATCCTAGAAGTTTCCCCTTTAAAGTAAGGAGTCCTATCTTCTTCATGACCTATAATTTGTACTGTCAGTTATCCTTTGTAGCAGTTTTTTAATCTAGAATGAATACTAGCAGACAAATTAAAATAGCAGTTTCTGCAGGAAAACACAAAACATTTAAATACAAAATCATCAATTTTGACCTAGAAGAGAAAAGTTTTGGAATAGTAAAACATATTGTCTATTCAAAATCAGGGAGTATTAAAAATGTTCCAAAATACGATAGAGTGGATTTTTCAGCGTGTCACACGATATAAGTGGCAATCAGTTCCTAAATCAAATATAGAATCATAAAATCACAGAATCATAGAATCATTTGGTTTGGAAAAGACCTTCAGATCATCTAGTCCAACAGTTAACCTGACACAGCTAAGTCCCCCACTAAACCATGTCCCTAATTGCCACATCTACACATCTTTTAAATACCTCCATGGATGATGACTCCATCACTTTTCTATTCCAGTGCTTTAGAACACTTTCAGGGAAGAATTTTTTCCTAATACTCAATCTAAATGACCCTTGCTGCAATTTGAGATTATTTCTTCTTGTCCTGTCACTTTGTACTTGGGGGAGGAAACTGACTCTCACCTCAATACAACCTCCTTTCAGGTAGTTGTAGAGACTGATAAGATCTCCTTTTAGTCTCCTTTCCTGCAGGATAAACAATCCCAGGTCCCTCAGTCGCTCCTCAAACTTGTTTCCTAGACTCCTCAGCAGCTTTGTTGCCCTTCTGTGGACAGACTCCAGCACCTCAGTATCTGTCTTTTAGTGTATACTGAACACAGTATTGGAGGTGTGGCTCACCAGTGCCAAGTACAGGGGGGATGATCACTCCCCTAGTCCTGCTGGCCACACTATTTCTGATAGACAGGATGTTGTTGGCCTTCTTTCCACCTGAGCATACTGCTAGCAAAAATTCAGCCAGCTGTTGACCAGAACCCACAGGTCTTTTTCCACCGGAAAACTTTCCAGCCACTCTTCCCCAAGCCCGTAGCATTGCAGTGGGTTGTTGTACTCCAAGTGCTGAACCCAGCACTTGGCCTTTTAGAACCTCATGCAGTTGCCCTCTGCCCATTGATCCAGCCTGTCCAGACCCCTCTGCAGAGCTTCCCTACTCTCAAGCAGATCAAGACTCCTGTCCAACTCAGTGTCATCTGCAAACTTACTGAGGATGGTCTTAATCCCCTGTGAATCCAATACAAACAGCAAATAAAATACCCATATCACTTGAAGTCATGCATCTTCATTATAATATTCCTCAGACTGGTTAGTGATAAGGTTATGTATAACAACATTCTGAGTCTTGTGTTTCCATTTATTTTGTTGTACATGGCACAAAAGAAATTACTATTACACAGGACACAAGACTAACATGCCACAGTAGATATAAATGTGCCCGGGCAGCTGCCAGTTTCAGCAAGCATCATTCAGTGGAGCAAGGCAAAGACCATCAATTGAACACAAGGTGAAGGGTTTATGTTTTCAACATATTCCAAAATCAATTGCAGTGAGCTAATTATCAGACAATACTTTGAGATTTGTTCTTGAAAAAATGCAATTTCTTCATAGGATCTAGTAGGTAACAAATAGTCCAATGCCTACAATATACAGTGTAGAACTATTAGCAAGGCAGACAGCAATAAAATCTTAATCTTTAATGTTATTAGCTATTTTACTGCAAGTACAGTGTAGAGAATAATTCAGGTTCAACTAATGCAGTAACACTTTATTATTGTTGGTTTTGTTGATTTTGATATTATTATGATTGTTGTTATTGTTACTATTGTTACGATGATAGTAGTGACGATGATGATGATGATGATGATGATTTTACCATGGTGACCTTTATATCCAGTAGGGTTTTGTTGTGGTTATTGTCACTACCATAATTGAATCATGGTCCAAAGCCAAGAACTGATGATCACAGATTTATCTGCCAGTTCTAGTCTCTTTGTAAGTACATATCTATGTGAAATACAGGCTTTGAAATTCTATTTTTTAAAGCTTGAAAGTATAATTTTATTATTGTAGATGTATACATATTCATGTTCTGCAGTGGTTTTGCAATTCATAATATAAAAGACAATTTCCATTAAGTAACTAAGAATTGAAAGCACAGTTTTAACAGTGGTTAGATACCTAAAACCAAGATCTTAAAAGTTTTGCTCAGATGCAGAATTTTCCTACCTAATTCCAACACTGTCTTACTTTTGAACTTTGAAATCTCCACTGTATATGTATTAGTTCTGTAAGTCTGCCTAGAAACATATCTCACAGGGCTAGACATTTCTGAATTTATTTCACATTCAAGAATTATCGTTATTCATAAATGAGATTGTGTTGCTCCACCCTCTGCATTTGTTGCACCCCTTGCATGTCAGGGACAAACCCCTTATCAGACAGCTATGCCTTATTTGAGAAACAGGTCAGTAAAAGAGTAGGAATGGAAAGTGTTGATGGTGATCAGTTTTTACTAGTTAGGAGCACAGCATTTAAAGGTAGTAGAAAGTTGATTGTGAAACAGTGCCAGGGTACAAACTGAAAGCCAGCTCCTCCCTTCACAAAAAGACCGCCTTTTACACCTAGAACACAGTTGCACATCTTCAGCAAGTCATGTGGACAGCATCCATGACTATGGCACTCTCTCTAAAGAGGCTTTAAATCCCTTATCTGGGAAATCACTTACTTCCTAAGCTCTGTAATACAAGACTATCACACACGAGAAAATAGCATGTTCCCTCTTTTCAGCATCTGTGTGTTTATAAAAGAAAGGTTGCACATGGAAAGGATTTCAGGTTCTTGATATGCAGTAAACAAAGTTCCATATCACTCCCTTCCTCTTCACTTTCCTATTGGCTGTCTCCAGGCAGAAATATGCCAACAGCACTTGTTTGGCTTAGCATGTTATTTTGAAATCTGTTATAGGATGACTAATGTACCTGGCATTACTTTACAGAGAGGTTTAGCTCTTCACTTCAGACCTTCACAACAACAAGATACTTAGAATATCAGAACTTCTACATTTGTTGGTTTTGCAATTTACCGTGCAACATGTTCAAGATTACAAGGGAAATATAAGGGTGAACAGGAAATCTAAATTCTAGCTCTCAATCTAAGCAAAAGGCAGTTCTTCCTGTATAAAGATATAGACTGAAAAATACAAAGATGGAACTTCTGCCCAGAGGTTCACAGAGTTCTTTTAACTGTTAGAGATGGTATTGGACTAACACCTGTCAGTTTTTGCTTTGAGAAGAGGCAATTTCAATGACTATTACAATGTGGCTATCATTCACATATTTAAAAATTCAGAACAAAGATCTTAAAGTATTGTANAAATTAAATAAAAATATCTCTGATTTCACAGATTGATACTGGGGACCAGGAGTTAGCATGTAGAACTCCCAAATGTCAGTTGTAGCTGTACAAGCAGAAGAGAAAAACAGAATTAAAATAGACTACTGACTGGTGAGCTAGAACAACTCTTCCCACACTGTAGTCCAGGGAGCATCAGCAACAATCTGTGAAGACAGTTCTGTCATACCAGGGAGGCATCTGTCAGTCTCCAAGCAGAGATATGTTCCACAGGTGAAGCCAGCCCACAGTTCTTTCATTCAACCAGAGGAATTTTTTAATTAGCTAAACTGCACTGCAATCTGCATGGCTGCCTCCTTACCCTTGGGCTTGCTTCACTACTTTTCCTGCCAGATGCAGGGCTCAGCAGTCAAAATGAGAGTAAGAGATGGGGTTCAGAAGGACAAAAAGCTCTTCAATTGATCAACATTTACCATCAGACACGCTGAAAGAGCACACCCTTCTGCTCCAGGCACACACAAGAGACCTGCTGGACCATGAGAAGCCCAAGGCAGTGTTCTTTCCTCTCCATAGCAAAATGGTAGAGCCAAATATGGTATCAGGTCAGGAGGGTCCATCAGTTTTGTACAGGAGCTGGGCAAGGAAGCAGGCATCCAAACCTGGGATGCTGCAGGGATGCCCCATGTCCCATAGTATTAGACCCTATGTCAGTGACTGAAAGAACTGTAATCAAGTTTTCAGGGGAGCAGGAAAGTCAAATGTGGAAAAGTTTGCCCGCTCTAAGTCATGTCACAAATCTTCGGACTCACTAGTATCTCCCAATCCAGTGTCAACACAGACATACCAATGTGTTTTGAAGCTCACTACCTCAACACTGACATTTTCTGACACAGAAGAATGGAAATTGGCTCTTCCTCTGAACACAGCAGCAAGTTAAATACAGCATCACCCACTTTTTTTGATGCAAGCTGTGATCGAGAGTTTGTAAAGCATTTGACTGCAGCAGTTCACCATTGCAGTCTCATAGAAACCAAGAGTAAGCCACTTGAGTGAGCTGACAACCTGAAAACACTTGGAGGCATAAAAAGATTTGCTGTTATTCTGAGACAAAAAAAGACCAAGTTTCCCAGATCTCAATATCTCAGCAGTTTTTCAGTGTTTGTATCTACAGTCCATTTATTATGAGTTGTGCTCAGGTCCATCATTAAAAAAGGATGTGGGAAGAGGAAGATGGTTACTTTACAGCAAGAAGATGGTGGCATAACCTTCTTTTCATAAACAAGAGTTCATCTTTGAAATGTTACAAAAACTGAAAGTAAATCTAACAGTTACTTCACTGTAAATTTGGGTCTGAACTTTGAAACCAGTATTTAAAGATTTGCTTGTAAGGGTCTTTCAGTCAAGTTGTATTTTTCCTGTAAAAGAAGTGGTAAACAAATGTATGAATGTGTCTGTGTGCAAAATGTATATATGTATATATATGTACACAAATACCTATATACAGTGAGAGAGACTTGCATGGGGCAGGGACACACAGGGACCTGCACACAAAAAATCATGTGTGTGTGAAAGGCCTGTGTTTGAGACAAAGCACTGGGGAAAAAGGGTGAGCTGCAAAAGGTTCCATGTTTGACTGTTCCTCCAGGGCACACCACCAATCCTCAGAGATCTGACTGCCCACCTCCTCAATTCCCCACCTCCTGCAAGCCTACTGCACGAGAGTAATGCTGGTACTTTTGATGAAATTTAGTCAAGTCTTTATGAAGTAGGGCTGGATGTTACAAAAGCATCTTAAACACATTTCTAGCCAGAATAGAAGTTTTTTGACTTGTGTTGATTATTTTAGCCACTTTTCTCCTTGCCATACAGTAAAAGTTAGTCACTATTTTTTTTTTTTTTTCTTGCCACTATCTCTGATCTTTGGATTTCACTAGTTATTTTGTTGTTTGATAGAAAACTGTAACAGTCCAATCTTCACAGGTTTATTGGTCACTCTTGGGGACCTGTCCTGCAGATAGGATCTCTGGAACAGTGTTCTTTGAAAAGTTATCCAAAGAAGCTCAGCCTACTAGAGTATATTATTTAAAATGTAAATAGTCTTGAACAAACTTCCCTGTGCTGCAATACACTTCACTAGGTAAGTGGCCAAAGCAAAGGATCATGTTTTCTTTGCTGCTGTTTGAAATTTATGGAGGAATAAAACAGACAGATTAAGATAATCTCAAGCCTTCAGGAAGAAGAGAAGCAAAAGCTGTGCTTTTAAGAAAAAAACACTTTAAAGTTTTTCATTGTTTTGCATATGTAGTTCTTTTATTTGGTTAAATCCATTTCTAAATTCATACTTTTATATTTTGGTTCTATCTGGCTCAAAGATTAATTTTTGTAACTTTCAGGATCTTATTCTCCACAGACATATACAATGATATAAATTTTATTTCTTAAGATGATGATCTCTATTTAGGATTGCTGAGTCTCTCATCTGTATGGGTAAAACATTCATCCTATTAATTAACATGGTTAAGGATGACTTGTCAAGGTGGTTTCAAGCTCCATATATCATTAGTTAGGAACCCATTCTGTCTTATTTACTCTACGTTTTACAATTACTGGCCATGGCTTTCAAAGAAGACATTAAATAAAAAACATTATTTTCAGCTTATATCTTGTAAACAAACAATCAAAAAAATCTGAAGCTGCTTAACCTGTCAAAGTCAACAAAGCAAGTGAGGTTTCTTAGTCCCTGGTGTGAAAGGGAATAAGTTAGCATGTCAGCAGCAAATCATGTGGGATTGGTTGATTTCCGTTAAGAATTATGCTTCTGCCAAGATCAAAAAAGGTTCATGTTTTCCTTTTCTATAAAGCAACCATCCTTATTAGATTCTCATATTTTATTTTCTGCAGACTTCCTTTGAGAAAACTATGTAAACAATCTTTTTTTTTCTCTGTTCCCATTATGGCAAATCCAAACTTATTCTTTTTTGTTGACATATCCTGTTCGAATAGGAAAATATGGAAATGGAGCAAATTACATCCATCTGCCTGCTGTATTTGACCCAATTTAGCTTTTTATGGCTGTAAATGGCAGTGAGGTTGAGCAATTTTTATCAGCTGAGACATTTAATAAACACTTGTGAAGAAAATTCTGGGTTAAGCAGAGTTTAGCATCCTCCCACTCTTTCTCACAGATTCTATACTTATGATATCTGGCCTGCCAAAAGATCTCATTTCTACCCTATACTTTTTACTGAATGACACAAAAATCCCTTAATAAATGAATATTAGAATGGCAAGAGAACATATGAAAAGGCACAAAATCTGTTAATCAATCTAGAATGCCAAGCATCACCTTACTTGGATGCATATTTTGTCCCTTAAATATAGCTAGTTTTGTCAATGATTTTTACTTCTTAGAATTCTGCCAGCTCAGAAATAAGGTTCTACCTGGGTTAGCCTTCCTGCAGGGAAAAATGATGCTAAATTAGCACTGAACACTGAAATGCCTTGTTTCTAATGCAATGCTGAACGTGAGTTTGTAAATAGTATGAGAAGGCATAAATCATGTCCAGCATGATGGCACCTGGTTATCTTATAGTCATATTCTGAATCTCATTTTCAGCCCTAAATTGTTCTAGACTTAAAGTAAGATTATTTTTTTCAATTTTTTTTGCTACTACTGTTTAGTCTAGTGACAACTCCTATTCAAATCTTTATGCCGATAAACACCTCAAGGCTGAAGACTGGCAAACTAGTAACAATGGATGAGAAAAAGCCTGAGGTACCCAATAACTATTTTGCCTCAGTCTTCACTGGCAATCTCTCTTCCCACACGTCTTAAGTGGAAGAACCACAAGGCATGGACTAGAGGAACAAAGTCCCTCCCACTGTAAGAGAAGATCAGGTTTGTGACTACCTGAGGAACCTGAACGTACACAAGTCTATGGGACCTGATGAGATGCATCCCAGAGTCATGAGGAAATTCGCTGATATAGTTGCAAAGCCACTCTCCATAATATTTGAAAAGTCAGGACAGTCAGATGAAGTCCCTGATGACTGGTAAAAAGGTTGCATGCATTTTTTAAAAGGATGGAAAGGAGGTCCCTGGCAACTACCAACCTGTCAGCCTCCCCTCTGTGCCTGGGAAGATCATTGGAATAAATTTTCCTAGAAGTTATGTTAAGGCATATGAAGTACAGGGAGGTGATTTTAGACAGCCCCCATGATTTCACTAAGGGTAAATCCTGACTGGCCAACCTAGGGATTTTCTCTATGATGGACTGACAACATCAGTGGACAAATGAAGAGCTAGGAATGTTGTCTATCTGGATGAAAAGCTGAATATTTTGTGCTTGCAGCCCAGAATGCCAACAATTGCCTGAGACGTATCAAAAGAGGCATGGCCAGAAGGTCAAGGAAGATGATTCTCTCCCTCTGATATATTCTGGTGAGTTCTGACCTAGAGTATTGCATCCAGCTCTGGAGTCCTCAGCGCAAGAAGGACATGAATCTGTTGGAGTGGGTCTAGAGGAGGGTCACAAAAATAATCAGGTGGTTGGATCACCTTTCCTACAATGAAAAGCTAAGAGAGTTGGGGTTGCTCAGAATGGAGAAGAGAATCTTCCAGGGAGACCTTATTGTTTCCTTCCAATATTTAAATGGGGCTTATAAGAAAGACAAGGACAATATTTTTAGCAGTGCCTTTTGTAACAGGACAGGGGGTAATAGTTTTAAACTAAAAGATGGTATATTTAGGCAAGATATGCAGAAGAAATTTTTAACAATGAGGGTGGTGAAACACTGGCACAGATTGCCCAGATTGGTGGTAGATGCCCCATCCCTGGAAACATTGAAGGTCAGATCGGATGGATTTCTGAGCAGCTTCATCTAATTGAAGATGTCACTGCTGTCTGCATGGAGTTCAGAATAGATGATCATTAAAGGTCTTTTCCAACCGAGACTATTAGTCTATAATTCTGATTCTATGACAGTATCTGAAAAAACTAGTTTCTGAGATTAACTCTATTCTCCTGCGCTTTCTTTGCACTCAGATATGACCAACACTTTCTATTCAAAAACATATTTAAACATGCAGTTCAGGCAGAACTCATGCAATAGTTACTAACACCATATCATCCCACCGAAACTGATTATTTCTTATGTATAAATTTATGATAATATGTAAGCTGTCATAACACTTTAACGTTCTTTTGTCACAAGAGCACGCAAGCTCTTGGCAGGTATTCCCCTTATAAATTTCACCTTTACCCTATCATACTCTCCAAACAAGTGTTATAGAAATTTCTCTCTTCTCTACAGGGAAAAAAAAAAAAAAAATAGAGTATTGCCCTTAATCTCCTGGCAAATAAACATGGCTGAATAACTTCTCTCAGAAATGTGCAGGAAAGCTGAGAGGAGCTGAATTCTGGAAATGTTTTGCTGCCAAAGGTGAAAGTTTAACAAGGTCATAGTTGTCTGAAAAACATAGCATTTGAATAAAAACAATTATGCAATCCCAACTCTAGCTGACCATGTCCAACATTTTAATCTAAAACTGCACATCTGTATAATATTAGTTGGAGAAAGCAGCAGAAACTAAACTACAAAAAATACTTTCACAGCATGATAGATCTCTTTTGACCAGAAAGATGTATCAGCTAAAATCATCAAGATCTCATTTCTGTGGTTTTCTGTTCTCATCTCTGATTACAACGCTGGAATGAACTTTCTGATTCCAAACCATCTCTCAGCACTGTGGCTAACAAGTAATTCCTCCCATGCCCTCCCTTGCAGCAGTCTACTTGCATTCTCCACTGCTTCTCACAAACTGAATGTCAAGCCTGCAAAAGACCTTCATCCATCAATGTCCTCAGTCTCCAGGTTTTACAAGCACTCTGAGGTTAAAGAAAATATTCTCTGCAGGTACTGGGAGTAGTTCACTACTACAGCAAGAACAAAAATGTATACACCAATGAGCTTCTCTGCTGGAAAGAAGTCTGCAAGAATGATGTTTCATTTCGTTCTTTTAAAGGAAAAGACACTTTCCTCATTTATTTTATGTGTGGGTTTTTTGTTGGTTGTTTTGGGACTTGTTGAGTAAAATCTTTCCTAGAGGTTACTTCAGCAGTAGAAAATATTATAAATGCATTCAGAAAAGGTTCTGAGTCACAGCATAGTAACTTCAAGCTAGTGATGTTTATCTTTGCCTGCAACATCTTTCTGAATAGGGAATTGCTTGCTGCCAGCATCCCTTTAACATACTAGAGGCTATTTTCAGAGCAAATTTACAGTTCCACAGAAGTCATTAAGTCATTCAGCATTGTTCAGGCCAATGCTGAGTATGTATCAGTCCTTCAATATAGTATTGGTTACTCAAGGGACTATATATATACATATAAATATATATACACTATATTATTTTAATGTGTGTCCAATTTAAGCGCCCACGTTTTCAGACTATACTCTCAGTCGTGATAATGATTTCCTTAGTGATACTTTATCATTGAATGATACAGCATCAGATTTAGAATTTCTTTCAATGTTTTGGATTTTACTGTTTTGTTGTACTAAGAGGAATTGGACGAAGTCTTTTTTAAACATCCTGAAACAGCTTCTACATTTGCATGTCCTGGTTTTTCTGAGGAAAAGCCAATAACCCTTAAATCTGTATTCATAAACAAGATAGAGCCAGCTGTGGGTCATGAATGCTGACAGGGCTTTGGTTGCATTGACCAAGAGGCGTGAGGACAGTGTGTAGGAAAATGATAAAGTTGGACTTATGGAGACAAATTCGTCAACACCACAGCACTGTTCTTTTTTAATGACCTGTATTTCTTATGTTTCTTATGGTTTATATTTAATTTAGGGAAGCAGTGGTTTCATGTGTTTAAATTAAAATGAAATTTTTATAATGGATGATATAGATTACCATTTACAATCATTTTAAAGTACTGTTTACTATGATTACTGAGTGTACTTATTGTACCAGAATTCTAAGTTATTATTAGAACTTAAACCTCCTATACATTTACTTTTCTTTCCAGGTTTGCTATAACTGTCCCAGAAATTTCAGAGATGGGATTCTTGCCAGATTCAAAACAAGTCCCACCTGCAATACAGGCCTATTCATGTGGTTCCCCTCAGTAGCTGATGAGTAAATAGACCCATCCCTTTTATCTCTACAAAGATATTAGTAGTGTAAGAATCATTCGAACTGAACTGGAGAAAATGTTTTTCCCCTGGAAATACATCAATACCGTTTATAAACAAACAATTCAACCTGCCAAAACCTGTATGGGGCACATAACGCTAGACAAAGGCCAAAGAGAATGACTAGAATTAAATTATTGCTGCAGAATACTGAAAAGGAGACATGAACTCTTTATATAGTGTAAGCATCATTCACAATACACTTTTCTTTGTGAATCTGTGTGTTGAAGATATTTAGTGGGATTTATAATCCCACTTTTGTGTAAAATGAAGGGCAAGAGGCCTAGAAATAGGGACAAATATTTCTCTTCAAAAAAAAAGAAACTTCTGCAAGGCATTTTGTTTAGAAATATTTGGTCACTTCTTTCAGTGTTTGTGCTACCCATCTGCTCCTTGTATTTTTTACCTTTCAGAGATTTCCTACTATTGATGGTTCGGTGTGTTATACTTTATTCTGTAAAAATCAAAATAGTTCAATCACAGAAGGCTAAAGCTGCATGAAATATGACTGTTTCCAACCCCTGAGGCTATTGTGAGATGCGAAGTCCATCTGAAAAGAAAGACCAGCAAACATTAGAACTTGCTCCAGGATAAAGTAGCATATGCTACCAATTAGCAGCCTTTGGTTTGAAATGTTTGTGTGGTTTTGCCTACAAGCCAGACTATGGGATTCTGCAAGATAATGCAGGAGGACTATTTTTCCCTTCTAGGTCAATTCAAAGTCTTACTTTTCGAAAAAGCCTAGTGCTTCAGTGAAACACCTAAGTCTCAAGTTACTGTCCTCTCAAAAACTATGTGAAGAGACAGCAGTTCCACTGGGCCCATCTATTAATTGAATACTTCCCTGTGTGTAAATGGGGAGGATCATGTCATTTTCAGTGCTGGACAGTCTTACTTTCTGTTACTGTTTGGCCACCTACTGTATTGTAATTTTATGAAGTCAGACAGATACAAAAGAACACAGAAGAAATGAAGAGCAAGTTACAGTCCTTCTCACATGGTAAAATTGCTTGCTACTCCACAAAAAAAAATTAAACTGGAGAAGCATCAGGTCATACCTACAGACCGAAAAGTCCATCATGTTGGCATGGATGTGCACAGTAGGATCTCAGATAATTTTATGGCTCAGTCAAAGGACAAAAGTGTTTATGCAGAATCAAGTGTCTGCAAAAAGTAAACAGACTTCAGAGAATACAGAGCTGGGAAAAAAAAAGAGATACATTCAGATGTTTTACGTTAACTGGTAAAGTTATCCATTGCTTTATGTTTTTTGTCTTGCTTATGACAAAAAGTAACCTAAATGCAAATAAGGGAGAATCAAGGGAAGCTGCATATAAAGACAGAAAAAGAAATGTAAGAATTATATCACACAGACATTTTTTTAAAAGCAAACTCTTAAGTGTCTCATACTAAACACATTGTATAGACTCTCAGATCCCAAGTGTTCTAGAACCAATAATTACTATTCTTTCCATGCTTGCTTTGCTCTTCCCACCATAATGGTTTTTGGGTTTTTTTCCTGTTTTTTTTCTTCTTCTTTAGTGTTAAATATAGAAGCAAAGCACACTTCTTGTTAAACTTTGGCAACTATTATTTATGATTCCTGCCATAATACTCTGAAGTTCGTCAGGTTGAGCTGCTCACTGATACACTTCAGTGCTTTTTTGACATTACAGCAATTTCTACAAACTGTTAAGATGAGTTGTTCTAACCCTTGGTATTTTGCCAGAACGTTTAGCCATGTCATTATTCTATTTATAATATTATGGCAAGTTACCACACATGGAAGTCTGAACAAGAATACAGTGGGTTTATTTTATTTTCCCTTAAGTTTCTGTCCATCCGATACATCCATATACCAAAATTAATGCTTTATAAATGCAAGTGGAGTTGATTTTATCCAGATCCAATTTCACTCTAAATTCTGCTAAGGCAAAAAGCAGTTTTCATTCTCATCCTCCACTGATGAATCCCCAGTGACAAATTTGCTCCCACACAAAGTCAGTGCCTGGACTAAAATTCTTGATTCATAGAAATTAAACTAGTAGTAAGAAGTACATATTTAAACTGATCTAATAAACTCAGAAGTTACCCAGGGTTATGATGTGTTCCCAGACAGCAGCCTGAGGAGGGAGTCAAAAGAAGTCAGGGTTTTCCTAACATGAGTACTCTGGAAGACTGGGAGTGGCTGGAAACAGCTGCACCCCCTGGTAAGGGTGCATGAGGACAAGAAAGTGGGAATGGTGTCTTAGGAGTTGGCTAAGGGTGGCCAGAGACAAATCATAGAATCACAGAAATCATAGAATAGTTTGGATTCCCCATCTGCATCCAGGCTATCTCTTTCCAATAGACCACCTAGTCAGACAGCTCACAACAGTATGACAGTCAGAATACACAAAGGAACAGCAGATAGCATTGCTGGGTGTAGCAGCAGCAGCTCCTTCATAGCAAAAGCAGAGGGCTGGGAGGACTTGCCCAAATGGAACTACATCCAGGCCAGCTGTGCAATCAAGCCAGGACAACTCAGTGGGAGGTGAAGGTTTACCAAATGCAAGAGGTCAGGACAAGGTCCTAAGAAAACAGTGACTCAGTGTCCTGTGATCCCACTAAAACCATCTACAGCATTGCAGGGAGAACTAACTCCACCACAGTTGGACCATGACATAATTCAGCAAAAGGGAAGTCGGAGGAGAGAAAGCTAACTGCTTTCAGCACTACAATACTTCATCAAGAGTTAGTCATATTTACCATTTAGAGGCTACAGAAACGCAAATCAAGAAGAATGCATATCTTAAACATTGCTATGTTTGCAAACAGCAAACGAATACAATATTGAAAACTTTCTTAAGCAGAGTACAGTGCACATTACGTAAAGTAAAAAGAAGGTACTCTCAGCATTTAAATATAATGACTAACAGCTGCTCGAAACAAATACGTACCTAATTTTGTCACGCAG
>VWZK01017312.1:0-12180 GCA_013396935.1 Baryphthengus martii
TTGGGTAGCTGCTGCTATGGAGCGCTGCTGTCAGCAGAGATACAGCGAGCTGCCCTTCACCCTTCCCGCGCAAACTGCCGCGCCACGCTCTGGTCGCCGTTTAAGTCTCCCGCGGTTGGTCCCGGCAGCGCTCCCGCCGCCGAGCGCCTCGCTGCCTGCGAGATGGCGGCGCGGCCGGAATCACCGCGTTTTAAATCACCCGCGGCTTCCCAGCCACGCCTCCCCGCCGGCGTCACTCTCACGAGCACGCCCGCGAGAGTTGCANCAGGAGCACGCCCGCGAGAGTTGCAGCCTCCGCTGCTCCTCTCTGGGCCTCCCCGCGTCGAGGAAACCCCCCGTTCAAAAGAAAAACGCAAGCGCCGCAGAGCCCGTCGGTGCCGGAGCCGGTCCCGCTGTCTTGCTGCCTCGCTGCCTGCGAGATGAGGGAGGGGAAGCAGAAGCAGACTCCTGGCCCCACACACAGCAAACTCATAGGGATTGGAATGTGCCTGAGCCAGGAGCACCTCGGGAAGCAGTCAGTGTTTAGGTAAGTCTCAAGACATCCACTTATTCTCATAATTCCCATAATTTGTCAGCCTCACACATCTGTAAGGCTCTCAGCTACTGCCAAAGAGACACTGCTCTAGTCTGGCCTTTGGGTTGACCCAGAGCAATCGCTCCAGACGACACCCTGGCACACCAAGGTAGGACTCATGCTCGCATATTGTGGAGTTCCTCAGGCACTGCTCTATCCACCAACAGCCAGTTTGCAGGCACAGAGTCCAGAAGACTTGCACGCTCTGTCTGCCTCTTCTCTAACATTCCATCACTCCAGAAAGTAGCAGCTGATTGAAGCCAGGGCCCTAATAAATCCAGAATTATGGAAGAAGTGTGCATGTGGGTGTAAAGGGAGGACCTGTTCATGACATAGGGAAAAAGATATTATTTTTTGGATCCTGGCATGCTTGATGACTTTTCCCTGCCATCCTCAGGAGATAAATTTGTGGGCTGTATCCCTGGTCTGTTGTCCACCTGCCTCACAGATATTTTCTGCAAAAACATCTTTATCTCTTTGTGTGTGATATTCATTTCCTTAAGGTAACCAGCAGAAAGCAGCTGACAGGAAAGGCTCCAGCAGGTAACCCAGTGCCTTCATTTTCCCACCAAAATGCAGCTGTTCACTTAGTTTTCCAATAGCCTTTGGATGATGGAGGTTCATAATTCACCTGTGCTGAGACCACCTCCCTTAAACACCCACATAATATCTGCTATCCAATATCTTGTTAGGCATACAGGAGCCCAGCTGAGAGATTTCTTCCTCGCTACGCAGCTGTATTGATCCTGTGGCTCTCTTTAAAGGCTTCATTTTATTGCTACAGGTAGGAAATAGTGGAATATGCAAAGTAGGTCATTGACTTCTACTTGTTGGGAGCTTGAATTCCCAGATGGCAGTTGATCTTGTTTGCCATCGTGAATCAGTTTTATGTTGTCTAGCAGGGACTACAGTAGCTCAAGCACGGTGCTGGGCATGGTAGTAGCCCTGGTTATCATTGAGTCTTTTTTTCTCATCACCTGGCTCCAGTTTGCACTACATGATTAGGAATATCTTTGGCATGTTTTGCACCATGGTCTTTTGGAGTTTGTCAGGTATCTGGGGAATCCTTAGTGCCAGTTAATAGAAGAATTGTCAGAAAGACGTACAATAGGAAACTTAGATGAAGGAAAGAAACAGACCCTAGGGTCCCTAAAGATACGAGACAGCTTCAGTTCACCTGTCACATCAAGTAATTAACTCTACTGACAGCACAATTCTTGGACATCAGGTTTGACTGTAGTCGATAACAGTTGGTGAAGTGACAGTGGTACCTGCTGAGTCTGAAAAAGTTGTGAAAGTTTCCATGGGTGTTTGGGATATTCAACTGCTGAAGTACTCTAAAGGAGGAAATGAGGCATCATTAGCACCTCCTTTTCTGCACCAAAAGTTACTGATTGCTTGTACTGTTTTTAGCTGAGATAGAGTTAAATCTCTTCATAGTAGCTATGGGGCTCTGTTTGGATTTGTGGTGAAAACAGTGCTGATAAAACAGGGATGATTCATTTACTTCTGAGCAGAGTTTACACAGTGCCAAGGCCTTTTCTGCTTCTCATGCTGCCCCACCAGCAAACGGGCTGGGAGACACAAGAACCTGGGAGAGGACACAGCTGGGATAGCTGAACCCAACTCATCACAATGATACAACAGACCATATGATGCTGTGTTCAGTATATAGATCTGGGGGGGAAAGGAGGGATTGAGGAACATTTGGAGTTACAGTGTTTGACTTCCCAAGTCAGCATTTGGTGTGATGGAACCTGGCTGTCCTGGAAATGCCCAAATTTCTGACTGCCAATGGGAAGTAATGAACAAATTCCTTGTTTTGCTCTGCTTGCGCACGCAGCTTTTGCTTTACCTATTAAACTGTCTTTATCTCATCCCACGTGTTTTCACACTTTTACACTTCCAATTCTCTAAGCTGCTGTGTGGAGCTTATCTGTCTGCTGGGGTTAAACCACAGCACTGCCTTACAGTAAAGCCTCTGATAGTGTGTTTTGGTACAGACACTTTAGTCATTGATTAAAATGACAGTTTTCTTCAGTCACTATCACAAAGAGGAAACCGTGGTGTTGCAGACTCATCTGTGACACCACCTTCCACTACTTTCTGGAGAACACGTCCTGACCAAAGGAGCAGAGGACCTGAGGAAAATGCAAATAGGAAATAGTGGAAGACGTAAAGGCAGACTGTTGCCTTCTACTTGTTGGGAGCTTGTAGCCCACATAATGTACTCTAGGTCGTTTTCCATTTTGGTAGCCTTTCACTGGATCATCTCCAGCTCTTCCACTTTCCTCTTGAAATACAAAGCCCCAAATGCAGTACTGTATTCCAGGGTGTGACTGCACCAGCCCCACATACAGGAAGGAAAGTAAATTCTTCTAGTCTTTTGGACACTGTGTTCCTAATGCAGCCCACTATGGGATTTACTTTCATCACAGTGAGAAAGTACTCCTGATTTACATTCAAACTAGCATCTTCCAAAACTCCACATCCTTTCCAGCAGGACTAGGGCTAAGAAACTTTCCTGACCATATGGCCTTATTCTGCCCCAGGTGAAAAACTGCACTTTTCCTTACTGAGCTTCATGAGGTTATTTTTGGCCTCACTCTCAGGTTCATCAAGGTCCAACTGGATCGAATCTCTGCTATTTATCATGTTCAGTCACTCCTTATGGATCAGTGTTCCCTGAAAATTTGCAATAAGTGTGTTCTGTGTCATCACTCAGGGTGCTGATGAAGATTTTTAAAGATAACAGGCTCATTGTGAACCACAGGGGTACTGTCCTCATTAACAGCTGCCAGCCAGCTACTAATTAGCTGCTAATTGCTATCCTTTGAACAGTCCAGATGATTTTCAAATGCCACAATAACTCATTTGTCCAGCCCATACATTCTCAGCTTCCAAATCACACAAAATCGGAAAGAATTACCTAGATTGGAAAAGACCTTTAAGATCATTGAGTCTAATCATTAACCTAACACTGACAAGTCCTTGCCTTGTCCTTAAATATCCCTAAGCGCTATGATGAGACACCCGCAAGATATATTGTGAAAATCCTTGCACCTTTACACAGAGCATCAAGTTGTTTAGCATGATATTTCATAAGGTATGTTACTTCCACCACTATCTCTTCATCCACACACTTTTTTTCAGCTACAATAAGGTTTCCAGTTCATGAGATGAACAGCACTAAGAAAAAAAAACATGGGAGGGCAAGTGATCCAGGGTGGGATGTCCTAAATCTGACTAGTAGGCTTGAGATGCCTCTATTTTCCCACTCTACCTGTTCTGCCTTGTGAAGAGATAACCCCTGGTCTCACAAACCTTCACAGAACATGGGGGAGGGGAAGCCGTGTCTTAAGGGGTGGCAGAGAATGAGGCAGCTGCCCGGTCTCCATCTCAAGAAGGATCTATTTTCAGTACATGCAAATCCTCCCTCTTCCATGGGAATGTCAGCACTGCAGAGCCTTGCCCACAATGCACTCCTGGGCAGGACAAGTGTTCGTGCTCTCCTCTCATTCTGACTCTTTTTTTCCTTTTGACTCTGCTGTGCTTTACATTTAGTTGCCATGTAGTCCAGCCCTGCAGAGATGGAAATATTGACAGAAGGTTAACAGAGGCAAGATCCATTTCCTTTCCCTTTTTCCATCCAAGTATTGTTGCTGTTTCCAGCAGGTATTTCCTTTCCCAAGGACAGATACCTTTGTGGCTCCCACACCTTTCTAATGGAGCACTACAGCTACTCTAGTAAATTAAACACGTTCGGTAACTTAGACCAACTGGCAGGGGACTGCTTATGCTTATAGAAGTAAACTATTTCTGTATCATGAGTGGTGAGGCTGGATGCAAACTGTGTTGGGAATGGTCCCAGGAAATGCAGCTGTCAAGTTATGCCTTAACAATCTGCTTAGGAGGTGTGTAGCTGGCACAGACCAAAAGCTCGAAAGGGAATCTGCTAATAATTAATCAAAGTGATTGGTTTCTGCATCCGCAAGTGTTCCCTGGCATAGTGCAGTATCCTATCAAAGGCATAGCACAAGACAGTTTTCTCCTGTGTAATTCACCAAGGTCTGCGAACTCAGAGCAGACAAGAAGCAGAATTGAGGACTTTGGAATATAGACTTATTTGTGAGAAGTTTACAGGCCGACATGTCATGTGTATTAATCACTGGTGGGAGAAAGATCGGCTTTGTGAAAGAAAATAGAGCTGCCACAAAGGATGAGTAGCTCATATTCCTTCAGGGTCTGCCCATGTGAGTGGTCAAGGGACTGAACATGACTCTTTGTGATCTTTGCTTCTTACAGAAGAAAACCACTCCAGAATAGTCTGCCTAAAAATGTATTTTGATTTCACAGTGCCTTTTCAACTGTAGGAAATTAAAGAAGTACTATCTCTATTGATAGTTTCAGTGACACAGAAGCACTGAATATCCAGTGGTTTTCCATGACGTTTATCTGATGCTCACCTTTATCTTTGACCTCTACAAACATAGCCAAAATTACTTTTCTCTTCCTATTTTGCCTTGAAATTTTGAATTTAATTTTTAGTCTATTTTCCTTGGTCACAGTGGTTGAGATTATTTCCTGAAATCCTCCACCTGTGACCAAGGAGCAGAGATGGACAAAAAAAACCACAACAAAGTAAAACAAGTGAAACATTTTGCTGTTTGTCTGAAAGTTGCAGAATGCAAAAATCGCTTGTATTTTGACAAAGGTTACCTATGTATGTTTCAGGCTACTGTTTCAACATATTTTAGTTCAGTTTTTCCAGCCAAATTGCTCTTCAGTATTTCTTGCCTGTGTTTCTATTGGCTTTGCATGTTCTCCCAGTTCAAAACATTAATGACAATACTGATTAAGTCTCTCCTAACTAATTTTTTGTTGTGGATACCAAGTGCTTTTACCCAGGACTGTAAAGAGCCAGCCGGTCTCTGTGACAAGGTTATTAGCTTATAGGGAGTTCGATTTTAGGCATTCCTTGAGTTCATCAGGTAGTAGAAAGTTTCCTCTAAGGTGTGAGGCTGATTTCCTCTCAAGCTCTTAGCTAAGATGTCTTTAAATTACCATCTGCTTTTGGAAGATCTAGAGCTTCCCACTCCTGCCAAGATGCTGGATACATTACAGGAGCATGTTTACAGCATTATCTACTGACATGGAACAGTTTCCTTTGTATGATACATCTTTGGGAACTATGTTTTTCCTTGCTGCTCAGGTGGACAGAGGGTGCTGTTACCAGAACATCATTGAGATACTTCTAATTGCACTGAATTTTCTCTTTGAATTACAGCACAAACATAACTGACTCAAATGTAAGACCATGTTCTTTAATACACACAGTACTGCCCCAACTGTACCCATCTGAGTGAACAAAAATTAGCTGCTATTGAGTAGGACTGAGTTAGTTAAGAACAAACTTACTAGAGAATTTCAGTTTTATTTCAATGTATCCTGCTGCGACCATCTCCATTACCCTGGATCCTTGATATTGTGAAGCAGACACTGCTGCACTACAAACTTATGCTGTGATAATTCAACATGGTGTTATTTGTCTCAGAAGCTATGCTTCTACATACGAGGAGACTTCAGAAGGGCAAGGAAAAGGATTCAGTTATATGTCACCCTGGGAATGGCAGGAAAGAGCAGGGGACATTGGTGTCATATATATCAATATATATTCCTTCTTATGTCCTCACATAAGAAGGAGTTGATTTCTCCAGCCATTCCCTGATGACTTTCCGTTAAGTCCTGGCAGCAGTGGGAATCAGCTACATCTTTTCTCACTTCTTGCTGTAACCAGGAAAGAGCCCCGAAAGGCTTCAAGGTCATATTGAGAAGATAGGTCAGTACTGTACCAGACCATGTGGCTTTTGGAAAAGGCAGCAGGACTGTCTCTTTTATGAGAAACCTTCATATTTTCGATAAGCTCGGTACACACACATTTACCTCAAGTTTCCTGACAGAGCACAGAAAATTATATTCTCCTTTCTGCTGATCGGAAATCAACTGAATTTGACACTGTACTTGAATGCACATACACATCATCAAGTTTAAACTGTTATTCTTCCCTCCAAATCCGTTTCACTCAATGCGTACAAACTGTATGAAACTCCCTAAGCTAACCAAAAATTCTTCATTGTCTCTTACTCTGAGTTTTCACGTTGTCTTTGGACAGTATAAGACAAACACTATTTGAAAACTCAGTCAGTAAAAAGAGAATTCTGTAAAGCAGAATGTTAAGTAAAGATGAAGACTGAAAAAAAATTACATTTAGAGTATTTTAAAAGATAGAAAAAGCCCCGTAACTCTATTTGTAACAGTACAGAGTGTCACTTGAGTTTAGGAATGTGAAATATATTGGCAAACAGCGTGATGCTCATGTATGAAAAGTCTGTAAAGCAATGTAACAGCTAAGACCTGAATAACCATAAATACTTACATATGGATATTGTACAACTGTGACGTACAACAATTAAGGATATAGTATTTTTAGTGTTTTTTTCAGAATTTCTGGGAATATTGTTTCAATTATCTTCCCTGATATTCACAGTATTGTGAAAGAAATATACACAATACTGTCATTTTTTTCTCAAGTAAAACTGGAATTGGACATCTCTCATGTACCTTTATTGCAATACTTTATAAAAGTACAAATGGATATTTTCTGCGAAATAGCTGTGGAATAGCACACAGGGTGCGGTTATATCCTTCTGGGAACACAGTAAACCCACTTGCATTTTAACTGAAAAAACCTTGAATGATTTGCAGCTAGAGGAAACGTCATCTGACTGAGGGGGTATTAGGGAGCAATGAAGGAATTCTTTCCCGTGGCCTGGCTCACATGCAAGAAGCTGCTCTGGGGTTGGGACTGATTCCATAGAAGACTTTGGGTTTCTAAACTCTTTTGTGACTGGACCTGATGCTACAGCAAAGCTCATCATCCTAAAAGTAGCGTTGAGTGACTGTTGATGCCTCAAGACACCTTGACTCATTGGCCACTTCCTTTTTAAAGCAGACCTTCCCTCATCTTACTGGATGCCCAGAGCTGCTCGGCCATGTGCCTCACTGCTGCCTGTTACACAGCTGGGTCCACATCCTGTGCAACACAGCAGCAAAAACCCAGAGGAACTCTACTGGAAAGATGGGCTGTATTATTGACCACTGGGAAGTCAAAGCTTTTCAGTTCCCAAAGTCACACTCAGCTAGATTGTCCGCATAGCCCCTGGAGACTCAGATCCATTTTGAGGGCACTTTGTCCCAGCCCGACAGCACTGCATAAGTCAGGCTTGCTACTTACCACTGAAAGCAGGACCCCACAGAAAAACAACAGTAACTGCTCGGAGAAGGTGGAAGAAAAATTGGTCATGAGCCATCAAAGTGTGCTTGCAGCTCAGGAAGCCAGTTGGATCCTGGGCTGCATCAAAAGCAGCATGTCTGGACAGGTTGAGGGAGGTGATTCTCTCCCTCTGCTTCACTCTTGTGAGACTCCACCAGGACAACTCCTGTCAGCTCTGAGGTTCAGCAATTATCCGCAACACGAGAAAAACATGGACCTGTTAGTGTGGGTCCAGAGAAGGGCCATAAAAATCATCCGATAGCTGGAAACCCTCTCTTACGAAGAAAAGGTGAGAGTGGAAATGTTTGAGAAGACCTTCTTGTGGCCTGTCAATACTTTAAGAGGGCTTCTAAGAAAGAGGTAATGACAGGACAAGAAGCAATGATTTTAAACTGGAAGTGGGTAGATTTCAAATAGATACAAGGAAAAACCATTTTATAATGTGTGTGGTGAGACACTGGACCACGTTTCTGAGAGAAGTTAGATGACCCACCACTGTAAGCGTTCAAGGTCAGGTTGGATGGAGCTTTAAGCAGCCTGATCCAGTGAAAAACGTCCTTGCCCCCAGCAGGAGTGTTGGACTACATGATCTTTGAAGGTATCTGCCAATACAAGTCATTCTATTCTTCTACTTAAACTGCTGCTACCGGAGTGTGCTGCCTTTATGGTTTAGATATTACATCTTCTCCGGAAAGTTTGGAACAGGTTTCGGTTCCAGTCTGGGGCCCAGACACACAAAATATGGGTGCTGCAATGTCAGAGCCCTTCTTCAAGCAAGATCTTCATGCACAGGGTAGTGTCTGATGCTAGATATTCCCATTGATCACAGGCATCATTTTTCTAACCTTTTTTCTTGTGTCCCTGACCTCCTTCAATGATCAAAATGCCAATAATCAGGAGAAGAGTGGGTTTAGATCTAACAACATTTAAAGCAGCTCGAGTGACAGTGCCCTTTCCCTAAAACTAGATGAGTCACTCTCCAGGACTACCAGCAAATCCCCCTTTCTCAGAATATCAGGACTGTCTATCATCTCTAGTGCTCTGATATAGACAGCAACTTGATAGCTTTTGTTGTAGGAACTGTGTGAATGTGTAAATGTGCAAGATATTCGTTTCTGGGCATTGTGGGCAGGGAAGGGCTGATGGGGTCTTTGCGTTTTTTTCCTGAATGGTGAATTTGACAGTGGGATCATGCATATGAGAGACAGACTTCAGCTGAGACTGTTGTTTGTTTATGCTAGAGGAATTAGAATGGCATGGTGGTAGGGCTCTGGAATTTTGCAGGTACAGAAATTTCTACAGGAGTGGGAAAAAACTTGGTTCATATACAGCCTCTTAAAGACCTGCAACCACTCCTTGTGAGAAGGCTTGTGAACATTCAAATGATACAGATTTCTACAGGTCCACATCCTCACCTCAGCAATTTGCTTTATTTACGGTACCAATTGAAGGTCAGACTTGGAAAAAAAAGACACGAGAAAGAACTGAGGCCCTTTCCTAAATTGCCACTATGGATACTTTCTGTTTAATAAAAACATCATGAAGAAAAGAAAGTAGCATCTGTTGTTTAGCTGCATTGACCTACACAGCAGAAATCACAGCACGCCTTGTGACAAGCGCAAGTTCATGCGCAGGATTATAACTACACTTCTTGGAGACTCTCCTACTTTTTTTCAATTTCAGGAGTACAGATGGGCACACGTGCACGCGTGTATCTATGCTTTTCTTCATGCATTAGAAGTGACCTCACATGTTTCTCTGAGATTTGAACCCAGTAGTTCAGCTAGACCGTGGCCTCTATTGCTGTTAACGTAATCTTTATGTCTTGGCCAGTCATCTTACCATGTCTGTGACTCTCAGGCACCGATACTGTCATGCTGAAGGACCCAGATTACTCCTCTACTTTCAGAATTTTACCAAGATAATCACCAAATGCTTTTAGTAATACTTACTTACCTCTTAGTGGTCTACTTAATGTAGTGCTGTTAGGCATTTCTTATGAGCTTCACACCATCATATGGGGAAGATAAATATTTTCATCCCCATTGTACAGCTGGGATAGCACAGACATACCAAGCAATCCAGCCTGGGTCATACAGTGAGTCGATGGGAAAGCCAGCAATAGAATCCATAAGTCCTGCATCCAAGTTCTCTAAGTGCCTTGACTAGTCCAGATTCCCTCCTTAACACCCTTGTCAAATTATTTATAGGATATGTATTCATATAGTCAGTAAGACATCAAAATTTTCTAATTATATCTAGTCATGTCAAATGACAATTATGCCCTTAGTTCAGTTTGCCAGACAATGCTTAGCCAAAGAAGGTTTGCCAAAAATTTTTTGACCGAAGAAAGAGTAGGCATCTGTAGCATCTGCAGACTGGATCGTATAAAACGTCCCTGCGACAAGCCTGGCCCGTCTCCACAGAAAGCTTCAAGGTAAGTGTACGGGGTCCTCAGGCTTGCAGGAAGAGGATGGTGCTCTTATGTGCCACAGCATTCCCGCTGCCTCCAATGCTCATTTCCAGCAGGATACTCCATGTCTCAGCTCAGGTTTTAAATCTGCTTTCGAGAAACCTGCACATTTTCACTCTGGATTTCTGTGCAGCAGCAAGTAGGGAACTGCAATTTCTGTTTTACAGTACTGACCAGCTGCCAGTCTGCAAGCTGCCCATCTGGTGTCCTGAGAGGTAAGAACCTGATTTATTAATTCTTAGAGGGCAGAGAAAGATCCTTTGGGGTGGGATTTCTGTATGGTTGGGTGAATGATCACTGTTTCACTCTGGATTTTAAAACTCAGTGTGGTCATGTTAGAAGATAGTGGGATGCCCAAGATTGGCAAGGTTTTCAATTGAATCATAGAATCATAGAACAGCCCAGATTGGAAGGGATCTTGAAAGATCATCTGGTCCAATCCTTAAGTGTCTGTGTTTAAAGCCTCTGACCACTGATGGCAGACCCAAAAATCCCTATGGGGAAATTCTTCACTTCTGCTTAACTGACCTAACAGGGATCAAGATGTGCTGACTTCCCATTTTGTTGTTGCAGCAGTAGAACTGGACCAAGATGACCACGTGAATTAATGCATTATTTTGTCCAAAATTTGCCATAAAATCACTAAAGAAGAGTAGTATGAGCTTTTACATGAGCAACCAAGCTCTGCTTGTCATCTCTGTAAAATGCAATGTGGTTGTTTCTTCCTCTTACTGCTCTGCCTGTTTTCTATCTCATAAAATATGAAGCTGCAGCCCTCCTCTTCTGTAATCCACCACCTGTTCCTGCAGGAACAAATAAAGAATTATCATGTTACGCTCACATTTTAGTACAAATATAACACAATAGTAAAGGTTGTGTAAATATTAGGTACCTATTCTTGTACAGGATTGAAATAAATAAATTTTTCCTAAGCTGCCAACTGGTTTGTTTTTTTCACAGGGGAAAAAAAAACATGAAAAAAAAATTAATTTTTCCTGGAAATTAATACTGGCTTTAAAATTTCATATTTTTTGCATTCCTGAGTTGTACTTTGAATCTTTATGTTTAACATTGTTTTCCACAAAAATTATATCAATTTTTAAAAAGCAAAAGTAAATAACAGAAATGGAGGTGTGTTATTGTGTTTTGGAACAGTGTCACTCTACTTTTGACAAATAATGCTATCATCAATATAATGATACAAATATTTTAGAGAGTGAAATTGAGCCAAGTTTTCTGTATGCCACTCAAGTCAGTGGTGTATGAGCCACCTTATTTTGGAAGAAATTGCATTATAATAATTTCAAGTGAATTTTTAAAAGTGCCTAAGCAGCTGAAAGGAATTTTGAGGTTCTTAATTCCACAGTACTTGACCATTAAGTGTCTATGGATTATTCAAATGTGATTTCAGTACAGAGGACCCTAAGCAAAACTCTCTTCCAAAATATAATTTTCCCATTTCCATAAATGTTGAATCACAGTGATGCAAAAATGTATAAAATTACTTAGAAAAAAAACCTATTAATACTAATAATACAGTATCTTTCTGTCCTTAACAAAAAGTGGGGAGTTCTACAGTAAAAAGAGCCAGACTCTTCTTGGATGTGCAAAGTGAAAGGACAAGGGACAACAGACGTGTTGCAGCAATAGAAATTTTGATCAGGTGTTAGGAAAAGAAAATTAAACAGCAGAATGGTCAGACATTAAACAGGGATGCAGAGGGACTGAGTAATCTCCATTCTTGGAGATAATCAAAACCTCACTGGGAAAGACTCTGAGTAACTTGAGCCAACATTTGCT
>VWZK01017317.1:0-26250 GCA_013396935.1 Baryphthengus martii
TTCTTTTTTTTTTTTTTTATTTTATTGCTGGTAACCAGCAAATTACCCATCTAGCTTTCACATGAGATTCAGAAGTCAAACTTCAAGATGCATTCACTAGCCTGCTTACTTCTTCATTTGTTTTGCTTTTTGTTCACAACTGTCTACTGCATAAGAAGTGAGGACCTGTCAAAGCACTGTGGACCTGGGATGTGTGTTGCTTTTGAATCGATGATTAAGTGTCTGAAAAGAGCTGAAGTTCAAGAAATTAAATTCAGAACGGAGTGATTATGAACACTCTAGTCTTTATGTTCTGGCTTTCTAGAATTTTGGGTACCTTTATTCCTGACTAGTTTGTGCCTGATTTCTAAGGCAAAGGTTGTCAGGAATGGTGAATGATGCTTTTGGGAGGTTTTTCATTCTTCAGCTGCAATGAGAAGCTGCAAGATAAACAGAAAAGTGTAGCTAAAGCAGTGAGAGAAATGACAGTAAGAAAGGTAGATGCAGGCAATGGTGAATGATAACCAGCTCCTTAATAGGCTTAAAAGACTACATCAGCCTTTCTGGTATTTCATAGAAACCTGTGGAGATCAAACAAGCCTGGAAAGTTACAAGTCTTTCTTGAACATTATTGGGTGGGTGCTCCTCTGCTGAAAATCTCAGAGATCCAAGAAGACTATGTGGGTAAGGGTTTATCTCCTTTTTGTTCCAATTTTTAAGGAAACTGTGCATATTTAATTTTTTCACGCATGCCATTGGAAAAGACAAGGTCAAATGATAAAAGGTCTTCCTTTGCTTCATAATGTTACTGAGCAAAGTGTGCTAAATCCTGTATGTATCTTTCCACTGATTTCAGATGGCTGTAGCTCAGGTCTATAATAATTTTAAGGTTTACTGCTTTTGTAAGACTCATACTATCTTCACTTTGCTTTGATTTTGATCCCAGTTCAGATCCAAGGATGGTTTATAGGAATATGAGATAATGTGGACACATGTAAATAATCCAGAATCTGCTAGATGCCTCTGTATTTATACATTATTTTTAAAACTGAACTATTATGCAAAAAAAGTACAGTGTTTTGGGAATATGAATGATCAGAGAGTGAAAGAACTGCTAAACATAGATGAAACACGTGTAGGAGGTAATAATCCTTATCCTTTCCTATCTTAAAATCTTCTGCATAGATTGGGTACTTACATTAACTTACAGCTGTCATTGGTTGATTCTCCAAATGTTGAGAAGTAGTATGTCTATATAAATGAAAAAGTCCAACTTCAGCTTCTGTCAGCATTTATAAATGAGAACAGATATCACCGTAATTTAAGGCTGTTATTAATAGCTTGCGGTATAACTTCTACTTAGATATTTGTTCTTTGGCAGAGAGTACTTTGGAGAGTAATACGCTTTGTGTTTTAATCTGTTTTCCATTCTCTTTGAGTAGCCTAAAAACATAATGATGAATATTTGTATAAATTAAAATATTCAGTTGTAAACAAATTCTAAATTCATTACCACTACATTATGTCTGTATGACATCTTCACCTTTCCAGTGTTAAATTGGTTTTACTTTTACTTTTAATATCATAGGTTTAGCTAGAAAACACTCTGGTTTTTCTCTTTGGTGGGTTCCTATACCGTTACCTGCAGTTTCTTCAGAATTTTTTGTCTATAGACTCATATTATCACAGAATTGTCATGGTTGGAAAAGACATCTAAGATCACTGCATCCAACCATCAACCAAACAGAAAACTCCACAACAAAACCAAAATAAAAAAAACCCACAAAACACAAAATCCAGCTCTCAATCCCATGATAGCATGTCCTGAAGTGCCTCATCTATACGTTTTTTGAACACCTCGAGGGATGCTGACTCCACCATCTCCCTGGGCAGCCTGTTCTAGCACCTTTACCTTCGGTAAAGAAATTCTTCCTACATCTAATCTAAACCTCCCCTGGTGCAACTTCAGGATTTATGTAGAATTCCCCAGACCAGATCCATGACCATTGTTGTTTTCCTACCTATAAATTCTACATTTTATTATGTCAACAACAACAGAAAAAGGATTGCTCTTTGTTTCTCTCCTATTCCTTCTCTTTCTTGGTCACTCCAAGAACCTGTGGCTGGAGTGAAAATGACAAGATGAAAAGTAAGATAATATATAGTATGGAACTGTTTCAAAAAGAGAGGTTCTTCTCAGTGGTTAAACTTTCATGTGTTAACTGTTAGGCTCTTGGTCCAGAGAATTCCGATTCAGATTAGAAATCTAGCTGATTATTAAATGGTTGTCAGTGGTGAGAACTGAATGTCAGCAGTGGACAGGTGGCAAAAATATTTGCTCACTTATTAATTTTATTTGCTTTTCATTTGTTGAATTCCCCTAGTGTTTACTCTCTGCAAATATTCAGCTATTTTTATTTCTGGAGAAAGATGCTTGCTGCAAGAATGCTAAACAAATATTTAGAATGTTATAAACAGTAATTATGTATTTATACTAAAAAGTCATGTAATTCTCTGCCAAAAAAAAAGTAAATCAAACTCAGAAATAATGACTATGGGGTTTAGTGAATAGATCAAAAATCGATTTAAGTTGGACCAAAATGAAATATTTGGGTTTTGTATGAGGATGAAATTTCACTTTGATTTAGGGCACTGAGTATTTAAATATTTTATACAGTGTGGGATAACATCAAACTGGAACTTAAGAATGACTCAGTAGTCAGGGCACTTTCCAAAGGCTGGTGAGACAATGGCTGGAATCTACTTAGGGGAGAAAACAATGAGAATCTGTAATATGATTTTGTTTGAATGCAACTGTTTGAGTCCTAGGTGTTTGAACAGAAACTCTCTGTTGAACTTTACACAAACTCTTTATGGGTTTTAGTTTCCACAGGAAAAGCATTCCTACTGTATCTCTCTATCTCCTAATCTTTCTAAATATAAAAAATATATTTACTTACCCTCATAAGGTCTCCTGTGGATGGGAAAGTGCTATTATTTCTATTTTACAGTTGAGAACTAAAATGTTCTGTGATTCAGCAAAGATTACCTGTGGAATTTTGGAGAGAGAACAAATCTCCTAAGTTCTGGGACAGAGCTCTTAATATTGGAAAAGCCTCTCTTGGAAACCAGCACTCCATTTCTAATGACAAGTATGCTGTCACCAGTGCAATGAGTCCATTTCAAATACTGCAGGTAGCCTTGATATGTTATCAAGGAAATGTAATTTTCAAGGAACTTCTTTCTTAGAAATTGACAAACCAAGAACATTTTGCAGAAACGAGCTGGCAAATACTGTGATTAAAATATTATGAATCCATCTGGAGAAAATGCATCCTTATTGGTGAACTGTTAACCATCAGAATGATTTTGTTATATACACGCTTCAGGCATGCAATAGAAAGACAGAAGCAACTATTTCTTATTTTGAGGACTGGCCAGTTGTGCCTATGTTCTCAAATAGTTCAACTTTTTTTTGTATTTCAGCAAACTGGGAACTGTTCTAGTTCCCAGAGCTGTTTTGCAGATTAGTACCTAAGATTTACAAACACTTTGGAAACACAGAGGGCCTTTCAGTTTTACACCACCTTTTGTCTGATGGCCCCAGACACCTGCTTAGACAGTAAGATTACATAGAAAGATTGCAATATGGAAAGTAGAAGAATGACTTGGCTCTAGCTTTGTTCATTTTGTTTGATGTTGATTTCATTTGTCATTACTGTCAGGCTGATTTGGTTCCTCCAATAACAACTAATATTTCTAACTATTTCTGACACTAGAACTGCAGTATTTCTAAAAATACTTCTAAAAAGTGTTATCCTAATTTTTCTTACTCAGGCTTTACCAGAAGGAGTCTGCAATCCCTGTGAAAGCTGGGAGTCTCACTCCTCCATGCTGCTGCTTCCTCCAGCAGTAGTTTCACTGAAAATCATTTCTGAGGGAAATTGTCCAAAGCAAGGAAACTTTTCATCCTAGATTATTATGTTCTTTAATTGCTGTGCCTAGCCAAATGAAAAAGTATTCTAACTGCAGCTTTCTTCAATGTCTATCAACTGATTGCAAAGTACTGAAGTTATTTGGCAATGTTACTTAAAATTTGATGAGAATAAGAATCTAGCAGTACAAACAGCAGTTATACTTTTCAAAGCCTTCTGTTTTGTGAAGAACAGGTCAGGTTACTGAATGGTGTATTTTCTTGCCTAGTGTTCTGCTGAATCAGAAAGACATGAAGCAAATAAATCTAGAAACCTTAGTCCTTGTCTGGACCATGCTGTCTACTACTGCAAATAGGAGAAGCTCAATCAGTCCTTAGGCCAGAGCCAATTAGACAGCAGTGAGGGGGACTCAAGGGGAAATGTGACTCTGTTGTCCATCCTGTTACTCAGAACTATTTGCCAGTTGTACCACTTTCTTTCTAATTGAAAGCACCCTCACACACTATAAATGAAATAACTTAGAAAGTTTGAGGATCCAGCATAACCAAATCCACCTCGGTTTAAGTGCCAGAACAAGTGTGTACTGAGGTTTAGGCCCTATCACCTGAAATGCGGCCTAGGCTCCTGAGAGGAGCAGGAAGAGTTTGGGCAATCAAAAATAATTAGCTTCCACCCCACCTTAAAAACCAAAACAAAACCCCAACATCTTCTGTGGGGAAAATGATGCTTTGGGTAAACTTCCTGTCAGGCAAGTAAAGGAAACCACATAATATTGTATCCAAAACAGCAGCTGCTTTTGACCGAGTCATTCACGTGAAATGGCATGAGGCAGAGGTCCCAGTGATCAGGTAGCTTTGCAGTTCATGCTGTTGGTATCCCTGGACCTATCCTGGAAATTGTAATTAGTTAATTTTTTCCCCTCACTCCTCCACAGTGGAACCTGTACCCCTGGACCTATCCTGGAAACTGTAGTTAGTTAATTCTTTTTCCTCACTCCTCCGCAGTGGGACCTGTGTCTCTGCTGGGCTGTATGGCCCATGGCATACCGTGCTGTGTTCCTGTAGTTCAGCCACTTTCACCAATAACAGGATGCTCCACAATCACACAGCAATGTGCAATCTGAAATATGGGCTGCCTAGAGAATGTGAGCCATGAAGGATCAGAACTTAATTTAGGACAGTGTAGATGGATGCAGAGAAAAGATTTGACTTTTTCAAGTAGCTATTTAAAAAAAAAAAAATATATAAATTTTGTTCTGCAAGAAGTTCTCTGTTTTAGCTATTAACTGCCAGTCAGAAAAAAACTATCAGACTATGCTACCATATGGAGATTTTTATATTTGATCAACTCAAATTTGGGATGGAATATGAAAGAAAAAATAATAAAACCAAAACCTTTCTTCTTCCTCCAGAAAAATAAATTTGTATTCTGTGAGAGATCCTAATCTCTGTTTCTCTTAAGCACCTTCTAACCTTCTTTCTTATCTATTTTCCTCTCTTGCCAGTGCACTCAAGTGTCTGATCTATAGGCTAGCTTAAGAGATTCCAAGACGAAACTATGAAAAGTCTCGCATCATTTTCCTCCTGAACTTTCATTCCTGCCTCTGAGCAACTTCAGTCACTCACACACAGCACTCACACTTCTGTCTGAACCCAAGTAGCAAAGGAGGCAGCAGGAAAATGGATAGGTTGGATTTTACTTTTTTCCACAGAGATTTTTTTTTTTCACAGTAGATCCCTAATTTAATTTTTTTCAGTAAAATGCAGCTTATCTGAGGGAATAATAAATAAAAGGTCTTAACCATACACAACTGCAGGTCAGTGAGCTATAGTGTCATCTTTCCCATGCTGCTCAGCTAGTGATTTTGACCTTGATGTGAATGGATCATTCACTGAAGTGATGAGAATTAATTTAGTCTTCATAACAGCCCAGAGCTCAACCTTTTCAGAGCTGCAATTGTTTCAGTGATGCCAAATTATATGCAATCACCGAGTAATATGAACAGTGATCCACTGCTCTCTTTGGATGTAAGCCACAAAATCGTTCTTTTGGTACTGATAAGAAGGAAACACAAGCTATAAATGCAGTCAGTGCTGTACATTGCAACGTACATAAGCCGTGATACTGTGTAAACTATGTTGAGAGAAAGTGAAGTTTAGGGATTTTTACCCCATTTTTTATTCTATAGCTGTTTTCTTCTTGGAGAGAATTCCTTGAATTCCAAAGACTGAAATCTCCATAAAATTCTATCACTCAAGTTCACAAAATTTTATGTCTATTGTTAGAGCTTAGAGAGAGAGGCACGATTCATGACAAGCGTACCAAAAAAGAGTTATTTTTGTCCTGCTCTTTGCAAATTCATATGAGGTTCATGTGCCACTCTGCAAGGGTAATGAAGAAAGCAAAACTATTGTCGGCAGTCTGGCTTGCTGAGCACAGATCTGCAGCTCCGTTAGGTAATTTTATGGTTTAAGAAAAGCTGAAATCCCTCGTCGTAGGAACAGGACTAAAGTGGGAAGTAGGACTTTTTAGTCAAAGGAGACTGGGTGAAAAGGGCAGAACACCAAGGTTTTTATCCATAATGAACCTGTGTTCTCAGCAGGCAGATCACAATGTGTTTTATGAGATGGAGACAGGTCTTTCACAGTGTAACTCGAGCTCAGAATCTGGAGGTGGGATAGTCTGTCCTCCAGGGTCCTGAAGTGTGGTTAACTGGCCTACACAGGTTTCAGGTCTGTGTGTTTTGCATTTTGCCAAGAAGCAGGTTTGGCAAGATGAGTCTTCAGAAGCAACACTACAAAGTTCGTGATGCTAATAACATTTTGTAATGGTTTTCATATAAATTGCTTGTACATCATGTTAGAGAAAATACTGTTGACATTAGATGGAATACTTGCTAATGTATTTAGAAGGAACTCTGCAGCTTGCCAGCAAAAAAAATCATGGAAACTGCAGCAGCACTGTGAGGATAAACTATAGAACCAGCGGTTATTTGACTACTCAACACAAATGCTTTCATGGATATTGAGACTTGGTGAGCTGAGGATATTAGAATTTCCTTCATGGATCTGAAAGAATGGTTAGAAATCCTCTAAAAGACTGCAAACACAAGCAGGTATGTGAACATATTATACAAAAGATACAAATCATAATTTTACCAGAGGACATAAGTCTTATAGTGTTAATCAAATCTGTGATACCTTAGTCATTTACAAAAATTTAAATGCAAAATCTAGTGATCTCTGGAAGAAATTACTTGTCAATGTACCAATCTACTAAGGATATATATACTTAAAGTCCTGTTTCTTTCATCAGTGCAAACTTTCCTCTGTTGGCAAAGGTGGGATTCTGCATGAAGTAGCTTTACAGATCAGGACCTTAATGTATTTGGTTGGCTCTGTCAGAAGGATTTGTCTTGTAACCATTTAATAAGCAGATTTATGCTTATTGTTATTGTAGTAGCAAGTGGACTTTAGAAGGACTATTCCAGTGGTGCCATCCACCTCCCTCTCTCTCCTCCAGAAAATACTTTATTGGTTTTGTTCAGAAGCATCACTTTTTTAATAAGATGTCTGGATGCCTTGGAGTAAATCATTGACTGCCAATGGCTTCCAGGGCCATGAAAGCAGGCACTCTGGGACACCTTTTCAGTGTCACCATTCCCATCAGGATAGGGAATTACATATAGGGAATTACATAGGAGTCTGATGAAGGAGGATGTTCAGGAATCCTGCTTTTCATGTTCCCCCGACACAAAGGAGACACATCCAAGGCAATCAGGCCCCAAATAGGCTTTCCCCATCCATCACCCCCTGCATTTCCTGTAGTAAACAAGATGTGTGTTGTGACTATTTTGGAAGTGGTGTTTAAAAGTATATATGTGATACTTCAATTATCCAACAGCTTCATTAATTATCCAGCAGCTTCATCACGTGTGCAGTATCAGACCAGTATTTATCTGTTCTGAAATAAAGTTCTGGGCACCAGCTGAAAAGTGTATTTTTGTTATTAGAGAATCAAATTAAAATTGTAAGAAAACAACACCATTATTAGTTTGCAAAAGTTATTTGCTTTGATTAAAAGCACCAATAAATGTGTCTTGGTTCTGTAACTGCTCCATTTAGCACTTGACATATAATAGGGTTTTTTTTTCCCCACAGTGTAATATCTCCATTGAAATATAATTATTTTGCAGATTGCTCAACTGAATGCCCTTATAAACATGCTGTTAGGGGAACTCACCCCTGGTGATCATCAAAACATCATGACAATATGCACAATTGATGTACATGCAAGGGATGTTGTAGCCAAGCTTATAGCACAGAAGGTAATTTGTTGCAGAGCAATTACACTAATGCATTTTTAAAAGCATAAAATAAAGAATAATTTCATTTGTTGAAAAGATATTCTAGTGGCTTATGTATGGCAATGACAGAATATTTTGATTCAATCCATTTTTATCCTTTTATATTTTTTGCTTTAGAGTTAGATAATTACATTTACCAGTTAAAGAATTACCATTTAAAAATATATAGATATTTTGTCCAAATGTTTAAAGACATCCGTTAAAAACGTACATGGTAATGTGACAGCAGGTTTCTCATTAATTTGCCTCTAATTACTGATCTGTTCACAATTAATATAAAACCTCACATTTATTGCAGATAGCTTGAAAAGTTTAATACATGCAAAATATAAAACAGCAATTGTGTTATGTTTGCAGGCAACATTTTTTTTTTTTTTTCAATAAATAGGTCTTATTTCCCTATCAGTTTCTGAGGTGGAGTCTGTACTGCTAACTCTTTCCATGCCTGATTTCAGCACTGCTGTGGCCTATTTATAGTAATTTGCTACTCCATCTTCAGACCGTGACCACTGAGACAGGAAGGAGGTGGCGAGGGACACTGTGCAATGTCTGCTTCCTTATTGCATGGTTAGGCAGGTGAGAGATAGCTATTGTATCTTCCACCTCTCTTGTCTGCAACCAGCTGCAGACAAGGGGTGGTTCTGACCTCCAAAGGGGGCACAGAGCCCCTAGTTTGAATGAGCAGCTTCATTCCACAGTCAGACACTTCACGCTTTACTGTTTATTCATGAAGAGTAACAAGGGAGAAGAGATAAACTGTGTAGGTATGAATTGTTAGTGTGTGTGTGTAGTGTATATCTATTCATCCATCCTCTATAGTCTGTCATCCTTCTAAATGTTTCATTTTAACAGGTTTGCTTATAGTAAAACTCACCTTTTGGCAACACACGATTGCCAAGAGCAAGAATTGCCCCAATTCCCCTAATTCCCCCAATTCCAAACATCTCCCCATACCCAGTAAGGAATTCAGTATAATAATGCTCTGATTTTTTGTAAATCATCATTTTGCTGTAGGCTAGACACACGGTATTGAGGTTTCTCAGAAATCCAATCTTTACAGAAATGACCTAAATAAATAGTGCAAGATGTAGTCCACAATAAACTCATGAAAGTAAAACCTATTTTAGTCAAAAGAATAAAAGAGAAAGAAGACACTGTAAATTATCGTAGCGTGCCATGAACCTTCTTGTCCAGGACAATAGTCTCTTAGCCTTGTTAACTGGTATTCTGTAAAACTGCAGGAAAAGAAACCCTAAAACCAAAAAAACCCAACAAAAACCCCTTCAGTACTCTTACAGTTGCTGAACAAAATCCATTCTACTGAGCATAATCACTTTGTTGTGGTGTGATGCATAATAGCAGTTGCATCGAAAATTTGCAGCAATTTAAAATATTCTTTTCACTGAAATTGTTTATCCACATTGCCAAAGCCTTTAAGGAAGTACTGATGTTTTTCATATTGTCAGGAGCAGCTGTTTCTATCTGCTGTGGCTGTCTAACTGCTAACTAGGCAGATGGCACACAGTAGCTGAGGTGTGTCTGTTGTATACAGGACCAACTTTTCTGGCTTATAGGAAGCACAGCTGCCATGCTATTATGATGATGATCATCCTTATGTATTTCAGACATTGGAGGCCTTATATAGAGCTGCATGCTTTGAAGAGGTGATTAGGGTCTTTAGTATACTGAATAAGTACTTAAATAATCAAACTGACAAGCTGTGTGGAAATATGGAATCCCTATTAATTTGAATTTTGGGTAGGGACTCGGGGGGAGTGTCACTGTAAAAAAACAAGTAAAATGATTTGCCACAGATACAACCATCTCAATATACTATAGCACGTAAATGTCAGCAAAGAGTACTTCAACAGTTACTGGATACAAATAGGTATATGAATGAATGTGGTTTACACCATTAACTCTGGTCGGGTATTTAAAGAATATGCTGGTGAAAATACTGGACAGTTAAAGCTAGAGAAGACCTCGGATTTTTGCCTCAGTTGGCAGAAACTTGTTTCATAGAATATCAGAAACAGCAACACTTCTATCCTCATGTCTCATTTGTAGTTAGAAGAAGTAGATATGAATATCTTAACGACTCCTTCCTTAACATTCTTGTGTATTGGGAAACGGCATAAGAGAGCTGGAGGGTGTTGTAAGGTGTGGCTGGGGCTTAAGGAAGCAATGAAACGCTGACCAGATGCTGCATTTCCTGTTGATTTGAGGCCTTAGTTCATTAGAGCACTAATCAAAGCCATGTGCTCCGTTAACAAACTGTTTCATCCCCTGAGTGCGGGAGCACACACATGCTGTTCCCAACTAATTAGGGACCTGCTCCAAGTCAATGGAAAGTCTCTTGTTGACATCCATAGGTGGTAGAAAAGGTTGTCTGAGAATGGGTGTCCTTATTTTTGTGTCTCCTATAACTCAGCAAAAAATATTTTAGCTAGAAACATGGAACCACTGTATCTTGTTAGCATTTCTATCATGTTAATAACTAGGGGCACAATCAGGTGGTTGTGCATAGGTTACTGTGTTTCAGAAGCCCCACTGCTAACCTTTGTTGTCTAAAGAAAGAGGTCAAGCGTGAACAAATACAACACGAAATTAGAATTACAGTTGTAAAACATGCTGCTTCATTATCTATAAAAAGTTTTTGATGAGCTCGAACAGGAAACTACAGTGGGTAATTTTTAAAAAATGCTAGTTCTCTTAATAGAGGAGGCAGCTTAATACAATGCTGTCACGCTCCAAATATAATTTCATAATTTTAGAAATAGTTCTAAGAAAAATAACTTCCTTGCACATGATAAAAACAGATGATGAGAGAAGACAGGGAAGTTTGGCTACTTAGAATTCATCAAATGGGAAGAGATATGATCAATTATCTCTTAGTAAAAATCTGGGATCAATGTGTCGGAGAGGTGTACAAGAACAAACAAAAGAGGATGACTCATGGAGCGGAAGGCAAAAAGATAGAGCATCTTGATCAGGAAAGGACAAAAGAAATAGCCTGATTCCTCAGAAGCCAATGGAGGCAGACCTGCAAGCAAAGTACAAGGTGAGCAGTTTACAGCAATAACAAGAAATACTGCAGGGTTAGAGGATCATGTGGAGATGGTCACAGAAGAAAGCAGAAGTACTGCAGTGCTAAGGGAAAAGGTTTTCAGAAAGTCACAGATATCAGAAAACACAAGGAAGACAATCACAAAGGTGAAGAAGATGAAGATCAAGGGCGGAGAAGAGGACTAATGAGCCTGGGAGATTGAGAGCAAGCAAGGAGAACCACTGGTACCTGGTAGTGTGAGATGAAAGAACACAGATTGACAAATAGGAGAAGAGATTTCTTCAAGCAGGTGAAAAATATCAGTGAATAGGAAGTGAACAAATCTGCCTTGATTGAGGCTGGAAAAAGTTGGTGGGACAAAATAAAAACAGAGAAATAGATGAGATTTTTTCAAGAGCATTTACATGTGGTGAGAAATAGAAGAGAACTTCTACTTTATTTTATTTGGAGGGAAAGCTGGCACATCCTTAGGTAAGATGGCTTTGTGGTTGGAGAGTTGAGTAAATAGCACTAGGGATGGAGTTATGGAAGCACCTAATGAAAGGTGTTTGCGTGGTGGAATTTTCTCATGGAGCATCATAAAATGATACTGTTCTTTCTAAGCCTATTTCTGCTCTCCTTTCTCTAACTTTGGTTCGTATTTGGTGATCACAACTGAATATAGAAACAGATCGCACTTAAAACACTTTCATTTCACATCTGTGACACATTTTGTAATACTGTTCATGATACTCAGTGCTCTTTTGTGGACCTTCAAAGTAACTCTTACTCAGGTCAACTGAAAAATACAGAAGAAAACTGCCAGCATGAGATGACATCTGTTTAAGGCTTTATTGTATACTCTTCCTTGTGCTAATTAAAAAGGTGGGGCTACTTGTGCACTAGGTAAAGGGAGAAAATCAGTAGTCTGATAAAACTACAGTTTGACTGATAGCAGACATTTCCCATCTTCTGACTTGAGATGCTCACCATTCTAACCAAACAAAAAGATCTTACCTTTGCATTAATTTATCTGGATATATTCACCTTTACTAAAAATGTTACCAACCCTAATTACTGAGGAAAACATGATTCAGAGCATGCTCTCACCTATCCTGAAGTCAATACTTTTAAGTAGATCATGCTAATATCAGCCTGAAGAGTTTATGTTCCATAAACTATTGTGGCCTTGTTGCAGAGTAAAAAAACCAAACACCCCAAGGAAAACCTTAGAGGCACAATTGTGTTCTTATTATTAAGGAATCATGTTGTTTTTTATCTGTGATCATCTGAAAAATTGCATCTTGAAAAACTTATGACAACTTTAAAGTGATAAAGACTACTCGTTGTCCGTTTTTTCACACATGAATTTACACATAGCTTAAATTCACTCTGTTTTTTGTTGTAAAGAGGATGAGAAATGTCTGCATATATGTCAGTGCTCACCAGTTCAGCATGAAAAGCTTCATTTTGGTGACCCTCTTTTTTTTCTTAAAGACAATATTAAAGAAAATGACAGATCAAACCAGAAACAGGCAAGATATTAATCACTACATGACTAAGAGCTGAGTGTTGCAGGTGTGGCATTCTGACTTTAACCGAGCAAAAAGTGTTAGTGTATGCTCTGTTTTACACACTTAACTCTGGGAAACAGCAGCTTTGGGGAACATAAAACAAAACAAAAACCACACAACAAATCCAACAAAACACCTGCAAACTCAGCCAGAGTAATTTATCTTTTTTTTTTTTTTTTTTTTTTTTTTTTTTTTTTTGAGGAAATCATCTGTTTTTGGCATAAAGCCTGCACTAGGAGTGGTTGCTCTGCTTTCTTTGGGTTCAAACTGCTGGAGTGTGTAGGACTTTTCCTCAGGAAGTCTTCATGTTTCCTGCTCACCAGATGATCTAGAAGATCAAAGGTGTCAGTCACTCAACCTTCCCTAGTGATACTTTGTCTTTCAGCAGTACTTTTAAAAAAATTTTTTAAAATTTATTTTTCCATAGGTGGAACTTGCAGACACATTAATTATAATTAAGTGTTAGACTTCTCAAAGTATATACGTTATGCTGTTTCGGCTGAGGTCATATTTTTCAGCTGATCAAAGCAGTGTTCTGAAGAAACTTCTCAAATGTTGACTGTGCTTGTGCGAAGTCACTCTTATTAGAGTAATTCCAAAGAAAATGAACTGCGGATCAGTCATTGCTTACTACTGGTGCATTGTCAATCATAATTGTTCCTCCAAATTTATCATCTAAAATAACAAGCCATAGGAAAAGGTAGGCTCTGGCAGAGAAATGATTTATTTGGAGCCATGGGGACTGACATATCTCAATAGATTTTGTCCTTTTTTTTGCTGTGTTTCTCCAGCTGAGCAACCAGCAGAGTGAGACAGAAGCACACAGATTCCACGTGCTATACATGGACGAATGTTTACTGTTTTCTCTTTTTTTCTGGATTTTATTTACTCAGTGTAACAAGGGCTATGTGAAGTCAATGAGAACAGTGTTCAGGAAATATGTGATTGGTAGCCTTTGACAGTGAACTCATAAAATCAGAGTATAGCAGCGCACTTTCCTCCATAAACCTGTCTTTTGAGATGAAAGAGTGCTATTCCACACTCATTAAAGAAACCTTCTCCACTTCCAAGTTACACTGTGCTCTAAAATCTTGTCAAAGGTAAGATGACCATAATAGACAGGTATGTTCTTTCTTCAAATGCATTGTTTTATGTAACAGACACTACTCTAGTTTAGTAAGTTCGTTATTTATTTTTTTCCCCCTCTTAGAGTCGGTAGACTGGACCTGGAAATACCTGAGTATCTTGTTGAAGTCTGTGGTCAGCAGGAGGCAAGAAAGATGATGTATGGGCAGAATAACTCACAGGTATGTGTTTTTCAAGAGCTGTGCATTAGCTGGCATCCTTGATTTTTATAAATCAGCTGGAGAAAGAATTTCACTTCACAATGGGAAAAAAACCTAAAACACACTTGATACAAGCTGATGAGGTGTCCTTAACACCAGAAGCAAAACCAGATGAGTAAAAAATTGCTACTTAGAACTTGCACCCATTTTACCTGAGGGGCAACATATGGCTGAGGTCACTGCTACTGAAAATTTATTAAAATTTAGTAAAGCACATAATAGACATAAAGGTTCAACAGCCTGTCCAGTCTGGTAGAAGCAGAACGTCCCACTGATGGTCGCTATCTTTGTGTGCAGTCATGTTAGAATTAGATTGGCAGTAGCAGGGTTAGTGACCATGGACTTGAGATCAAGACAATTCCAAACAGCTAAGATAGTTGATAATGTAGATGGCTATGACCAGCTGTTCCATAAGATCACCTTTTCTCTTTCAATGTAGTTGGTGTGTTTTCAGTGATAATTTTGCCTTTTTTTTTTTTTTTCACTACTGAGTGCATGCAAAATTGCAGTAATTTCGTTAGAAGAATTATGAATTTAAATCTGTTAATGTTCTACTGAAAACAAAGGAAGAAGAGCGCGAAAGAGACTATTGTTCTGCTTCACAGTACAACGAGTAAGAGAATTTCATCTTGTTCTGTACTCTTCCAGTCTATGTTGGTAGGCAGCCTTTTGTTCTAAAGATTCTGGTGCTGGTCCATGTTAGAGAATAGAAATATAGCTGCAGTTAATCTAGTGCAGTATTTGCCCGTTTGATTTGCACAAATTAGAAAATACCAGTTATTCGAAAAGCGTACGTAAGCCTTCAGTGGTTAGCTGTGTCCTGCAACTTCAGTAGCTATTCGTACTGAAGTGGTAAATTTCTGCAGGTATATGAAGCATATACCAAATCTCAGCACTTACCTGTGAGTCATGCTGATACATGAAGACAGAAATGACCAAGAACCTAGAGTGATCTCTGGTAGCTATATTTTCAGCCATTCTGAGTGAATTGACTGCGAAGTAGTGTATTTGACTAAGATTGTATAAGCATCTGGCAACCTGCTAGCAAATGGTGAGTTGTTAATAAAGATGACGGTATTGCAACTTGTGTCTATCTTGCACTGAAATGGCACTGACTGCTTTTGGAAGAAGATAAAGTACAAAGACATTTTCATAAAATATTCTCTTGACATATCTTTTAAATGGAATGTTTTTAACAGTTTGATTTCCCTTAGCTGCAACATTATTTAGTAATTTAGCAGTAAGCACAGAATTCAGTGGGATCTGATGGCACAAAGAAACACAGGGAGAAACCTGATCTCCTAAAGCTTATTTGGCTAGCATTCACACAGTATCCCTGGATTTATGTCACTGATTTTTGTTCCATACCTCCTCAGATGAGTAGGCAGGGTCAAAAGGAAGAGTGCTTTATTCTCTAATGAATAGAAATAGGCAAGGTCTTTTGCTCTGGTCAATGATAAAATCATATCCTATATACCTGAAGCCTTATGTCAGTTTAGAATAAGTGCACCTGACAAGCATGGTAGTCACACTTCCATGTGCTTAGTTTTTCAAGGATCTGAACAGGAGAGGCTGTTGTCAACACAGTGGTGATTTCATCTGAACCAGGTCCTTTTGTATGCTGATGGCCAGGCCTCAGTATTAAAAATATTAATTTACTTACAGTGTTATCTATTTCGTTGCCAGAATGGCAATTATAACACTTTCATTTTCTTAATTATCAAGAATTTATGTCATGTACAGAAGAGCTGGCTAACTGAATTATGTAGTGATTACCAAACTGCAGGTATCAGACTGACTGTCTTAATAGCAGCAGCCAATGGGAGAGTCATGGAATAGCTACCAAAGTAGTGACTTGAAAGGAAGGAAAATGATGATTCAGAGCAGACTACAGGTCAGACCAAAAGGACACACATCTACCTTTAGTGTCCTAGTGCAGAAGAAGTTTAAAAATTTACGTACAGGACAGGATTTCTACAGTTGTGGAAAATGTTGTCATTGATGATCATTGTGGAAACTCTCTGCAGCATCCCACAGACATACAGCTGATATCGTGAAGCCTGAGGATTGATATTCCTTATGTGTTTATGACCTACCTAGGGTTGCTGCAAATGTAGCGTGCGCTCCCAGAATGTGCTCCTGAGGATCTTCAGAGGTAAGGAGACAGTGCTATGCAATGAAGATATGACTATTATATAAGATATATTCAAATATTCTAGGTAGGTGGAACCAATCAAAGAAGGGAACCGTGATACACAATCTAGGTGAAACAAAAGAGCAGAGGAGAGATGTCTCCTATAAACACAGTAATTCAGAGACCAAAACGCTCGTTGGATTCATCGCTGGCCCTGCCCTAGACAGACTGCGTTCTTGGTTTTAAATTTAGAATCAGTCTGAGTAACATAAAATGTGTTGTTTGCAAAAAGAGAAGTATGGTGTTATATACAGTCCTGCCCTTGCCTGCTGATTTTTCTTTACATAATTAATTCAGGAATAGTCTGATTGATTAATTGTATACTATTAATTTATATATCCACTGCTGCTGATGAGATTATGTATGTTGTATTACTGTAAGAAGGGAGTTGTATTACTTCTCAATCTAACACAATGCAATAATTGATTTCCTTATTTTCCCAGGCTTGATATAAGTCATTACAGTGTTAGAACTGCTTTGATAGATGATGATTTACGTTGTTCTACTAATTGTTTTCATTTCAAAAACTCTTGAACAAAATTAAACAACACTCTTGCTGGACTATTCTGTGTTTTTCTTAGCAGAGAAGATTAGAAGTAACTGTTATAAGTTATGATATATGCACCCATTAAATAAAAATGCAGGTCCAGTTGAAGGAGAGAACCTGTGATCAGATGTGAAAATAAGAGTGAATAAGAGTGAATAAAGCTTGTAGCACTGGGAGTATACAAGAGGCATAAGACACCATTAAATTAAGTGAGATGGAGGCAGGAAGACCATATTCTTGTTCTAGGCTCCCCAGTACAAGACAGATATGCACATATAGGAGCAAGGCCAGTGAAGAGCCAATAGCGATGGTGAAGGGATTGGAGCATCTGACATATGAGGAGAGGGTGAGAGTCTTCGGACTGTTTCAGCCTTGAGAAGCTAAGGCTCAGAACAAGTCTTTTCAATGTGTTTAAATACCTGATAACAGGGAGTAAAGAAGGTGGAGTCAGACTCTTTGAAGTGTTACCCAGTAACAGGATGACAGGCAATAAGTACAAGTTGAAATAAAGCAAGCTGACCTGAAAGCTTGTAGAGTCCCATTCCTTGGAGATATTCACAACTCAACTGGAGATAGTCTTGAGCAGCCTGCTCTAATTGATCCCCATTGAGCAGGGGATTTGAACTAGATGATCTTCAGAAGTCTCTTCCGACTTCAGCTGTTATGCCATTTTATGCTTCTGTCTGCAATGTGTTAAGTTACTTCAGGTCTGATACATGAAGTGGTGCTGTGCTCTTTATGAAATTTCGGGATATTGTGAGTCCAACAATGGTTGGACTCAATGGTCTCAACGGTCTTTTCCAACCTGAACAGTTCTATGCTTCTGTGGATCTCTGGGGGATAGCTTTCTCCTAAAGACAGGCTACTTCCCAATCTCTCTAGAATACCATGATTTCAAGTAAATTTAAGTGCCATACAAGGCAGAATGGAGCCCTCTTGAAGGTACACTTTTTATCACCTCAGAGTGAAGAATATGTATCCCTTTGTCTGGCATCGATCAGAAAAAATGCGCTATACCGTTAGAGTTTTTCTGCTGACAGGCATATCCTTCTCATCTATTTAGCAACAGAAGTACTTATAATATTTTCTGAAATCTCTGTGAATCAAATGAACTATGTTTACAACATTCCACAAAAAAAGTCTATCTTGGTATTCTGGGCCCTCATCACTGCAGTTGGCTCCTTCTTTCTTACCGTTGCTGATTTGAAGTATCTATAGAGGTTTATGCCAAACAGGAATATAGGAATGCTTTTATGAGCTCGGTTGCATCTTTGTAGATATACTTTCTATTGTGGTGCTTTAAGACACTGCAGGATGGTGTTTGACCAAAGAATAAAGTTAAATTAGAAATAAAGTGATATTTCAGGCTTAATTCTGTGTTACCCTACAGTACAGTAACCTATTTCTGATTTTTAGGTGAGACTACTGAATCGAAAATGGCAGATTTTCATAGCAGCATATCCCAAAAAAAGGCATCTTCCAGAAAATATAAGAACTCTTATTTTGGTGGATATTACAAACCTTTTTATTATAGCATTAGATCTTAAAGTAAAACTACCACTAATAAGAAATAGGCAAAGACCGGAGCTGATGATCAAGAAACTTGCATGGGCGCAGCTTGCTAGAAAGATTTGGGACAAGTGAGACTGTAAGATCTAGTGGCATATTCCGTTGCAAAACAGCTTACAGAAGACCGTGAGGGAGCTAACCACGTTAAGTATTTGAGCTATGTCGTACTGTCTGGGAGAGGCAAATTTTTTCTTTAATTAAAAAATAAATCTGGAAAGTTTTTTCGCCCTTGAGTATCTGAAATATGTAGGTCAAATATGGCATATAGTACTAAAGCATTACTGGTTTATTAGAAGATTTTTTTTTTCCCTGACTATTCTAATAGAGATTTACCACAAATTTTCCTGTGTGCATATGTTAAATTCAGATTTTAATGCCTTTCTCTTTTTGTTGTTTCATTATTCTGGAAAAGCACATAGGCTTCCTCTCTTGAAAATTGACTTAGTATAAAATCAGTCTTTTCTACTTATCAAATTCCAAGATGTTTATGGCCTTTTAATCTAAGACAAGAAAATGTTTATTGATCTGTGAACTACTAATGGGATTTTCTTAATCTTGCCTTTTTTATTGCTAGTATTAACAATTTATTTCCTGTACAATTTTAAGCCTGAAAATGTCCAAGTTCAAAGACTGCTATTAAACATCCCTATTGCTCATAGATGTCTTGTTAATTAATTTGATGTTGTCATTGAGCCACTGATGCTTTTGATCGATCTATAGGTTAGGCACAACTTCTCGTGGTCACCAACATAGAGGATGTTTGCAGTACAACTCTCACATGTTCATATTTTCTTTCCACCCTGCAGAGCTTATACAATGGTGATTTCAGACTTTTATGTGAAATAGTGTTGACATCCGAAGAGCTGTAAATTCAAGGAGACTTGTGAGAAAGTTAATCTGCCTCTACACACTGTATTGTATCTAAATGGGTGCTGGAGGAAAAAAATTAAACTTTCTGGTAATGCTGCTGCTAGGCAAGCATACTAAAGAATTTGGGGGGCAGGGCGGTATCCATTAGAAATGGACTATAGAGGATTCCCAGCATATTCAGTAGCAAGAATGTGAGAAATACTCTTGGCATTGTACTTGAATGCCAGCAGGAGTAAGAGAGAAAGCAGGCAAGTCATTAGTGTGCACTCCTGTATGAGCTCAGGTCTTGATTATCTCTTTCCAGTGCCTTCAGAAAGTAGAGGGAAGAAGGCTGCTAAAAGACCCGTCCTTTCTAAGAAAGCCGGGGTGCATAATTATATAGGTTTACCTGGCCTTTTCCAAAGGGACAAATGGCACCACTTCTCCGGTCCCTCTCCTTACTAGTCTTTCTGTTCTTCCCCTTTTCCTTAACTATCAATTTCTGTAAGTGCAACACTTTTCAAGCCCTTCCTGGTGCAGAGAGTCAAGCATGTCTGCTTCTGTGAGGGGACTCTGCGTCCCTCTTGCTTCCTAACACCGATAACTTCCTGAAGCAGCTGCAGAGAGTGAGAGATTCTCCTGAGTTTCCCCCTCCCATACAAAAATTCTTCTGGTCTCCATGAAATGCAGTGCTCAATCCTACCAGGGTATACTTTGTTGAAGCTTTGTCCCACATGTTTCACCTGAGTGCTCAGGGCCAAATTCAGAGCAAATATGACCAGATGTTATTAAATCAAGTTTACTTATCTTACTAAATCTTGTTAAATCAAGCTGTCCTGCTCACTGTAATTTTGATTTAGATGTAAGGCCTTATGACTGCACGAATGTGTTTCCCATGCATGTGGCATTGCCTGATGCTCAGATGAGAACATCATGTCAGACGTTTATGTTTAATCATAACAGTGTTTATTCCTTTTACTCCGAATGTACCCCCTTCATGACAAATGTACCTAAATGCTGAGATAAAACTAGCATTTGACAAGATAGTTGGGTATTTTTCAACTTATTAACACGTTAGTCAACTTATTCTGCTCAAAGTAATATGTGAATAGTAGATATGTGTAAGATTAGCATATCTTTTTCGGTCAACATTTGTTCTGTGAGGTTTTTGATTACATTATTTTAGTTAAGCAATAAGACATGACAAGCACAAGATTTCATGGTGAGTCTAGCACTCCTCACAAGATATTATAATGCATGTGGCTGAAAGCTGAATGATTGTAACTATTCAAAAAGTGCACTAATAACCACTCTAGATTGACTAGAGAGTTCTTTGGGGTTTTTTTAATGAAATATGTGTTATTAAATAAGGGAAGCATTCACTGGTCATAGTCATCAAAGCCAAGACTTTGTTCTCGGCTGGGGAGAAAGCCATTTGTCTTCTAAAACCTTCTGTGCTCTCTCTGGGAATAGTTTGCTCATGACAGCACAGTGTAACTTTTAAATATATTCAGGGCACATCATACTGTCTATGAAGGAAATCAAATGTCCTCTCTGGAATTGCATAATATAATAGGTGTCACAAGTCAGAAATGATGAAGATAAATGAGACTATGGACTGAAAGAAAAGTACATATTTTCTAAATAATGCCCTCTGGTCAGAGATTGGGAAAGTGAAAAGGTTCCATTTCTTTGTACCTGCCCACTGGCAAAAAAAAAACAACAACAAAACAACAACAAACAACCACCAAACGAAAACCAAACCCCAAAAAGGCCCACACTAGTAATGTGTTGTGTATAACTTATTTTGTGTCTGATTGCATCAGTCTTAAGATATAAAATAATAAAGTGCTGGGGATAGCAAATATCTGTTTATTTCAATCATTATGTATTTCTTCTGCGCTTTCACTTTATAGATACAAAATAACTTGGATTTCTATCACCAGAGTCTCAACATAATTAAATGTCTTGGTTGTGATTGTGTTACTGAAACAAAAGGACTGAAGTAAACGTGAAGCTTAGAGAGCTGTGTTGGATTTTAATATTACTTTGTGAATATTTAAATAGGGAAGAGCAGATAATTTCTGGACGTATGAGGATATCACTGGTCATAGCCTCACTATATCATAAAATGTCTCATTTTTGTTGTTCACTGTATCATTTACTAGTCCTATCTCTTTGTAATAATATTTTTTAATATTTTATTTCAGTACCATTAAAAGCAAAGTCAGATAGCTCCTAGTTGTTCAGCATTAAAGCTGTAACAAATGACCAGGAATACCACCTACCATCGATCTTTACTGTTCTGTCACCATCGTGGAAAGTCGTTCTGAGGTATGTGAAAGTTGATGTCCTCTTCTCACTCCAAAACTACTTCTCTGGTAGTCACATAGAAATACTGTCTTTCCTCATTCTAGCAACCTGGTCTGAATAACTAGATGGAAGAAAGCTTGAGATAGTTCTGAGGTACCTATTGGTCTTTTTCCATGTAACAACTCCTTTTTTTTGTGTGTGTATATGTTATTACTTTAAGTGCTCATGTTTTTTTTTAATTCAAGTCTGTTCAGGGTACAAGCAATGTGGTGAACTATATTATCGTATTACCCAACTGATTTGATTATGTTGAATGTAAACTGGTTTAGGAGAGTCTTTCAGATGTTCTAGAAGAACAGGTTGGACCTCAAGACTGGGAAGGGAAAGGACCAAACATTAGCTCAAAATTTGTTAGACTCCACAGAGGAGTAAGAGACCTGGCTTGGTCTTTTTTTTTGTTGTTTGCTTGAGAAGATGTCAGCATGCTGTGTTGTAGAATGTATAATGTCACCAGATACGACATGCAATATGTGATAAAGGCAAACCGAGGGACTGAACCAGAATCTCAAGGCCAAGTCCTTTGAGAGACTGAAATTTCCTGTTTGGATGTAGGTGGATGGGAAAGAAGAAAGTGGTTATTCTCAGGATCCAAATGAATATGCTTCAAGTGATGAAAAAACTTCAGAAGAATTACTGATTTAATCAGTTTTATGCCATTCATTGGTATCTAAATCTTAAGAGTCCTGTTTGTAGGAAACTAAATTTCGAACCCAGTTTGTTTCTTGTATTAACCTTAGTAGTGAGTATGAATGTGAATTTATTGTTCCACCATACCAAAATGTAATACGAGTGCGATGAAATAGGGTTAAAAAGTGTCATGAGATTTGATAAGCATTCATGCATTTTATCTGACTTGGGGCATTGAATCCATGGAAACATTGGCTTTTACACATCATTTTCTCATTCACAAAATTAAGTAATTACATCCTGGGAGAAATGCACTGGCATTGAATATACAGTATCCAGACTATGTCACTACAGGTAGCAGATTGAGTTTAACTAGCCATATGGATTGTAATTGTCTAAGTATGATTAATTCATAATGTTTGTTAATTTTATGCCTTATATTATGGTTTGTTATTATAATGTCAGTCTTTTCTATCTCTCTTTGTTTCTTTTTAATCTAGGTTTTGATGAAGGCCCTCAAGGGATTTTAATCATACTATGATACTAACTAATGATGTCCTTATATTCCTGGGTCTCATCAATAGCTTGTTCCCCTTGCTGGAAGTTTCACAGAAAAGGGCTCTGAAGTTAGAACAGATGGTATGTCAGTCCATTGCAGAACTCTGTTTGCAGCCTGAGGAAAACTTTATATTGAAGGTGGAAATAATGGTTTTCTGCTTAGCTTATTGTAAATTCTAAATGGGGTGATTGAAGGCTATAACGATCAGTGTTGTTTGATGCCTGTGCGTTTCAACATCTGGCTAATGCCTTTACTAGCTGCAACAGTAAGAAAAGGCACGATAAGGTTTTTTGCTTCCTTCTCTTAAATAGATTATAACATGTGTGTATGTGTTTGTACATACACAAATATGTTTGCATATGAAAGTATATTCTTTATGTGTGTAAATTAGTGTCTATTAATATCTATTCTTACAATAGTGAAATGGAATATTACATGATAATGTTACATTTTCATGCCAACACTGGACTTTGTTTTTATTACCTTAATTTGATTTCTACTTTAACAATTTAAATTCTTTTAAATTGTCTTCTGTCTACTCTTGCCTACAGACCCAAGCCATTAACCCAAAGTAAATTAGCAAATATGGCTTTGCTTCTCATATAGAGTCCAAGAAGGAAGCACTAGTGAGACTGACAGAGCTGGCCTTTCTAAGGGAGGATGAAGACCACCTCCTCCAAAGTGATGGACCTCATTAGACCAACTTTTGTCATACTTGACCTTCCAGCAGGTAATTCATTAAATCACCAAAATCACTAGTCTCTTCTGTCACTGCACTGTAATTGGCTTGTTGGAATATTGTTATGGATGGAATTGTGATTGAAAAATAATGTTTTCACAGAGAATATAAAAAGTGATTTCTCTTAATACGTTTGCTTGTTTGTTTGCTTGGTTGTACTTCAATCTAGATATGAAAACAGTTTAGGAAGCTTCGTTTTAGAAATTCAGATGGTATTGTCTTATCTTATTCAGCAGCTTGGCCTGGTATTCTTGAAATTGCCAAAATCTCACATAGCATTATACTTTTGTTGTTTGGGATTTTTTTTTTAACAGTCTAGCTATATTTAAAAAACCATGGAAACACATACTGAACTTTTGGCACATGCTGTGAATGCTTTGATCTCAATCAAACCTTAACCGCAGGCTTAAAATACTATGCTGAATTTGGACCCAAACACCTAATAAAACACTAACAAAATACTGCGGTGCTGATGGTGACTAGTTAACTTTCTCATGGATTTTTGCCGCTGAAGATGTGATGCTTTGTCAGTTTATGCCATGTTAATTTAGCCAATGATTTCTTCAGGCCAGGCCTATAAAGTACCTGTTGATAAAAAAGAGTGGTCAAAGCATTAAGCTTCTGATTAAGGCTCTCAGAATCTGACACATTAATTATCCTTAATTACATTCTGTATCATGTTTCTTGAATAAAAGTTCATGAAGCATGTGCTGCTTATAGTGAATTTGCAATTAGTTTTTAACTAATGCCAAATCAAGTTTTGAAGTTGCATGATATTAAAGCTGTCATTTTTCTTTTTCTGCATCTTGGTAGTTTCAGGATTTTCTTCTAGTAGGACAAATGTGTGCTTACACAGAATGCATTTGAAATAACTATATGGCAAGTTACAAAACTTTTTTTTCAGTATTTATTCATTTTCTTCAAATTGTCAGTGTATTTGTAGCTAATGCTACTTAATGTCAGTCATGAGAGGCTTTAAAGAGTCTATGCAAGTGATTTATATGATTGGATGAAATAGAAGAATGCTGACAGTTGTTTGGAGTTCAAAGGACAATGCTGCTCGTGATGTAATACTCGTTCCTACGAGCTGATGATCTTTCTCGTGTTTTTTTTCCTATGGTGTATGTTGCAAGTCATCTTCCTGTACAAATCAGTTAATGGATTTAAGTTCTGTATAGCTAAGTTTCACATAGGACTGATACTTTCTCTTATCTTCCTCAAAGATGAGGTGAAATTCATAGCAACACCCACACAGTAAGATTCGCCACATTAATTTCCTTTGCAGGGAAACAGTAATAGTGGCATCAAATGCCCATTCATCAGCAAAAAAAGCCACACTACTGATTCCAACATGTTAAGCTCCCTAAACAGATTTTCATGTGAGATATATGTATTGTTGTAGTGATCAGCAAGACACTTAAAAGTATAAATCAAGACATAGTGAAGTATCTGTGGCTTGATGAGCGGTCTTTCTATTCCAGGTCTGTTGGTCTTCCCCAAGCATTGCTGTTTTGTCTCACATGGTGACTGCAATGACTGAGATAATTAGCAGAGTTGCTAATCTTTCAAATTACTGTATATCAGACTCAGAGAATCCCAAGGAGTTGGCACATTGGACTTGACTACCTGAGTTTCTCGATGGGATGGAAAGTAATCAAACAGAGTGTCCAAAGTGCTGGAAGGATGGATGGCGAGTGCTACAAATATGAATAAAACAGCAGCTAGTGCTGTTGTGAGTAGCTAGACCAGCTGATCGTTTATTTGCCATACAATTCTCAAAACCTGACTGAAATTCAGAACAAGTTCATGCTAGGCTTGAATTGTCTGAGTACCTGATGATCCAGTAACAGATTGCCAGATGGGAAGAAAGGATAAAATCGCATTTTGCAGCATGGTAAGTCCCTTATTAGGTTTTCCATACGCTTTGCCCTTTTCACTGTTTCCCTTACCTCTTTCTTTACTTTTGTGCCACTGTTTCCTGACATCTGAAGTGCTAATTGACCTGCTCATCGCTAGACCTACCTGCAACCCTTAACTTGCTTATTCATGTTGCCAGCTATGGAAACTCTAAGCTATTTTTTATTTTGCAGGTACTTCCTGAGAGAAGTGATGATGCATTTAATGATTTATTCTGTGGATTTTCCTGTAGCCTAGGATCAGGAACCTCTGTGGTTCAATTGAAGTCTGAGGGAAGCTAACCTCCATAGTGTATTAATCCATTCTGGTAAGCCAGATCTTGTAGTATGATTGCAGAGACTCTCTGCTGCATAGGTTTACTGTACGGAATCATTAACATGCATGACTGTACCATATTTTAAGTTCATAACATTTTATTGAAATTGCAGTGGGGATGTCAGGAAGATATAGCATTAGGGTACTTAAGGTCTGCCTTTCTTCCCATGTGTTTAGAACACATCTAGATTCCTTTTCAGCTCTTCTCTTAGATATATTCAAGTGACCTGCGAAGAGCAGGGTTGGGCAATAACTGCTTTGAGGGGACTGTGTACACTTCATGATAATCATAATCCTCTAAGATAGAAACATCTG
>VWZK01017319.1:0-11632 GCA_013396935.1 Baryphthengus martii
TCCCCAACCTCTACTGGTCCCTGGGGTTGTGCGATATGCTGGAGGGTTGTCACGTGGCCGTGTGTTCCTCTGTACCCTATACATCTAAATATGTGGTTATTAATGACCCTGTAGCACTCAGCCCAAAGCACGGAACGTTCTGGTTGACGTGAGTTACCGTTTTCTGCCCGCTTCAACGCTCCCTCCCTGTCATCAGGATACGGTATTTGGCCTCACCTCTGCTCCTGCAAGGTCGAGCTGGGCTGTGGGTCGAGGGGTGGATGCTCCTCGGTGCCGTGACCGAGCCGTTGGCTGCGTGTGATGCCGTCATTTCAAGACGAAGGGTGGGTTGGCTTGGGAAGTTCAGCTCTCGGCGAGCAAAACTTTGATTCATTGCTGGAAAAGGGAAGTGGAAATGAGGAAGGGGAAGCAAAAGGGAGTTCAAATGCCTCCGTAATCGTCTGCGGAGCAGACGAGTGGCTGGTGACTCCCATTCACATCTGTCAGCATAACACGAATGGTGGCTCACCCGGCCAGCTGAGTTCCACTGAAAGATTGATCTTCTGGATAAACCACAGTCTGGTGGGGGTTGGAAGGGTCCTCTGGAGATCATCTGGTCCAACTGCTTCGCTCCAGCAGGGTCACCCAGTGCAGGGGACCCAGCATCGTATCCAGGTGGGTTTGGAATATCTCTGAATAATGGAGATGGTTGTTCTTCCCCTCCACAGCTCGATCCCTTCCACCTCCACGTGCTCGTGGCTCCCCCATATTTCTACCAGGATAATTCTTGAATCAGAAAGGCAGAAAAAATGCAGACCTTTGGCAATACTGCTGCTGGCTACAGGCAGTGGGTTGAGGGAGGAGAGGATCCTGTCCCTCTGCTCCCAGGACTCTGGGGAGACCCCATCCCTGCAGGGCTGGGTCCAGCTCTGGAGTCCTCATCCCAGGAGAGACAGGGAGCTGGTGGAGCGGGGCCAGAGGAGCCCCAGCAATGCTGGGAGGCCTGGAACCCTCTGCTGGGAGGCCAGGCTGGGAGAGTTGGGCTTGGGCAGCCTGGAGAAGAGAAGGCTCCACAAAGACCTTCTGGGGGCCTTTCAGGGCTTCAAGGGGCCTGTCAGAAAGATGGGGAGAGACTTTGGGGCAGGGCCTGTTGGGACAGGACAAGGGGGCATGGGTTTAATCTCCAAGAGGGAGATTTATCCTGGAGAGAAGGAAGAAATTGTTGGTGCTGAGGGTGGTGAGAGCCTGGCCCAGGTTGTCCCGAGAGGTGGTCGCTGCCCCATCCCTGGCCTCATACCAGGGGAGGTTGGATGGTGCTCTGAGCAACCTGCTCTAGTTGCAGATGTCCCTGCTCCCTGCGGGGGGGTTGGACTCGATGGCCTTGAAAGGTCCTTTCCAACCCAGACCAGTCTATGAAACACCTGGGCAGTGGCACCATCTCACCCTGCGCTGCTGCAGACCTCCTGGGATGCAAGCGTTGGTTGGAGTGCCAAGCAGTGGTCCTTGAATCTAACCTCGCTGAGCTGCAGCACATCACACGTCTGTGCCTCACCCTGGTGTCTCCCCTGGACCATGGAGCTCCCTGGACATCTCCTGGGAGCAAGCGGGGTCCAACTAGTGGTGCCTCATCCTCACTATGATGGGTGTCAAGGTAAAGGGGGAGGATTTGCCGTCTGGAAAGATTTGTCTCCTCTGAGACCTGAAGAGGTTCTAGATGCCATTATACCAGAAATCTAACTTTCTTCTGGCCGGATTTAGCTAAGTAGAACGCCATCTTCAAAATGGCCTGGTCTGCAGAAGAGAAGGCTCCAGGGAGACCTTGTAGGGGCCTTCCAGTATCCGAAGGGGGACCTACAGAAACCTGGGAAGGGACTTTTTATAAGGGCATGTGGGGAGAGGACAAGGAGCAATGGTTTTAAACTAGAGCAGGGGAGATTTCGGTTAGAAATTAGGAAGAAGTTCTTTACTCTGAGGGTGGTGAGACCCTGGAAAAGGTTGCCCAGAGAAGCTGTGGAGCCTCATCCCTGGAATTGTTGAAGTCTGGGCTGGATGAGGCTCTGAGCAACCTGCTCCAGTGGGAGGTGTCCCTGCCCGTGGCAGGGGGGTTGGAACTGGATGATCTTGAAGGTGTCTTCCAACTCAATCCATTCTAAGATTAATTATTCCAATCCATGTCAAATTTGAGGTGGTTTGGTTTGGTTTTTTTTTTCCTATCCAGTCTAGAGACTAGAGATGAAGTGCCTTGGAAGATGCTGGAACAGAAATACACACTGCCCTCGGGGGGCGCGTATGATGGCACGGGATTTCTGTACGTTACAACATTCCTTTGCAACCATGTCATCTCATGACAGGCTTTCTTCTCTTGGGCTGGGGGGAGGGAGAGAGAATTGGGCGCTGTTGCACGATTTCCTCCCTCGTAGCTCATTCTGATTTCAACGGTCGGATCGATCCACGCCGTAGAGTTGGTGTAGATCAAAAAAAAAAGAAAATCTGTTCTGCTCTGTAGTACTGGCTTTTTGAGAATCTCGGAGGAGTAACTGTGCGTCCCTGGACTGCACGTCGCTCATCAGCCTGGGAGTAATGACAACTTGGTGAGGAACCTGGTAGTAAGGAAGGTTACAGCCCGGGAAACTCAGTCACGGGTGAGCGGTGGCGTCAGGCGGGGCCGGCGGAGGGCGAAGGGCGGTGGGAGGAGATGGCAGCAGCGCTGGGGGAATCCCCCTGCCCACAATGATGGCTCTTCCCAGTCTTCCCCACCCAAGTAAGAACATCCATGGGCCAGCTCAAGCTTCACCCAAACTGCTTCAAGTCGCCCCCAGCCGGGCAAAGGGCTGAGCAGAGCAAGCACCGTGGGTCTCAGTTTTATCCTCTCTTAAATAATAACCGATTTCATTCTTTAGGAGACCAAATATTTCACGTTTGTGCGACCAAGAGACGCTCTGAGGTCGCGGCGCCGCTTACGTCTTTTAATCCCGGGGCTGCGTCCCGACTGGGGCCACGCGGGAGCCTTGGGAAGGGCGGCGTCGGCATCATCTCCTGCGCGGGGTAGGTAGCGCTTCAAATAGTTCCGAGGCGTGGAGAAGACGTCCTTGCTTCTGAAGCTCTGAGCCGTCTGGTGTTCACGGTAAGTCGAAGCAATTAAGAGGGCTTTCTGGCTTTCCTTAATCTAATTTACCACATTTTTCTGTAATGAATCCGTTGCAAAACCGTTGAACGAGTCCAAACCAAGCGAACCTTCGGATGGCTGCCAACTTACCTCGCGCGCCGTTCCGCGAGCTCGCCGGTGCGGGGCGGAGGCAGGCAAGGTTATCGGGAGAACGTGCTGTGGTCTTTCTGGCTTGAACCGAGAAGCTGGGGGTCTCGCTGTCGCTTCTTTCTCCGTTCAAAGCTTGCGTGGAATTTATGGATTCAGTTATTGGAGTAGAATGATAGAATCGTCAGGGTTGGAAGGGACCTTGAAGATCATCGAGTTTCAACCCCCCTGCTGTGGGCAGGGACACCTCCTACTAGAGCAGGTTGCCCAGAGCCCCATCCAACCTGGCCTTCAAAACTTCCAGGGATGGGGCTTCCACCACTTCTCTGGGCAACCTGTTCCAGGGTCTCACCACCCTCCTGGGGAAGAACGTGAGAAGCTGGAGTTTGCAAGCGGAAATGGCTACCTGTATAGTTACTTGCCATATATGTGAGGAAAAACATCTTTATGAGGTGAAACTTCTTTGGTGGGAGGGGGTTGGAGCCTGGCCCAGGCTGCCCAGAGAGCTTGGGGAGTCTCCTTCTCTGGAGAGATTCCAAAGGTGCCTGGACACTGCGCTGTTGGGCCCCCTGCTCTGGGTGCCCCTGCTGGAGCAGGGGGGTGGCACCAGAGGAGCTCCAGAGGGCCCTTCCAACCCCCAGCACGCTGGGATTCTGGGATATATGGGGCAAATCTGGCATCAGGCTGATGTGAAATCCTTGTCGATCAAGCATGTTGGAATTAACATTGAAAGGTAGGGAAGCCCTTTGAGCTCTCAACTCCCATGGACCCCATGGCTATCACATGGATAAAAAAAAAAATAAAATAAAAATATTGGTTTTAATTTTGCTCCTTGCAGCTGATACATTTTAATCTCAAAACCGGTGTCTGCCTTTGACCTCGAAGGCACAACCAGCGAAGGATCCACTGGCCTGTTTGACTTCAAACTGGTTTTCTTTGTTGGTTTGACTTGGTGTCGTTACATCATGACAGCAAAACCCCTCCCCTCAAAATCATAAAATGTAAAAAAAAAAAATAAATAAAAATGGCTGTAATATGCTTTGGATGCTTCAGATCCAAAGTTGTTTTTTGATATCTTGGCCAAAAAAAGAAAAATGAAAAAAAAATCATACTTTTGGGAAATGGTGGCCCATGTTCTACAGCCCCTAGAAGACCCGTTGGCCAACAGAAGCCCCTCAGTCAACTTTCCCCTTCACTTTATGCAACTTGAGTTGTGACATCAGGGTAGCCAGTTCCTGTCCCATCCTATATATATATATTTTTTTTTGTGGTTGTTTACCTGAAACTCTCATTTCAGGTTCAAATTTCTCATCCTGGAGGTTGTGAACTGTCAAGGCAAGTGTCCCAATTTCATTTTGGTGCCGCTCTCCATTTCGGTGTCACTCTCCAGTTCTTAAGCGACGTCCGTCGCTTGGGTATTTTAGAGAGGGGAAAAAAAAATAAGTAATTCAAACCAAAAATTCAATTCTGAGCAGGTTGTTTTCCCCGGCACTGAGTCACGTGGAAGACTCACGAGAGCGTTTCTGTCGGGGTTTCATATTTGGAAAAAGCTATTTAAAAAAAAAAGAAGAAGAAAACAAATCCCAACCCTGCATTTAGCCAAATGAGGACTTCTCAATTATCTGGTTTAATGCGCTGGTTCTACTAATTTGGAGATGATTGGGTAAGGAAGGGCTATTCCGACTGTCTAGACGACTCCCTGCAGCCCTACGGGTTCAAACCAGCTGGAGATCATCTTCTGGCTACCACCAAAGCCTCGCTTCGAAAGGACTATTGATGGAGCATCCACCACAACCGGTGCTCAAATGCTCTACCTGGATCGTTACCGGCGAAGAACGGCGTTTCGTTTCTCCCTAGGAGAACATCTCAGCGTTTGGCTCATCCTTCGGCTTTGAGGGACTCAAGAAACCGTCATCCAAAACTTTTTTTGTGTTGTTTTTTTGGTTCCCTGTGGAGATATTTTGCGACGAAGTCGTCATGGGCTTCTAGAGAAAGGACGTGATTTGTTCGCAATATGGACTCGTGATTTTTTTTGGAGCATTTGCCAATTCTTTGCATGCTTTGGTATTTCAAGGGGACAATCTTTTTGGGAGGGCCTGTTGGGACAGGACAAGGAGGGATGGGTTGAAACGCCAAGAGGGAGATTGAGACCGGAGAGAAGGGAGAAATTGTTGACGCCGAGGGTGGTGAGAGCCTGGAAGAGGTTTTCCCGAGAGGTGGTCGCTGCCCCATCCCTGACCCCATCCCAGGGGAGGTTGGCTGGGGCTCTGAGCAACCTGCTCTAGGACCAGATGATCTTGGAAGGTCCCATCCCACCCAACCCAACGGGAAGGTCCCATCCCACCCAACCCATTCCATGTTCTTCTCGGTTCCCTCTAAAGCACATCGTAGGGGTGCGTCCTCCAGAGCCCGAAATGTTGTCCCGTAGAGATAAAACGCTCCCGTAGAAAGAAGCAGCCAAGAATTTGGTATTTGGAATTTGAGGACAAGAAATCCGCCGGTTGGACAACGGAACTGCAAAACCCTACCCTTGAAACGTCGGTGCTTTATCAAGGACTTGTCCGACGATTGAATTTTTTTTCTTTTTTTGGATGTTGAGCCGTAGGTCTGATTCCCAACCAACCCCTCGTAACCCCGAGAACGGGAATTCTCCCTGGGAAAGCCCACGAAAAGCCGGTTATCTCCTCCCGCCGTGAGGCCGCGGCTGGCGGCGGAGGGAAAGCGAGCAGCTCCCGAGCGCGTCTGGCCGGCCGGCCGCAATAAATCCCGAAAGAGACAGAAAAGGGTGGCAGGGTTACGACCTAAGCCGTGAAAAAGGAAGGAACTCCAAAATTCCACCCCTACCTGCCGGCAATAGGAAACCCAGAAGCCGGTGATTTTTTCCTCTTGCTTTCCCCGCTTCTCGCTCATCCCCTTCGCAGCCGTTTCCTTCTGCCAAAAAGGGCCTGTCATAGTTTGCTTTGATGTATTTGATGTAGTTTTTTGTTGAAATTAGTTTTGAATTTGATTTTTTATTGAAATTATATTTTAATTTGATTTTTTGTGGAAATTATTTTTGAATTTGATTTGTTATGGAAATTATTTTTAAATTTGATTTCAAATTGAAATTATTTTTTAATTTGATTTTTTATGGAAATTATTTTTTAATTTGATTTTTAATGGAAATTATTTTTAAATTTGATTTCAAATTGAAATTATTTTTTAATTTGATTTTTTATGGAAATTAATTTTGAATTTTATTTTTTATGGAAATTATTTTTAAATTTGATTTGTTATTGAAATGATTTTTGAATTTGATTTTTTATGGAAATTATTTTTGAATTTGATTTTTTATGGAAATTATTTTTAAATTTGATTTGTTATGGAAATTATTTTAAAATTTGATTTNGCAAGTCGCTTCAGCCTCTGCGTTACAAAACCTCTATTATCAGATCAAGCGTTTCCAGAAACTTAACATGTTCTCTAGTGAGAGAATTTAAACAGAACTGTGTCCAAACTGGAATGGTTTTCAGGGATCGGAGCCTGGCACATTAGGCCTGACACACCAACTGAACTCTACCTACAGCCACGGCAGATAAAACATCAGCCAGCAACACAATGGAATTAAGAGTATCTGAAATTTAAACCCCCCTGACTTTATTTTTTTTTTTTTTTTTTACTTTTTTTTTTACTTTATTATTCTTTTATTTATTTTTTTTTTACTTTATTCTTTATTTTACTTGATGCTTTTTTTCACTTGACTCGTTTTTTTTCACTTTATCATTTTTATTTTTTCTATTGAAGGAATTGTGCATCCCTCCCGCCGGTAGACCGATCCGCGCAGCGGTGGCACCTCAATCCCCTCTTTCTGATGCCGAAGGAGGTCACGTCCCCCTTCCATTGATGCTGCTGGTTGGAGCAGCCCAACTTTTCACCACCTGATAAATCCACCCCCTCAAGGCTCGATCCCTCCTGGCAGGAGTCGGTGATGGGCTTGATCAAGTGAGGATTGAAATGCTGCTTGATGGACACCCCACCCTTCTCCAGCCCCACCAGGCGTAGGTGTTGCCGTGTCCTATAGGCCCTGCCTTCAGGTCCAGGAGGTGGTGGATCCTCGCGTGGGATGCGTCCCGAGGTCTGCGGGCAAATCGGGGGCACCGGTTGAAACCCAAAAGGACCTTTTTCCGTCTCTACTCTGGAACTCCAGAGGTTTCAGGAGAAGGAATTGTAGGGTCACAGGCTCCTCTCTTTCCCGTGTCAGAGAATCACCGAACGGTTTGGGTTGGGAAGAGACCTTTTGAGGTCATCTAGTCCATCTAGGGGCATCTGCAACGAGAGCAGGTTGCTCAGAGCCCCAGCCAACCTCCTCTGGAATGGGGCCAGGGATGGGGCAGCGACCACCTCTCGGGGCAACCTGGAGCTCCACAGAAACGCACACAGAGCCCAAAGGCTCTCCGGGTTGGACTGCTGGAGGAAGAAGCTGGTCTCTTCCTCAGCATAGTAAGTCCCAGTAGAAGGGATTTTCAGGCTTTTCTTTACCTGCCAAGTCAAATATTCCACCTGCCTCCGATCTTCTCCTTTACATCTCCCCCTCAGCAGACCCACGCCACCTCTGGCTGGCTGGTGGCTCCCAAATGAGGTCACTTTCTCCTGTGCCCCAATCCCCAGCTCCTGGGTCATCCTCTCCCAGACTGCCTGACCTAAATCCCTTTCTTCTCACCTCCCGCTCATAAATCCCCCCGCTAGGTGACATTTCCAGCAGGAGCTGGGCCGAACCTCCGCCCCACCGGTGACGGGACGCTGCCATCAGGGGTTATTTGGGGGACAGCGTGTGACACGGGCAACACGTCTTAATGGACTATGAGCCACCGTTGGAGATGCCGCGAAGGGCGGACACCACTCCTCCTGCCCCACCTCAGCTGGCTGTGGGACGGCAGATCCTCAACACCAGCGCTCGTCCTCCACCACCAACCCACGTTGGCTCTTCCCTCCCCCCCAGTGCATGAGGTCCAGTCTGCCCCTTGCGCCGTGTATGTTCCTCTTTGATGGACGTCGTTAACGTCAGCGTCTTAGGTTTGAAAGACCAAATTAGAGAGAGATTATATTGATTTAACATATATTTTACCTATATAATGACCCTTACGTTGACCTAAGTCTAGGTAAGGAGGCTGCTTTGTGTTTAACCCCTCTCTAGATGGAAAACCTAAGGAATTTGTGGGGGTCCAACCTAATCTTCGTGTGATCAAACCACAGAATTAAGGAAATTTCACCTAGCAAAGTTCATACCCGTGTTAAGTGCCTCGATGGGCTTTGTTTCCCATGATTGACGTGTCCTCCAGAGCCAGCTCCGGCGCCTGCCATAGCTGCTGATGGACCACTTGATTTGAATCAGAGGGTAGCAGGTTGCAAGGAACCTCAAGGATCATCTAGTCCAACCTTTCCTGGGAAAAAGCACCCTCTAGACGAGGTGACCCAGCGCCCCTGTCCGGCTAAATCTTCCAAGTGTCCAACGTTGAGGACTCCACCGCTTCCCTGGGGAGATGATTCCAATGGCTGATTGTTCTCATTCTGAAAACTCTTCCTCTGGTGTCCAACCAGAATCTTCTCAGGAGTTGGGTGGAGAAATGAGTGGTTATCCCCATCCAGCTCACTACACTTTTTTCTTTTTTTTTTTTTTCTTTTCTTTCCCATTTTTTCCACCCAGTTGCAGGGAATTTCATTCCAACAGAGGCAGCCTTGGGGAGTGGCTGGTGGCACCCAAGAGCACCCAAAAGATGATCTCCCCCCAGAAGAGCAAAGCCTGGTTGTCATTGACTCTTCTCCTCCAAAGCAACTGAAGAAGGATCAGCTCTGTTTGGACCCAGTAATGACGTCACGAAAAGGAGTTTTGGGTGTTGGGTTTTTTTGTTGTTGATGTTTTGGGTGGGTTTTTGTTGGTTGTTTTTTTTTTTTTATTTCCCCTGGGTCTGTTTTTATCTCCTTTGTTGGAAGGGCCTTTGGTGGGTCTCACACCCTGGTGCTGTTAGCAAAACAATTAGGTGAACAGAGCCTTGGCTCCAGCTGTCTGTCAAAGGTTGAATGGCGATGCAAATGAAGCCGGTTTGAGGTCTTCAAAGGCAGGAAAGGTCCCCAGAAACCTCCCGGGAGAACTGGAGCTCTAGGGATGGGGAGGGTGGGCTGGGTGGGATTTTGAGGTGCAGGACCTCAAGTGTTTTGTGGGAGGGAGGCAGTAGATTCTACCAGTATGTTCTAGAAGTGCTTTTGATACTTAAAAGGGTTTAGAAGACAGATGGGGGTGGACTTTGGAGCAGGGCCTGTTGGGACAGGGTAAGGGGGGACGGTTTGAAACTAAAGGAGGGAGTTCTAGACTGGAGAGAAGGGAGAAATTGTTGCTGCTGAGGGTGGTGAGAGCACGGCCCAGGTTGCCCCGAGAGGTGGTCAATGNTGGGATTCCATGATCAGCAGCAGCAGAATTCGACGGACCATTGACTAGGCCGCGTAGACTTGTGCCGTCAGTTATCTGGAGGGGAAGTGAGGAGCCCATCCTCTCAATTCCAGTTCAGTAACGAAACTCAAGGGTTGGGGTTTTTTTCAGACTTCAGCAAATCATGTTCTTCCCCACCTCATATATTTTTTTTTTTTTTCATACTATTTATCTCAAAGCAGATTTGGGGCCTGGGCTGCTACAGAGTCATTTACACTTCATGAGGCTGCCCCAAAATTTAGATCTTTCCTAACTCAGCTCCAGATTCCGCAAACACCGTGAGCGACCCCGGTCCCGCACCTCCCTGCCCTGCTCGCGTGAATATTGGGGAGACCGGGCTTTAAAATGATCCCCGTGCTCCCAGCCTGGGATATCCCAGGAGAGACAACCCCGGGAAGAACCCCACCTGTGTCATCCCTCGATGGGTTTCATGGCTGGTTCCACCTTCCGAATGGGTTTAGAAATGGATTTGCTCGGGATCAAAGGCTTGGATTCTCTTTTCCCTGCCAGAACCGACTTCTTGAGGGGCCTCGAGGGACTGGTCCGCCCGCCTTTATTCCATGAAAAGAGGAGCTGCTCATCCACAGGCCGGACGGGGACCTTTGGGGACTTCTCCTGGCCCTCAACGCCTGGTCCTAGGAGTCCTGAGCCACACGGCCCCTTGATGGTCCTGGGAGGTAAACCCACCAGGCCTGCTTTCGACCCCCGGAATCATATATATATATATATTTAATTTTTTAAAAATTTATTTGGGGATTTTAATGGCCAGATCGGGTTTAATACTTCGATATTTACAAAATATTAACAATTTATGAAATGCTCAAGGCTTCAATAGTCACAAAAGGCCAAAATGGTGTGAAACGCTTCAGTACTTACGAAATACAAGAGATTTACAAAAGGCTTCAATAGCTACAAAATACCCCAAATTGGCAAAATACCCCAAATTGGCAAAATACCCCAAATCGGCAAAATACCCCAAATCGGCAAAATACCCCAAATTGGCAAAATACCCCCAATCGGCAAAATGCAAAGTGCTTCAATATTTACAGAACGCTGAAAATTTTCAAAACGCCCAAAGTTTGGAAAGCGCAAAAATGTTCTGAAATGCAAAACGCTTCGGTATTTCCAAAATGCAAAGGGAAAAAAAAAAAGCAAAATGCTTCAATATTTACCAAATGCCAATAGAAAATGCCAAGAAAAATGACAAGAGACAAGAAAATGAAGGAAATACTAAGAATTTTCAAAAAGAAAATACTTCCATTTTTACTTCAAAAATTTACGAAAGGGAAAATACTTCGCCATTTACAAAACAAAAAAAAAATTACAAAATAGCAGAAATGTACAAAATCATTCCAATTTTACAAAATGCCCCAAAGGTACAAAATGCAAAATACCTCCATTTTTACAAAATACCGACGATTTATAAAAGACCAAAAATTTACAAACTGCAAAATACCTCAATTTTTTACAAAACACCAAAAATTTAAAAAATACCCAAAATGTATGAAACACAAAATACCTCAATATTTACAAACCACCAGAAATTTACAAACCTCTAAATTTATGAAATGCAAAATACCTTTTTTTACAAAATACCCCAAATTTATGATACACAAAATACCTCAATTTTTACAAAACACTAAAAATTTACAAAATACCCCAAATTCATGAAGCGCAAAATACCTCAATTTTCACAAAACTCCAAAAATTTACAAAATACCCCAAATTCATGAAACTCAAAATACCTCAATTTTTACAAAACACTAAAAATTTACAAAATACCCCAAATTCATGAAACGCAAAATACCTCATTTTTTACAAAACACCAAAAATTTACAAAATACCCCAAATTTATGAAGCACAAAGTACCTCAATTTTTACAAAACACCAAAAATTTTTAAAATACCCAAAATTTATGAAACGCAAAACACCTCAAT
>VWZK01017323.1:3276-18725 GCA_013396935.1 Baryphthengus martii
TTTTTTTTTTTTTTTTTTTAAATGTTAGATTCTGAAACTTGTCAGCTCCTCCTGCCTCTTTGTATTTTATAAAGGATTCTTCCAAAACACCAATTTGTGTACCCAGGAAAACTTTAATCATCTGCACTCTTATTTTTTGGGTAAGTTAAACCTCCATGAAGGACAAAACTTTGCAGCTCAAAGTTATATCACAGCATGAAGGTTTAAAACCAGTGGTTGTGTTGGAGCTATAGCAGTCTGAAGATAAACATTTGTTCAGATTGTGCTTTTATTGGGCTAATAGACAACACTTTTGAACAAAAGCATACCTACTTTTCCTCTGGAACCGTACATTGTTCTCATAAAATACATTAATGTCCCATAAAGAATCCCATTTTTTATATGACCGCTTTTTACTTTTATTTTGCCTTTCTGAGAAAAATCTAAAATAACTGTTTTCTGTAGTCCAAAGATGCTATTTTTTGAAACAAACACAAATCTTATTTTTAAAAAGATCTAGTTTCTTTCTCTCCCTCTTCTCCACTTTTCTTATTTTAAATTGAGACTCAACTATTCATGGGCCAGAGTGGTGTTGAGATCTCTGGATTCCAGTCTGGCATTGGCTTGCTTTGCAAACTACAACGCCCCAGCGTCATTCTTTCAAGAAAACAGCTGATGGAAGCAGTTACCTGTCTTTGAGAGCCCTCATGGTTATTAACCTGTCATTTTTGTATTTGCTTCTCACATCTCAGGTTCTGTTGATATGAAAAGTCTAAATGATGAGGTGGGAGTTATACAAGTACGTGAAGATTTATCGTTTGATTTGAGTGGTAGTTTAGATGTGTAAGTACTAATACATTGTACCATGACCTGTAGGCTGGCTTTTCTGTCTGACTACAGAAGCCTGCTAGGCCAAGGCAGAAGGGCTGCCGTCCCCTACCCTAGAAGAGCATTGTCTGACAATAAGGTCCTGTCAAATCTTGCACATCCTCATTTTTGGACTCAATTATATTGCATAAATGCTGAACACATATACACTGTTCCTTGAATTTTTCATACTATATTAGATTTGTTGCGTACAATTTTTTAGCTTTTTGGCTGTAGGGCTTTTTTCTTAAGATTATAGCATTTCTCCATTGTGAATGGTTAGAAAATACTGTATTTTCATAGCAAACTGTTAAACCAGATTGTTAGCGTTTTCCCATGATTGAAGATAACGTGCAGTTAGAGAAGCATTTCTGTCTGGGAAAACCATATCTTTTCATCTGGAATAATTTGGATAGGATAAGCTTTGTTCAAGTGACCTTTTTATGATTTATGTTTGGGTTTTTTTTTGTGCAATACTGGTAAAACTCTACAGAATTTAGTGCAAATATTTAACATGTTATAAGTATCTTCTATTTCTGTTTTTAATGACTCATATATTATTGGGAATTTAGTTATGTGGCTGGTGCTGTTGTAAGAAATTCAGGAAGGAATTAAGATAGTGACAGAATAATTCTTATATTACAAGCATCAGTATTTTCTGGTTATGTACTCTCTTCATCTGGGAAATAAGTTGTTTCAGTGTCCCCTAACTGCCTTAAACACGGTATTAATAAACAAACTCAAGTGTTTCAAGGGGACGAAGAGGAGCAGTTTCTGAGGTACTGCAAAAATCTGCCATTGGAAATAAAAAAAAAAAAGGAAAGTCACTTTGCTAGGCTTACAATTGCTCACCACTTGACTCTAAAAAGAATTTATTAAGGAGTTGTAGGAGGAATCAAAATCTGAAGAAGATGTACATTTCAAAGGTAAAATATGAACAGATGCTCTGGACAATAGGAGGGCTGCATAAGGCAGCCTGCAGGTGTACAGAGCAGCAGGAGGTTTACACAAGTCAACATTCATCTTCATTCTGAAAAATTCGGTAACGAAAACTGAAAGAACTACATTAAGATCTGTAGAATAGGGAAGTCATTAATTACCACTGAGGTACAGTGCATTGGGGAAGGCAGGTATAGAAGTAGACCTTTTTTTTTATAAAGTTAGATATTTATGGATGTAAATGATATGCACTTATTTATGACAGAAAGAAGACCAGTGATTTAGAAATGGGAACTGTTATTTGTTTACCTCTCTACCTGTGGAAGTCTGCAGGGTGTTCGTGGTTTGTTCATTAAAGCATTACTCACATGAATAATTTTATTGGCGTCTTGTATTAGCCACCTTAGCATAATGGAACAGCTGACAAAACAGTATAAGTACATTATATATTTACATTGTAGTTTTTTAGCAGTCACTGGCTGAAGTCCAACATTAGAAACATTTGTGAAAGAACAGGCCGTGTGATTTTAGAGAGTCAACTCTGGCTATTGGGCGTAAATGAATTCCTTAGAGTACTGCATATTCCATGTCTATGTTAATTTACCTCTAAGAGACTGAAAAGTCAATGTTCCTGTGATACTCTAATCCAAGCCAAAAGGCCATATGGCTTTGGTTCTGCCATTTTTTAGTGGTTAAAAATCCTATTGAGTTGAATGAGGTTTCTGTGTACAGAGACTTAAAGCATCAATCTTCATGGCCATAATCCAATGAAGCTGTTTAAACATGTAAGTAGATTCACGTGCATGGAATGGCGACATAAACATAAGCAAGAATATGTTTAGATATTGCAAAATTGCTTCCAGGAATCAGTCAGCTTTCTAGAAGTTTATAACTTGTGTTTACCTTGAAAAAATAGGGAAATGATTTTGTTTTTCGAAGTGCATGTCCTTTGAAACTAGCTTACACACAATTATTTTAATATTGTCAGTATTTCATTTCTGAGAAACTAAGAAAGGAAAAAAAAAAAATAAGGGAGATAAGGAGAGAAGGGGTAGAGTTTTGACCAGATGGAATTGCTGTATTTTGACATTGCTTGTCAAGGTAAAATGCTAATCAGCTACAGCAAGTTTGGAAGTTCAGTTCAGCACAGCTCAGTCACTTCCTGAACAAGACCACAGTCAACAGTTCAAAAAAAATACACCTTCCTAAGTCCTTCCGAGCATTCAGAAATGTAATCTTAAAAAGATCAGCTTGCTGGTTTTCATTATGTGATACTTTGAACAGCAGATAGGACCTTGTGTGGACTCATGGATTATTTGGGTCACTTGGATCTTTCCTGATGCATCTGCTTGTAAACAAAGGGTAACAGAAGGAATGTAGATTGCAGGACTTAAATATGTGAAAAATAATAAATTCACAGTAATCAAAAGTAAATGCTAACAACCATGTTGACTGATCCAAAATATTATTAACCTGTAGATTAAAACAGATTCTATAGTTAGCAACATTTTATAGCAGTGAGGATTACAATGGATCTTGAGATTTGAAACCTGATCTGTTACAATATGAGCTCAACTCCATATCACAGAATTTTGGAATGTAATATTTTGATCTTTCATTTTCAACAGAGTTGGTGGGCGTTTTTTTTGTTTGTTTCTTTATATAGAAATGAACAGCAGAAGAAAACAGAAGATTAAAAAAATCATTTTGGGGGATAAGGCAGGAAAGTTTCTCAAAATGCATTGTAAAATGATGTCCAAAGTCCTTCTGAAAAAAAAAAAAGTGACACAGAAGATATCCTTACTGTCTGGGCTTATATGTGCCACACTAAAAAGATTTGCCTCCTTTTTGATGTCTGGCAAGTGAAAAAAATTAAACAAAATACACTGGCTTTTATATGTTCCTGTATACCTGTCACCTGTGTATTTGAACTCTACTGCACACTAGTTCCAGAGGCTCTACCTCTAAAGACCCACCAAAACATCTCAACTTCTGTAAGATTAGTTAAGTAGGAAATCAGTACTGTCAGTATACATGCAAGCGAAGAGTGACAATTCTGAGAAGATTCTGTCTTTAACTATCTTTAAACCGTAATTATTAGAAAACAGAGAAGTATTATGCTATTCTGTATTTTTCCTAACAAACAAAACCCTGGGTTGATAGTTGGTTAGGTTGAGTAAAGAGAAGTTATGGTTGTTAGATTTGGTAGATTTGCTTTGGAACGTGGAAGGATATAAGGTTGCCAGTGATAGAAATTCAGTGATGCTGTTAGCATTTTGTTGTTTCTAAAATTGAGGCAATTTACAGTAGCACTAGTTTGCAGTACGTAGCACCTGCAGGTTTTGGTTTGGTGGTTTTTTGTTGGTTGTTTTTCGGTTTGTTATTTTTATGTTCATAAACTTTGACAAGTACCTGCTGTTGTTCTTTAGCACAGTTATGGGGGTTTTTCACAGGATACAAACTTCTTTGTTTGCGGCTGTAAAGCTACATGGGAAAGGAGCTAAATTACAGAGTGTATTTCTTCTCTGGAATGCAATTTAGTAACAATGGAACAGTACAGCTATACATTTGTCTCTGACTTCTGTACTGAATATCTTCACCACGAAAAGAGAGAGATTTCCAGTCTTAAAATGGTTATTTGGTTGGAACTTGATCCTTTAGCTGGTACTACAACAATAAAAATGCACCACAGTACAACAGACAAGTTTTAATCTGCTTTAATTGTATATAATTATAAATCCAGTTAATAATCAGTGAACAAGTAAAGAAAAACTCTACAAACTTGTGTCCCAAAAATCAGATTGGTTTTGATTTGGTACTTGCAACTAATTTCATTAGTATGCTACCCAAGTGGAAAAACTTGCAGAGGTGTGGATTCTCATCTTTTGTTTCCCCTTTTGCTGCAAAGGGCTCTGAAAAGCCAATTGAGAGAGCAATATGTTCATTGGGTTCAAAGTAATTCTGGAAGGAATAATTCTGGTGATTGACAACAATTCCAGCTCTGTGAAATCAAAGACTGTCTCTGACATGATGGCTTGCAAGAAGAGTAATCAGGGTAGGGTTTTTTACTTTTTTGCTGGCTACAGCTAAGGCTGTGTTCAGCTCTGTCGTGCGGCTTTCCCTTTTAAATTTGAGAATTTTAAACTTCAGTAATAGACAGTGAGATTTCTATATCCAGGTTTGAAGGGTTACTGTGCTGTATGTGGACACCAAAACACATTTTTAAGCTCTGACAACCAATGTATCTCCCATACCTGTCTCAGCAGTACATCTTCAAGGAACTCCAGCAGGTTCTTTCTCACACTCATCTTCAATTTATGGGTCTGTAATTTCCTTGTGCATCTATGGAGTGCTTCCTTAAATAGTGATACTTGGTGTTCATCTCTCATTCATGGTCATTCTAATCTTCCAAAGTTCAGTTATCTAGCATTTAGTGAATGTCATAGGATCTTAATAAGTCTGAAGGACCACTGTTAATGAGACGGAATTGTATTATTCCTGCATTTACAGTTTATCAATGGCTTATGTAAAAAGCGAATAATCCATCTCTCCTCCCATTGCTATTTCAAGCAGGCCAAGAGTTGTGGGACTGCCAGCTTCAGGACCAGGTATAGGAATTTATATATCTTAACCAGAAGAAGCAGGATCTATAGTTAGAAGGCTGCTTGTAAGGCTCTCCTTTGGAGGAGCAGGTGTAATGTAGGGGGCACTGCTGGCTTACGCATGCATGTCCTCTCCTCTCCTATGCAACAAATGGTGATAGCTCATGTGAAAGCAACGTAAGCCGTGACTGCTCATAAATTTGTCCTTTGTGGACTGGGAGTGTTTTTCCAGTTCCTAATGTGAAACACTTTGGAGGTAGCTTATTGAGGTGTATTCAAAGTTCGTTTGAGTCCCAGAGATGTCTGAAGTCATCTTCTTTTTATTATTCCTGCTTTTTTTTTCTTTACTCTTGGTGGATTAAAAAAAAAAATGCTGCTTCTCACAGTTATTTTTTAACTTGCAGTTTTTATAGTCTTTCCAATAGATATTTACAATGTATTGTTTTGTTTTGCTGTTTTATTCATTCCTGACTGAATCTTCAAATCTAAATGTTAGCAGAGCTGTATTTTTAGTCTTCTGTGGTTCAGGTTGCCCAAAAGCCAGTGAAATCACAAAGTCGTGTCAAGCGTGGCCAAAATGTGGGATAGATAGGGGCTTGTGTGAGTGTCTGGAATGATTTCTGAATGCATAATATATAGCAAAGATCTGTGTTTGGTAAACTGTACATGGTGCATTTAATTATGTATAAATTTTCATGAGTACAAAGTGGCTTAGCACCTCTCAGTGAAAATAATGGAGCAAATGGCTTATTTAAAATGCACATTGAAATGTTAAGTATTTGACCTTTCTTTGATCTGCTATTCCCTCTACAGATCATCCCTGAAAATGTCTGAGCAGAGAAAGCTTGCAGCCATGTTTGTTTTTAATATATATAATGTACTTTTGGTTTATTTATTGCCAACAGTCAACCTGAATATGTATATATAATGAAAATATAGGAAAATGTACATTAGTGTATACTTACTTTTTAGTTGAGAAACTAGAGCTTTAATTAGTCTAGGTTTGGAAGATTTTGTTTCATAGAATTGCAGCATCGAAATGGGAGATAGTAAACCTGCAATGGTACGAAAAGGTTTTAAGTCACTAAATAAGTAAATAAAATTATATGCTCTATAGGTTGTGCAGTGTACTTTCTGATACAGAGCAAACTTTCAGGCTGTAAAATCTGGAATGGAATGGCTGAGAGAGAGATTTCCTGGTCTCTAATGTGTGTTATTAAAAGTAAAGGCAAAACAGACAAGGATGTAGCTTGTTATAATTCCCTATGAGGGTAAAAGTCTACCTACAGGCTAGTAATAGCAGTTCTAAAAAAAAGTCCAATCTGATTGTTACCCACTATTATAGTTTGTGCCATATATTTGTGAAAGAATTCCTTATTCTTACAGGTATAGATACAGTTAAAGATCTTCTCTCCCATAACTTTATATATATAATTTTTTTTTTATTGCATACAGTTTATCTAAAAGAGAAGAGTTTGTCTTTGACAAAATTATTCAAACAGAAAATTTTGATTTTCCAAAATGAGCGGCTTTTCAAGGAAAATAAGTTCCTTTACTTCCTCACCAGAAATATAGACCAAATATTTCCAGTAGCAGTAGAATATATTTCTCCTTCAGAATCATAGAATCGTTGAGGCTGGAAGAGACCTCTGAGATCATCAAGTCCAGCCTGTGACCCTAACACCACAACACCTAGCTAGACCAATGTGTTAGTTTGAAACCCCAGTCTGTGTTTTGAGTTGCAGTACTGTTTTTTCTTTCAGTATTCTGTTTCATACGTTCAGAACTTGCCAAATTTTCATCCTTAAGGCTGAAATTTTTAATGGATGACCTTTTCTCGGAGGTGAACTTATTTCTGAATGCAGGAGAAAACAGTCTAGTCCCTTTCCTCATGAAGTTATGGAGAAGACACAGAAATTTAATCTATTCTGAAAGATTCTTAGAAGTTAGATTCCTATTTAGTATGTCAAATGCTCAGTATGGAATCATGATATGTGCTTTGGTGCTTTTAAGATTAAAATTTCCATTTAAAATGGCAGGTAACATATAACGAGATTCTCTATTACTCTTTCTGATCTAATTCTAAACAATCCCTGAAGTCTTAAGAAACCGTGACATTGACGTTTGGACATGATTTTAAGATACCTTTTACAGAACTGTCTGTTACAGTTTTCTCTCCTGACCCATGGAATACTAATGTTTTAATCACAGCAGCTTCCACAGACATACAGTTGCTTTCTAAAATAAATTCCCCCCAACGGCAAAAAAAGAAGCGATTGTTTATCTCTGTGACCTGGAATTTGTGGAGACTGTTGTTAGTATTTTTTTGTTCTTTGCAACTGCTGGGGTCCTGACTCAGCCAAGTGTCTGGGGACTTTTTTTTAACCACAACCAGGCAAGTATTCCAACTGATTGCTAAATCATGTTCTTCATAGCTTTGCTACTGTAGACCAGTATCTGCAACATGTCTACGCATGTCTGCCTAAGGAGTAGAGGATATAAACTGCAGCAGGAACAAGGAACATATTTTTTTTTTTTTCCCCCCACATATCTGAAAGAGTAGGAAATGATGATGAGGTAAGGAGCAAAAAACAGTAGTAAAAGGACAGTGTTTGGTAGAAACATATTTATGAGACTGAAATTTCCAAGAGTAGAATATTGTTCTTCATTTATTGTGGCAAAACTTCATGTCCAAAATACAGGGTTTTTTTTTTTCTCTGAAACCCTTTTCTACCTGCCTGTCTAAAGACAGTGGGATCTGGCTTTCCACCTAGGTAGTGAATTCCAGGTGCTATGCTGTGAACATTTGAGGATGGGACTTTAGAAGCTTTGTAGTAAGTTTCCGTGGGGGGGGAATGGGCATATTCTAAAAGTAGACTGATTTTTCTTAGTACTTTTCTACAGTGTTTTTTTTTTCCTAGAAAATCTTTACTTTTTGCCCACTTTCTATCTTCTCTCTGCAAATATCTTCATATTGCACTTGATAAACTTGCTGAACGATTCAAGTTGCCTAGGTCTTGACATAGGATTGTGCATTTTCAGTTACGGTTCTCGTATCATGCAGACAGATCAGTGTGTTCAAATGCCATAGCCTGGTTTTGTGACTCGCCAACCACATCTCTTTACTCACTGATTGGTTGGTGTTATGTGCCTAATAGTTCTCAAAAATGTATCTTGCTGCCTTAAGACCTCAATGCTGCATCGGCTGGCCACACTTGAAAAAAATAATGCCTGTTGAGAACATTGGCAGCAGAAGAATCCATACTGTTTCTACCAAACCCACGATGTATTTGTACATGCAGACTGCAAGTGGCGAAGATTCCAAACCAGCTATGTGGAGGAAGGTGGTTAAGGAGAGGATTGGATTTTTTTTAAAAGCAGATTTTAGTAGATTTTAAAAAGCAATGATGAGTGACATCTGCACAGAAATAACTGTGTTGTTAGGAGTTTGTCTATACAAACAATTAGTGCTAGTTGTTCACAATTTGCTGCATATTTGCAATGGTAAGATGATTTTTCTTCCTTGTGGACCTGTTCTGCAGCCCTTTCTTATGCTATATCCTGACATGTACACGTGGTGTGCACGGTCAGCATACTTGCTTTTGATGTGCTGGTCTAGTTGCAATTACTAAAATGTTATGGCAAGAAATCTGAATGTTCCAATGCAGATGCAAATTTATAACAGCCTCCAGGACAACTTTGCTTTTACACGGTTCTTTAGTTTCTGGCTGGTTAGTGAAATCAGCAGAAACTGTATTAGCATTTTTAAGCTGCAGTAAAATACAGTGTGTTTTGACTGCTGGTGATAGTTGTGAACTGAATTTGTAATTTGTATATTTGCAGTCATTTCCTGCTATAGAGTAAAATAAAAGCATTGACCAAGACCTCTCTGGTTTAGGTAAAAGAGCTCGATTCAGATTTTAACTGAAAAGACCGTATTCTGTAAAGTCTGTTGCCATGTAGCTTTGCCGAATTGGGCCTAGCAATGTGGAGAAGCAGTAGGTCTTTCCTGACATCTGCGACTGCAGATATTGTAGCAATTTTAATACTCCATCATACGCTGTGCTGATAACTGCTGCCTAATTTTGACCTGCTACTCAAGTATTTAATTCTTCTCACACCAAAGTCATGCTTTGACTCCGATCAGGAAGGAGGAGACATCGCTGAGTAGTTGTGTCATTGTCCATCTGCCAAGATTTTAATGCAGCCGCTCCTAAATCTGCATCAAAAGGTCAAACATGAGCTTTTTCTTGTCACCGTTGCTTCCAGACCTTTCAGACGTTGTGCTTTTCTCACAGGAGTGGCGTGGAGACAAAATGGGCACTCACATCCAAATTAAAAGGAAGTTTTGAATAATCCTTTTTGCAGAAGATTGTGTACTGTCTATCTAGCATCACTTCGTGTCTGAAAATAGGTAACAATAGACACAGTAGAGCAGGCAAGCTTCAACTTAATCGCTCCTAGTTAAAGGATAAACAAGTGAAAATACAACTCTGTTCTGTAAGTACTCACCTGGTATCACTGCATCAACAAAATCAAACATAAGGATTCTTTTGGGTCTAGGAATGCAAGATCTGTTTCATGTTAGCACTGTCTTGTTTGTGAGATGCGCTGGTTTGCCAGGAAGTGCTTGACAACAACTCTGAAAAAGAAATTGGAAACGTTCTTTGTAGTGGAAATTTTTCAGACCTTCACAGGAGTTTACTCAGGAACTGCAGTAGAGCCTAGGACCCGTTAGAAAAGCGAAACCTATTTGGAACAGCAGAATATGGAAGAGTGGTGGGAGAGGGCAGGCATGTGCAGTGAAAAATTACAAGCATGCTTACTCTTTTTAAGAACTGCTTTTAAAGCTTAATGTGGTCATGTGATAATGAAAAATGAAGGGCGTGCAGCTTATCCTGGCAAGAATTCAGTACTCAGTGAAGACAGAGTTCAGTAGGATGCTGAACATATGGTTACATTATAATCTTCTACAAAGAGAAAAAGACTTTGAAGATTTAAAATGTTAGGACCTTCGACCTTTTCGGAACACCCTTTTTGCCGTGAAATGACTGCAACGTGAAGCACTTGAAAAACTGTAAGAATAGGGGCGGCTATATAACTACTGGACTAATGTAGACTCTCTTGCTATCAGGAAAGAGTCTGTCTGTTGGGCTTGGGATCAAACCGGATTTAACAGGAAGTTGCCAGCATTCCTGTTAGTGCTGACCTAAACCCTCACGGACAGCGTTTCAGAAACCTGTGAAAAGAAGAGCTGGATCATAACCCACTCTCTCTAAAACATTCTCAAAAAATGAATGAGAGCCATTCAGTCAATGCTCGATGTGCAGTGGTTATAAATCTGCCAGGGTTGCAGATGAAATCCAGGGTGAAAAAATCTTGAGCGCAACTGTAGAGTACGTGGTTCTACAAGAAGTCTAACTGTTCCTGTGTACCATGGAACATAGCTGTCTTCCATTTTGTTAGGAGAAGTTATTTGGGCTTCCACAGCCTCTGGGTTTTTTTTAATGAATAAATTTTATGAAAATGAACCTGCTGCAGTATTACTATAGTAATACTGAATTCAGTAGCTTTCTATTCGTCCTAGAGCGTCAGAGAAAATGTAAGATTTTTACATTACACAGCTGCCTGGTACTTGAGAGGTGTTGCTTTCCTTTCTACCTCATGACCTATTTAAAACTGATCAGTCTGATGTGCTTTACATATCCCTTCTATTACAACCTCAGTCTTATTTTTTTTTTTTCCAATTTCAACATTTGCTGCAGTAGTTTTCACATGATTGATTACAGCAACCATTAGGGATGTAAGGTTACGGGATTTTGGAACAAAAAGCTGGAGAGGCAACATTATACCAGGCTGTTTTCACTGACAAACTGTAAATAACAAGTATGATGAGCAGTGATACTCTGACTGTTTGCATCTTTGACCGGCAGACTCAAGAAACGTAGAAGTGTTGAAAGGAAAGAACATGCTTGATTTTTTTGTTCTAACTTTATTATGTGATTTAGCATTCGTAATGTTTCAGTATATTTATGGAGCTCTTTTTGGGTCATGTATTTTCAGTATGAGAGATGATTTTATGGATCTAATGGAAACATGGATTTAAATTCTCAGGAATAACCTCTCAGATTTTTCCTTGGCTTTGTGAAGTAACTGAACGTCTATCTAATGTATTGCTATAGATATTTCTAGCTTTCTTGTTGAATTAGTACAATCATAAAAGATAATATATAGTGATAAAATCTTTTTTTTCTTTTTTTTTTTTTTTTGTATGCGTAGCGTATTCAGAAAAAAAGATGATGTAACTGTGCTTTTCCTAGAGTTTATTTTCTATAAATACATTTTAGTGTTTGAATCCTAAATATCTATTTCTTCCATTCGGACAAAAGCTTTGGCTGCGTGCTGGTGTGCAGTACACAGGCTGGTCAGTTGACTTCCTCCCTCCAGCAGAAAAAGAGAAGATATGAAAGACTTTTCTTCTTCCTGTAGAAGTCTAAACAAGATAGAAATGGAAGATGGTTTGTTTCCACTATAACTCCCACCTCTCCTTTAATCCTTGGAGCAGTAGCTAGGAAATATAGAATACCCTTGGCCACAGTAGGGAAATAAAGCTCTGTTACCAATAATGTGTGGTTGCTAAGGAAGCCCTGATAGTTTCCTCGCTGTCCTGATTGGGACTACAGGGATTGTTCTTTGTCCCTGCAAGTGAACCTCCCCACCTACTACTAAAAAAGAGAGCTACCTCCCTATATTTTTAATTTCAGAGTTGCTGAATAGTCCATTGACATAGAGGAGGAGAGAACAGGGCTACAAGAGAAACACAGGAGTTATGCTGTGCCTTGGAGAAACTGCTGGGTGTAGTAAGGACTGCCTTTCAGATCTCTAGAAGAACATGGAGAATTTTTATGTGGCTGAATTAAGTGTAAATTGCAGCGTTTGAGTCTGTACTCCTTGTTAAACCTTTCAGCTACTTATTGATGACTGTACATATTTGTGCTGATTTTGGTTGGGATCGTTAATTTTCTTCCTAGGAGCTGGTATGGGGCTATGGTTTGGATTTGTGCTGAAAACAGTTTTGACAATATGGAGATGTTTTCATTATTGCTGAAGCGGTGAATTAATCCCTTGTTTTGCTTTGCTTATGGATGTGACTTTTGCTTTACTTGCTAAACTGCAGCATCTCAATCCACAAGCTTTCTCCCTTTTCCTCTTGATTGTCTCCTGCATCCCACTGAGAGGGAGAGAGCTGAGGGGCTGTGTGGGGCTTAGTTGCTGGCTGGGGTTAAACCATGATGATGATATACGTTGATAGGGTGTGTTTCAGACATAATACTTGAGGAAAAATGCCCTTACACAATGTTTATTACCTGTCACTCACTGGATTTCGTAACTATTTGGTTGTCTGTGTATTTAGTAATATGTATTTTCAACAGGAATAGTTTTAAAATGCTGAAAAATTGCTTAGCTTTACACCTTGTTCTGGAAGGTGCACTGACGAAATAGGTATTTTCGTTACCTTACAGAATGTGTGTTTTTATCATGTTCACCCAGTTTTCAATCTGTCATTCAGTAAACTGAATTTCTACTAAACAGTAGATATATTTTCCATTATTTACTGAAATATTTCCAAAGAAATGGAAAAAAATATTCTATATATTTTCTTAATTCTTGATCTTTTTTAGCACTTGTGAAGGAATTTAATATTTAATCTATTCTACTGATGTTATATACTAGTTTTGTCTTGAGCCCATGGTAGCACAACTGTATTACCAAAGTAAGGCCTTCTGTGAGATTGAAAAATGTATTGTGTCGCAGTTGTTAAGGGCTGGGCTGAAGCTGTGTAGTTAACTTCAAACATCCTCCTACTATTTCAGCATTTCCAGAACCTTTTGTTGCTGTGTTTGGTGTCCCTGGCTAATTCAAGCTCATTTCATTTTATTTGCCAGTATTGATTTTTGTCCTTTACGTGTTTGCGTTCTTCTTTTAAATTTGATTGTAGTAATCTGACCTAGTTTCTATTTTAGATCGGCTGCTTTCATCCTTCTGAAAAGGTAAAGAAATACTTGAGGATTAACCCATTAAATCTTTTTCTCTCAATTTCCTGCCTTGTGACGGTTTGTCACATGTGTGACAAACATGGTGTGTTTGGCAAAGTTGTTCGGTTTTTTGGGCTTTTTTTAAGGCTGTCATTTTTATTTTGCTAAAGGAAAAAGGCAACCAAAACTGTATCATGACAGAGTAAAATGCCTCCTGCGTGCATATGATGGTGTAACTCAGATGCAGAAAGCAGCAACAGGCTGTAGCCTGTAGCAACCTAGAGTAAAATTAGGCTGCAGAAGAATGAGCCATCATTAAGATGAGAAGGAAGGCTTGTAATCTTCGAAATGCAGAGACCAGACCTGTGACTTGCCCTGGTCTGGTGAAGAAAGATGAACAGTGCAGGAATAGATTAAAAACTGTGCTGTAATTTATTTGGCAGTGTAAGAAGTAAGGATAGCCGACCTGTAAAGCTGAAGTGCAGTTGATTAGAGGAGATGAAATGGCTTCAGGGTGCAACTCCCTCTACTCTGAGTGCTAACAGGTGACATGCACCCAATAGAGAATTACTCCATCAGGAACTCCAGTGCCACCTTTGCAACTGGGGAATAGCACCACAGATGACAGTGAAAACAAACAGGACTTGGGTGCTTTCTTTGATGGTTGGGTATGTGGTGCAGCTCTGGTACCGATGCTCTAGCTGCAGTTTTTCCATATAAACACAATCATTGTGCAGCAACAGCAGTATGGACAAGTTGGATGCCTTTGTATAACCAAATGTCAATGTCTCCTGGACATAACTTCTTTGTTTGAGCTTAGTAGCTTTATTCTAATGGTACTCTCTTTCTGTGGACTTACTTGTTTATTCATTCATTCATATATGGATTTGTTTGGCACTGAAGCTGCTGCAACAATTGAAATATTTTTGCTGACTGTCCTGACCAAATGCTTTTGATAATTGATCTGAGAAAACAGAGCTGTTGAGAAGTTTTCTGAATTAAGTGATGCGAAAATGAGTTACTGGGATCTGTTTTTTCAACCTATTACCCATTGAAGTACTTCTAACTACAGTATGGGGTTTTTTTCCTTTAATGATTTAAATATTGTGAGCAGTGCAGTGCAACATGACTGTGCATAAGGCTTCCTAATGAAGCAGTAGCATAATGTAATTTAGTTACTGGAGCTTAGCCATTTGATCTTTAGTGTGATAGCAAACTGCAAATGCGAAAGTATAATATTCTTCAAAGCAAAGCCACATGGTTTAGAGAATTGCAGATGATGTATACCTAGAGAAGTAGTTCTGTAACAGCTATTATTTCATAGAATCATAGGATTGTCAGGGTTGGAAAGGACCTTGAAGATCATTGAGTTCCTACCCCCCTGCCATGGGCAAGGACACCTCCCATTAGAGCAGGTTGTCCAGAGCCCCATCCAACCTGGCCTTAAAATCTTCCAGGGATGGGGCTTCCACCACCTCTCTGGGCAACCTGTTCCAGGGTCTCACCACCCTCATGGGGAAGAACTTCTTCCTTACATCCAATCTAAATCTCCCCTCCTCTAGGTTGGATCCATTCCCCCTTGTCCTATCACTGCCCAACATCCTAAAAAGTCCCTCCCCAGCTTTCTTGTAGGCCCCCTTCAGATACTGGAAGACCACAAGAAGGTCTCCTTGGAGCCTTCTCTTCTCAAGATTGAGCAACCCCAAATCCCTCAGCCTATGTTCCTAGGAGAGGTGCTCCAGCCCTCTGATCATCCTCGTGGCCCTTCTCTGGACACGTTCCAGCACGTCCAGATCTTTCTTGTAATAGGGGCTCCAGAACTGGACGCAGTGCTCCAGGTGGGGTCTCACGAGAGTGGAGTAGAGGGGCAAAATCACCTCCCTCGACCTGCTGGCCACACAGGATACGGTTGGCTTTCTGGGCTGCAAGCGTGCACTGACGGCTCATGTTGAGCTTCTCATCCACCAGCACCCCCAAGTCCTTTTCTTCAGGGCTGTTCTCAAGCCAGTCACTGCCCAGCCTATAT
>VWZK01017323.1:19286-45813 GCA_013396935.1 Baryphthengus martii
TCCTTGCTCATCCAGGCAGGTCTCCTAGCATTCTTTCCTGCCTTCCTCTTTGTTGGTGTACTTTGCTCCTGGACACGGAGAAGGGATCCTCGAATACTGACCAGCTGTCCTGGGTGCCTCTTCCCTCTAGGACTTTGTCCCGCTGTACTTTGGCCAGCAGATCCCTGAAGCGATCAAAGACTATACGCCTAAAGTCCAGGGTCCTAAGCTTGGAATACATCCTCCTAGATGCTCTGAGGATCTTGAATTCTACTGCTTCGTGGTCACTGCAGCCAAGGTTGTCCCTGAGCCTCATGTTGGTCACCAGCCCTTCCCTGTTGGTGAGAACAAGGTCCAACATAGCACCTTTTCTTGTCGGTTCCTCTACTACTTGGAGGAGGAAGTTGTCTTCTCTGCATTCCTGGAGCATCTTGGATTGCTGGTGCTTTGCTGCATTGTCCCTCCAGCAGATGTCAAGGTGGTTGAAATCCCCCACGAGAACCTGGGCCTGTCATTGTGAAGCCACTTCTATCTGCCTATGGAGGGCCTCATCTGCTTGATTCTGCTGGTCAGGTGGCCTGTAGCAGACTCTACTGTAATATCACCTTCCTCTGTCTTCCCTTTAATCTTAATCCATATGCTCTCAGCCGGCCCCTTGTACTTCCCCAGGTGGAGCTCCATCAGCTGTTCACTGATGTAGAGGGCAACACCTCTTTATCCCTCAACAGAAAGTTTCACAAAGGAACTGGAAAGAGATTTCAGAAAGGTTTACAACGTTTAAGGCATCTCGAGTCCTACAGAAGTTAATCTATTTCTGCTAGTATATAGAATATAATTCTGACAAGAAAGGTATCTATAGCTGTAAAAAATGAAGATCCTGTGCACTAATGTGGAAAGTGGAAAATACAGGAATTTGATGTTGAGTATTTCTGGCTGCCTTGATCTCTTGGCTATGTGAACTGCACCATATTGTGAGCATATGGCTCTTGGCTTTCTTGTAACTACCATCATGAATTGTCTAGTCAGGAAAAGCTGAATGCCTTCTATTGATTTCAGAATCAAAGTGTCTGTTTGTCTTTCTTGACTGGACAACCAAAAAATGATAAACGCATTACCTGTAGTGTTTCTAATGGGCAGGCTTGCTTTGTGGTTTGCACAAGCTATCAATTTGAAGCCTTAAATGCCTTTAAAAAAATAAATAAATAATCTTTTTCTAAAATGAATGAATCTGGCAATTTCTGACAAGTGTATTTTACCTAAGTGATAGAATGACTTTTTCTTTCAGGATTCTTTACTGACTAAGAAGACTTGATTGGAGTCTTTGATTTTTGACATATGGTGTTTGATGAACTGTTAAATTGAAGGACTTGATAGCAGTATATAGGGTTTTCATTTGAAGACCAGAGGTTCAAATCTGAATTTTTTTTTCTGATAATTAGAGGTGACATATAACAGCTGTTCTCTGTCTTCTTGGCAGTCATCTCTGTCCATTTATTAGTCTACCAATGCCCACATAATTATTTTAAATTAAACAGAAAGTATGTCTCTAGTCCCATGGAGGTTGGTGACGTCAGTCATGTTTTCCGTTAGATTTATGTTTGCTGAATCAGAACCTGAGTAAGAGAATGACTTCAGTAGAGTGTAGGTGCTAAGTCTCATGAGTCAGGTCCCATTGTTATCTTAACGTTATTTCTAAAAAATGTTCCTTGCAGAAAAAGAATGAGTTTTAATGACTTTGGAACAGTTTCTCCTAGTACTAATGGATAGTCAGTCTGTTGGAAAATTCTGTACGTCTCCCTGGAGAGAAACTGCAGAATAAATTATTACTTAACCTAACAATAAAGTTTGGGTCAATTCTTTGAAAATAATTTATTGCTTATCTGAAGGTCATGCTGTGGCTGGTGCTGTTTCCAGCTCAATGATTAAAAACTTAGTCATCCTCTTCAGTTTCTCCTGGATTGATGCCCTGTGTGTAGGAACTGAGGCTGAGCTTGACAGGGACCAATAGGCCAGGACGTTGGTCTGTGTATTGATGAGGGGCCTTTTAAAGATCAAGCTGTTAGTAACATTCAGTTTGGGGTTCTGTTCTCTTTAAGAAGCAAGCTGCTACATTTTTGGAGCAGTTTTTCTTTGCACATCGAAAGTAGCTCCAACTTATTTTACTGATTTATACTCTGAAAGTTTCTTTGTTGTTGTTTTGTTTCTTTCCTCTGTTCTAACAGGAAAGGGCAGCCCTCTTGCACTGGGCGGTGAGATCTTAGGGAAACATGGACTCCGGGATCATTGCCTCTGGACTTCCGGATGCACAAAAGTGTTCGCTATGGTTTCTTCACTCTAGATCCCTCTTGCTGTTGTTCTCCAGCATTCTCAGTGTCTCCAGAATTCTCTGTGTCCCATCCAGAGCAAGCTGGAGCTCGGTGGGTTTCAATTCCGCACATGGTGTTTCATTAGAGAAGGGATAACAGAAAGGAACACTTTAAAGAGAATATAAAGCTGCTTTGAGCTGCACCTTTGCAAAGCTTTCCGAAAGCTACAAATTAGTGCCTACAGGTTTCACTTAAGCGCTGAGCAGTAAGATTAGACAGGTTTTTCACGCTGTGGTACTCTTCAGGTACAAGATCTCTGGGGAAGGAGGAGGAAATCTCCTGTAGCTGTTGGAGTTAAGCAGCCTCATTTGGAAACAATCACAAATATCCCATCATTTCCAGAGGAGAGGAAGAGTACTGCATTTCCTCCAAGTTGACAGCAAGCCACAGATCCTAACCTCTCTTGCAGAACCAGTTAGACCTGGGATTTTCACTTATAGGGATGGATGCTTGTATTCAGACAGTCTGCAAAGCACTATACTCCTGCAGCAGTCCTGGCCGTGCAGCAACCAGTGGGGGAGAAGGTGCCTAGGTACTTTAAATGTACAGAAAATAAACTTTTACTCCCCTTATGATACTAGTTGGCTATGTAGTTTTCTCATGCTGATTGCCCCTTTTTTTTTTTCCTGGCATCTGTATGCACTTATACCACTATTTTTGCAGTTTACTGGACCTGCAAGTTTAGCCTGGTCAAATAAAACCTGTATTTTGGTTTTGCAAGTTATCAGGAAGTAATCAGAAAGCTTCCTTGCAATACAGCAACTATTGAATGCAATATATACATGCTATAGAAATAAACTTGTTATGATAGAAAAAAATATTCTTACAGAGATATGTAATTGTAAGTTTTTTCTTGATTATCTGAGGAGACTGTAATGATGAAAATTATTTTCCGTTGAAAATTGTTGTGATGTGGTTGGATTTTTGGCAACTTTCTATTCTTTGTGTGGCGTTAACAGGCTGAATCAGCAGTGTCCTTGAACATATCTCACTGGCTTTCACAAACCTGAGTTTTCAGGGCTGTTTAATACAGTGCCCAAAAGAATTTAAAATGTTTTGCATTTGGGGCATTTTTCTGTGCTGAAGTGATTGATGAGGCTGATTTTTAAACCTAGAAATTGACATTCTCAGACTGCTTAACAAGGACAAATTATTTTTGTCTAAGTTAGAAGAAGAGTGTCTAAAGGCAGGAAAAATAGTTAATAACAGACATTCCACAGTTGCTGTGTGGGTGTTTTTAAGTTGGGTAAGTACACAGAATGCAGATGTATGCATATGTTAAATATCTCCTTTGGGTGATTTTTTTTGTTGTTATTGTATGAGTAGCACTTGAACAAAAGGATATTTTCCATGCTGCAATTTTCTAATACAGTTTCCACTTGGATCGCAGTTCTGTAGAGATCATGTGGGATGAAGAACATTGAAATTATGTCAGAGACTTGGGCAATTTGTAACCAGATTTCTTTGGTTTCAGTGGATGATTCCTAAAAAAATCCCCAAAACATCCAAAGAGACGAAACAAAAACCTGACCAAAAAAACCTCAACACAAAACCAACTCCCCAGACCAGGAAATATATGACTTCTTAGAATGACATGTAGGAATAGTTTTTACTTCTATTTGATTAGCATGGAAAATGCTTGAAGTGAAGGACTATTTACCTTTGGAAGGATATGGCTGCCAAGATGCTGTGGGACTCCATGTGCGGAACTTTCTTCTTTGTTCCATGTCCCAAGCTGTAGAGTTGAGCACCCAGTAGAGCTGATCCTGCTGAGACCCTCAGTGGCTCTCGGGCTGTGAGCCTGCAAGTGTCCCGATGGCTTTTGTTTGGGACCACGTTTCCTGTGTTCTCTGTTAGAGGACTCCTGTGCCAGGTACTATTCTTCCCAATTTAGTAATTGTTAAAAAAAGTGAGATTTCCTTTTTTTATTTTGTTACTATTATTGACATAGCGAGAGTGTCATGTGCATTTAATGAGCTTTCCTCAGATTGCTGCACTCCCATATAATTCCAGACTCTTCCTGCCTCCTGTTCCATTCCTCTCTTCCCCCTAACCTGGTTGTGCTTCAGAAAACACAAAGCAGAACGTGTGGCTATAGTGATGTATCCCTGATACGGCTCTGATCCCAGCCGCTACTATGCCGTCCTACAGGAAATTCTTCCAGCGGAGAATCCTTTACCTCTTCTCTTCGAGAGCTAATATTGCAGAACCAGAGTGTGGTTCCCAAATCTAAAATCTGTGGTCGAGGGGAAACCGTATGTGACTATACACAAATACACAACTGCATCTCACATTCACGTGGGAAGAAGTTTCTATCAATCAGAAATGTTAGAGGTTTTTTCCTGAGCAAGAGTGACTTCTCCAATACTGTGTAAAAATTGACTAGCAAAATAAAATACAGAAGATTTGTTCCTTTCCAGAATGCAGTTGTGCTTCTTAGCTTTGAAGATCAGGTCTCTGAAGGATGACACCTTTAAAAAAAATTCTGTCCACTTTTCAGAAATGATGTTTTAATAATAAATTAAAAAGTAAATTGATTAGTCATTGTAACAGTCATTGATTATCATTGTAACAGTATTGTCTTGTGAAAAAAGTTTTAATGAGGCATTAATATATCACAAGAATAATCTAGAAGAAAGAAAACATTTCAGAAAGGTTATTTTCATGTTAAATGAACTTTCCAAGATAAAAGTACTCTACTGCAGTTTTTGTATAAATGTAATTCACAGTACTGAAATAATAAGAGACGATGTTGATTGTAGTGTGTCTTAGGATGGATAGAGTATAATTTACTGCATTATAGTCTCAGCAGCCCAGGAAATTACATGACTCCTCCGGAGTTGTAAATGAAAAGCACTCTGGATACTTGTAAATCTTAAAATTTTTGAGTGTGCTGCAAACAAAAGACTGATCCTGTAATGAGATGCTAGTAATTACATTTAAATTAATTGGGCAGTACTGAAATGAAAGAAATGCCTAACTCAACTGTTTAAAAAACAAATCCAGAATTATGAAAGAAGACTCCTATCGTTCATGGTATTTTAGTTACAATGTTATTTTTAACCTCTTCCATTTTCTTTCTTAAATAAGATAATGTGAATGTTTGGGGTTTTTTTTTCTAGATTTTTACTGTGAGCACTTGGTTATTTACTGAAGATTTTATTGTTTATTTTACAAGTTATAAAGTTTTTAGGGTTAAACAAATACCAGTGGGGTTTCTTTTGATTCAGCACGGGAAGGAATAGCTTATTTAGAAACACTTAAGCCTGAGTAATGGAAGTATTTCTTAACCAAGAGGGCTGTCCTAGACTTCCTGAATTGTCTGAGGTCCTCTTTACAGTTATTGTAGCTTCTAATTATGTTCTAAAATGTCCTACTGATGAGGACATTTCCTCTGACAGTGACCTTTTCTTAGTGGAAAAACCGACCTCATTATCACTTGTGCAAAACCACTAGTCATAGGAACAAGTGTATTCTATTAAGGCTTATTATGCCAAGGGGTTTATAAAAAAAGAAATAAAAAATTGCTCCACCTGAACTCAGATATTTCTCAAGTAGTTTAATTAGATGAATCTCTGGATGTTCTGATTCATCAATGTTTTTCCACACTTGATACTGTAATTAAAAAAAAAAAAAGAAAAAAAAAAAGAAAAAAACCCACAAAACAATAAGGAAAAACAAACCAGTATTTTATTATTTAGGAGATAGAGTGCAAATCTGTAACCAATGTATTGAGGCACAACTTGGTCAAGGTGAATATTTCAGTGTTTCACAGCGTCTGTGGGGTCCTCATCAAACTGTAACAGCTTTCCACTGCTTTTGCTTGTATTAATGAGAATCGTTATATTTTGGATGTTGCTTCTACTGAACACAGCTGGCTTGGAGCATGTTGCCTGTGGTACCCCTTGTATTAAGATTGAAGCCACTGAATCATAACAGCTCGTGCCATGCGAGGTAATACTTAGAAACAACCTTGCTTTTTTTTCTAGTATTATATGTCTAATACAGGGATAAATCTGAATTCTGACCAGTTTGCACTGAACTTCTGATAGAGCATTCAGTTTAGATAAAAGGAAATTACATATTGGAACTCTTCTGCTTTTTCTGCAACAAAAATCATAATATCTTCTTTCAGATCAGCTTACCTCAGTTGGATTTTTTCATCAGATTTAAACACCTTATGTCTTAGATATTTAGAGAGGAAAACTTCGTTTACCGGCCTTATTACTATGTAAGGAATGCACAGCGGAATTAGCTGTTGCTTCCTATGAGACCAGGAAGGCGTTGTCTCCTACTGAGTCATATCAACTGTAAAAGTTGAGTAATTTCAGCTATGAAAGTTGGAAGTTGACATAAAAATGGGGGGTTGGACTAGATGACTTTTAAAGGTGCCATCCAACCCAAAATATTCTATGAAATTAAAAGGGGAGGTTAAACTACTATTAACAGACTCTTAAGGAGTCTCCTAAGGTAATACAAGTATGAGACAATGCAGTTCCATACTTATCTCATTCTTGAAGGAGCTATTTGTAACGCCTTCAACAAAACAAAATCATTTTGGTTCCTTTGATTTTTGAAACTATTTGTCTTAATAACAGAACGGTTATTACAGGATATTTTTTATAAATACAACTGCTAAAATGTCTGTCATCTGAAAAAAATATTTCAGAAGTTTTTCTTATTTTCTGAATCAAAATCACAGGCTGATAAGTTGTACTTACTTGTTAGTGAAAAATTCAGGTCTCGTTCATCCCTTAAAAATCCATTGCTTGATGTTCACAAATAAGCAATCGTGTAGCTGTTGAATGGCTATGTGACTTTGGGACCCAAAACTGTGACTTTTTTCCCATAAAACTAATTAAGGTTTTAAATATTGGTGTGTAACATTTTTATAGCTACTCTGTTATGCTACATATTTTTATAGTGGCATACTCTTGTGCTGGTCACTGTGCTGTGAAGCTCTCAAGCATACAGTAGAATAGGAAAGTGTGATACAGTGGCATAAGGATGTACCTTGAGAAAAGTCCAACCCTTAAACCTTTGCCCCTGAGATTTGTTTCTTGTGGACATCAGTTGTGTAGTACAAACCATCTGATCTGAATACTCTTCTTTTCTGATTCTCTCATAGCATATTCTATGTAAAGTGTAATGTGATGATCATTAGCTTTTTACACATTTCTTACATTTATTTTATAAAATTCTTTTGATTTTTATGCTTTTTGAATTTTGTTTAACACTCATAAGAATTAAATGGCATTCTGCAGTAAAGTGCCATCAGGGAAGATGAACAAAAATTCTAATCTAAATAGAATCTATGTAAGGGTAATTTCTAATTTTTATAGGAATGTTAAAATGAAGGAAATCAAGTTCTGTATTTGCAGCATTTCTTGACAGATACCGATGCTGTAAATTATACAGCTGTTCTTTCTCTGTATGGATTTCGTAGTACTCACAGCGATTTATAGGTCCAGAATGCAGCTGCTGGAAGTCATTTATTCTCAGTTCTGTATTAAATCTATCATATACAAACGCATTAACATTCAATACAGAGCTCAAGGGCTTACAGCTTTTTCTTTCTTGCTCTGAGTTGCTGTCCTAAGTGTTTGCAAGGCATGCAGAAAACAACATTAAAAAACTGAAACTGATAAACGTGGAAAAAAAAAAAAAAGGAAACTGTGTTGTCCATGATAAATACTCGAAACCAGCTCGTTTTGCAGTTTAAGCTGAACAGCAAAAACAGAATCAACTGTTAACGTTTCTGAAACTGATAATGCTAATCAGCTTGTTTTGATGGATTAGCACTTCAGTTCCATTTGCTGGAGTGCCACTCTTTACGCATGTCAATTGTACACCTCTTTGTGTTACAGAGACTTAATATTCGCTGCAGTGTTTGAATTGTGTGCATCTTAAGAGAGTGTGTGAAGCTATGTCATTGATTTACTTGATTCAGCTTGGTTTAGTTCTGGATTTTTTTAGTTAGAGAGAAAGGAAACTAGCTTATTTTAAATATTTTTGAAGTATTTATAGTGGATGTTAACAATGGTTAAACTCTAACTGGAATTTGACAAGAAGAGCAGGGGCAAGGACCATGAATATTTTTTGAGTGTAAAATCTATAAGAAAATAGCAGTTGGAACAGACTGCGTGATACGAACCCTGCACTTATTTATCATTGATGATTTCACATTTTTCATATGGAGATATTAAATCTAGGAAAATTGAACTGTGCTCTGTTCAAGACTTGGAGAAACTTATGCCTAGGTGAACTTGAGCTGATTTGATGGAGAAAAAGATCCTAAATTCTTGTGGCAGATGAAATATTTTTAGACATGATTATTTGTATAGAAAGGAGGCTAAAACATAACAAGCTAAATGTGAAAGATCTGTTAAAATGCCAAGTACTGAAAATGCTAAAGGACCATGTATGACATTGTCTTCCATTACTAATGGTTTTGATTAAATTGTTTTTAAGTAGCCTAATTACCACTAAGAGAATGAAACAACTTTTCAATCTCATAAATATCCCCAAATCGCTTCTAAGTTTAAAATCTGGAAAAAAAGAAGCAAGTAAAATCACATATGGTATTATGGGAATTTAATAAAATTGCAGAAATGAATAGTAGTGGATAAATGTCCCTCTGCCACATTTTTCAATGAGTTGTTTTCCATTGACAAAATTCGAGGCCAGAGTATTTCCTGAAAGCTTTAACAGCTGTATTCTTTGCATTGTACTATATATGAATGTTGGTACTTTATATTTTCCGTACTTTTGAAATAACTACAGTATGACAGATCTTGTACTGAGTCTTGTTCAATGGATTTTACTGTGGGTTTTTTGGGGTTTTTTTTGTTTGTTTGTTTTTAAATGAATGTGTACAGAATAATCTTAACCTGTCATTTCTCACAAATACCAGTTTTCAGGTGTCTTTACTCCTATGAAAGAAGTTAGCTGTACCTTGGCATATCTTCTGAACTTCCTACTTCTGCAAGTTCTATGTTCTGCAGTTTCCCTTGTATTCGTTAGGCGTAGATGCACAAATTACTTGCCTATTCAAAACTGTGATAAGTGCCTTTAATATTAAGCTTTACACTAAATTGCAAGTTGTTATGACTGCCAGAAATATATGTCAATCTCTGAGCTCTTTTCTCCCAAATATAGATGTTAACCAACAGATTTTTTTTTTTTTAGCTTGAAGTGTAAGATGGAATTTTAAACAATATATATCAAGCTAACACTAACTGATAAAACACACTTCTGAAAGAGATATTATCTCCAAACATGTTAAGAACTAAGCATGGAAAAAAAAAAAAAGCAAGTTTAGATAGGAAAAGATGCCATGAAATCACTAGGCTTCTGAAAATTTTAAATTATATTTGACAGCAGCATAAAGATAAGGTATTCCTTAGGTAGAAATGTTAACAAGGAAAAAAATTGCTACTTTACTCATTAAATTACATAAGAGGACTGTAGGCTGCTGCTGCCCTATTTTTGGGTGCTTCTACACTGGCTATCCTATTCTCAAGTGCTTGGAATCAAGTGAGGTTGGCATATCACTCACTGCTTCCTATCCGTTACGTCTTCGTCTTAGTCTTCCTTATACAGTTTCACTCTCACTCATCTGTGTTCTATCTCCTGTGTTTTCTGTTTTCCTCTCTTTAAATTATATTTCTGCTGTATTTCCTCTTTTTTTTCTTCATTTCCTCTACTTTGTATCTTCATTAGCTATCTCCTGTTCAAGATGTGGTAAGACCTTCTAGACATTTCTAACTTCAGAGCCCTTTCCCTGATGAATGCTCTAGTTCAGGCAAGCACACTGATGACAAATGTAATGGTAACTGTACTAGGAGAAAACCTTTACAAGCTAATATATTAAGTGGTACATGTTTGTAGAAAAAAGAATTGCTGGACTTCAAGAAAAATTTTTACATGAATTCTTACTGGGAAAAAATTGCTTTGCTACCTTTCAGAATCAGCTACTTCATCTAGGAGACTGAAAGTTAATAGAGCAGAGTACAGCAGAGTATTAGTGTGGGGACCACATCCTGAAATAATGAATAGAGGAGTGACAGCAAGGTGTTGCTCTGCCATCTGTAACTGGGCTAGAAGTTGCTGAAGCATGAGACAGACAGAATATTGTGCAATAGTGGCAGTCTGATGCAACAAAGTCATCGAAAGAAACTGTATTTGTCCCTAGCTGAACAGCAAATTCCTGAAAAACATTAGTAAATGCAAAAAGATGGGACGTCAACCAGTCATGGGCAAGTTTCAATACTTTGTATGAGATAGCTTTGCTATTCTGTGGTATTAGATGTCAGTTTGAGTATGATTAATAGTAAATAGGTAGAGATGCAGAGAGGAAGTTGCAAGGCTTCTCTTCTACTGGGAACCTCAGTCCTGTAAATCTGTTTCCTGTTTGATCTAAATTGACTGATAGTTATGATTATTTCATCTATCTGTTTGAACTGGAATCATCTCTTGAACACTATTTAAAAAAAAAAGAAAAAATGTGAACAAGCTGGCTTTAGGAATATGTTTTTTCTCTGTGAAGTCACAGATGTTTTAAAGAAGAGTTTTCAATGAGTTTCCATTTCTATTACTCTGGAAAATCTCATAATTTGCTTTCAGGAGATAATGGCAGGACTTTGATTCGGTCAATGAGAAATGTGGGTTTAAACAAATCCTTTTGATTCAGTGCTCTTCTGAAATTACTGGCACACCTTCTTGGTGGTGTTTGACTTGCTGTGTATGCAGGTAAGGTGGCCTTCTTTGATCAGAGTTGTACAGCTTTATGGTCCAGTGATGTTTCATTTGTGCTAACAAAACCACTGTCCCAAATCAGGTATTTTTCCCAGAGTGTGTTTTTGTCTGTCTTCTGTACGGTTACAGTCACTTCTGTAGGACATCAATTCAGGTGTATAGCTAAAAGCTTAACAGAGAGGAAAGGGGCTGTTAGGTCATGCTGTTCAACTTCTGTAAATGTAGCATTTTGTAGAGTAGGCAGGGTCAGCTTTCTGGTAGTTTTTAACAGGTGATGCCTGCTGCCGGTAGGCTTATCTGTTTAGAAAAATGTATTGTGGGGTTGTGGTGAGGGCCGGCTGCTCGCTGAGGCAGAGCCCTCATCTGCCAAGGTCCTGTCCCACTGCCCAGCTTCAAGGTGAACTGAGCACACCGGGTGATGGTAACCAGATTGAACCAAGAGTACAGATCACCAGGAAAGTTTGTGATGGTCAGAGGAGAGGCTGGGAAGTCAGTTCTTGGATCAGGCAGAGAATGGGGCCTGGTGAGGGTAACAGGTGTGAGACGGCCCAGTGATACCTCAGAAGCGCTGTGGTGACAGGGCAGGACCCAGCTCAGGAGGTCAGTCTGTGGGCTGAGGTTTGGACTGGAGGCCTATAGTCAGGCGGGGGAGGCTGCTGTGGCTCTGATAGGGGCTGAAGTGAGGTTCTAGAGTGAGCTGAACTGGGGCTCCAGCGCCCAAGGGTGATGTGTGGGTGCAGCCCCCAGCTCAGGCTGGGCAGGGCGTTTGAGGCCTAGTGGTGCTCTCAGGGCCCTGACAGGTAAAAGGCTTTAAAACCTGTGTGGAAATAGTATCTTGGAGGATCTGACACCACAGTGTGGCAGCCAGTGTCAAAACCAGATCTTTTTCACTTTCTTGCCTGCGAGGTATTTTCTTGCACTAAGTAAGACTACACAGTACTTATTTCATAAGTAAACTGGAGTTGTACGCCAGTAATCAGCGCGTGAATGCACTCAGAGGAGTTTGAGCTTTGTTATAGGCTTTGATTAACCAAATACATGCTATTTGGCAGTCACTTTTGGCTGAAAGCTGAACACTAAATCCCAGGTTTAAGCTGTGATAAAAAATAATACTTTTTCCCACAGCCTTATAGTATTAAGGAACTATGGGGAGTTGTATGTTTGTGTTTTTGCTGGATATAGAACTCTGTTCAAGGATGCCCGTCACTGCAAAGAGTGAGCTAGAGAACTGCAGCACACTTGGTTTGAAGCTGCCTTTGCGAACCTGATGTTAAGTGCAGCTGGTGCAAATGATGGCGGTGTGATTTATACCCACCTGATGCCTGAATCCCATTAGTTGTGCTGATACAGATACTCTTGTTGAACAAGAGCTGGCTTCCTGGTGTATTGTGCTGTCAAACCTTAAATCTATTAAATGTGATAAAGAATAGATTTTTTTCTTTTATTTTTTTCCCTTTTTTTTTTTCTTATTGAAATAGTGCAACTGAAGCTTGAAAGATAGTTTTCAAGTCTTCCATTCAAAGTCCTTTGTCCGTTCACCACATTTGACTGGAACAATCCACAGCTGGGAATTTGTGACTATCCATTCTTTTCCATTCTTATCAGAGAAAATCAGGTATGAGGAAGACATATATAGTATGTCCCAGGACAGGGGCTGGAACAGCAGCCTTGAGGAAATATCACTATACCGGGCCTCTTAGACTGGTGATGGTTGGAGACAGGATTATTTTTGATGTCAGCTCTTCTCCTATGACATATCTAGAACTCAGTTACTGACTTAGTATGGAAGAACACATGCCAGACTGGTGGAAAATAATCCACTAGTCTAAAAAGGAGCTGGAATAAGGGGAAAGTGGTAAGCTGTGAAGGAAAAAGAAAAACAGGCTGGAGTTCATTAACGTAGCTCATTGGAGAATGTTAACACCAGAACTGTAGCTCTCAAGTGATATGTTCTATCAAAGGATAACTTAAAAGAAACTGTATACTTTCTCAGTGTTGCTTTCTTCTGTGTCCTAGGGATATATTCTCTTTGACAAGTGGAAAAGAGAATTGGACAGTTTCTGTGTTTTTTCTCTCCACTGGAAAAGGTTTATGGACTATGGGTTAACAATCTCTTTGTAGAGAGCGACTTCCTTCTTTAGAGAGCTAGTTACACTGTTCTGATAATCAATATATGCAAAGATTTGATAGAAAAATCACTCAGTTGCAGCATTTTTTGCTGGCCCATTTGTGCAAAAGATCAGACTAAGATTATCGGTTGTCTCTTCCTGTTCACTTGAAAAGTCTTGAGGGACTAATTTTTCATCAAGGTGGAAAAGAACAATGGCCCTACAGCTTCTTTTGAGACTGTCCAAGCCTCATATCTGAACCACAAAGTACTGATGAATTTCATGGGTCTAAACATTACCTTTTTTTCTAAGTGTTATTGACAAAAAGTGAGGCTCTTCATAGGTGAATTTACCAAAACCGTGACTTGGAAACTTTACACAATATTGTGTGAAACAAAACATTCTATGTTTTAAAAACATTAACACACTGGATTTTTTTGAACTATTTTTGGACATGTTTTCAGATGCTGTTTTGCTGACTTACCATTACTGGTTTTGTGCTACTGACTTACCAGTTTTGGATTTCCTATGAATCCCTTGTTCCTGATTAGACAGTACTGTTTTAGGGGGAAAAAGTCATTTGGAAGGACTTGTTGAGTTTGGTTGATTGCCTATGATGCAGCAAAGTAAGAAATGGTTAGGAGTGGAAGGAAGCAAGACTGAAGTGTTGTATTGATTTTACCATTGTATCTCTAGGGCTGTGGATTCCTTGCAGCACAAAAGAAAGGCGGGCTTTTTGATGTCTTGGGATTTAATTGAGGGAAAGGTAGATTCACTAATTAGCATTAGAGGCCATTTAAAAATAAATTACGCTTTTTGCTGAGAGTGCACTGGATAAATTGTGAATTTTTTACCAGGGTTGAAGGTGCACTGTTATTTGGGTTTAAGCACAATGGGCAATGAAGTCATTCCTGCACTCATTTATGTGTTGATTTATTGACAATGTAAAAATATGTTAAGTATTCATATGCATGAGCAAATAACTTGGCTGTCTGAATTCATATGATCAACTGGATAAACCATTGTCTCCCTCTTTGCTTTTTACTGTATCGCTGAGATTTCCAAGTTAGCCAGAGGAAGCAAGATGCAGTGCTATGTCCAATGCACATCTTGCAGTAAATGAGATTTTAAAAACAAAAGTCTGGCTCATTTAATATTGAATGCTCTTTCTTCAGCCATAAACTTTATGCAGTGAGAAGTGGGTACTGTGGTGCTTTCATAAGTAATGCACATAGAGACTGATGCAATGCAAAGAATGAGGCTTCAGCTGGCTTTGGAGCAGGCTTGCGGGTAGTTTTGCACGTGTTCTGTTCACTCTTCATTGTGCATCTTCTCATCATTTGAAGCTGGTGCCACAGGCTATTATTCTTCTGGTGTGGGGTTTTTTCCTACCTTTTTTATTTCTTCCCTGAATTTAACTGTTTCCCATCACCCAAACCATTTTGTAAATACCTGCTGGTTTGTTGTTTTTTTCTTTTTTTTCAAGGGGCAGGATGCAGAAGGAGAGTGAGGAGAATGCCTAGAGTAAAATAGGAGGAGACAGGAGGCTCCTTATGATGGTGATGTTGACTTGACTGTATGGTTGTCCCATCTGCTGGGGACATATGCTGCTGGGGCAGGGAAGCCAACAGAAGAAATTTGTTTAGATGCAACAGTCACAGAATTCCTTGCTTAATCCTGTCTCCACCTCTGTCCTCTATTGCTTATGAAGACAGACATGTCTGGGAGGAAAGACAGCTCATTTCCAGACTAGTTTTCTCACAGGAAAACTGTGCTTGAAAACAAGCAAAATGTGGACAGTTCATGATGCTGGTTATAAGGCACAATAAAAATGGGGGTTGTTATACACGGACTTTGTTCATTTCTCATGAGATAAAGGTGACTTAATTTTAAGTACTCATGTAGCCCATTTTCACAACCTTTGATGAATTTAACTCAATGTTTCTTAAACAGGATAGAGAGGGAAAAAAAATTGTACATTATTTGTCATTTTTGAAGTGCTTTTGGAAATAAACAGCATGTTCTTTTGCTGACAGGATTTGAAATCTAACAATCAGCGAGATGAAATTGCTGCAGCACGTGCATCCCTGAAGGAAAATTCCTCTCTCCTACATTCAATATGTTCAGCTTGTTTGGAACATTCAGATGTTGCATCCCTTACAGCCAGCAAGGATTCAATTTCCAATGAAATACAGAACGCTCTCAATGTAATTTCTGATGCTTCCCAAGGTGTTGGAAGTAAAGTGGAACAACCTACAGCTCACACAGCTACTCTTGGAAATGCACTTGATGAGCTTGAGGTACGTAAAGATGTGAGACCGCGGCATTTTTGGAAAAATGGTTTATTTCATTTTATAACAAAAAAAAAAAATCACTATTGGTATCATAACGGACCTAAAGGTATCAGAAATTGATGCTCTGCTTGGTTCTAGTCTAAATAATATCGCTCTAAATTATTTCTTTGAGAGGGATCACTTCCTTCAAAAGAGTTTGGAATTAAGTCTTTGTGTATGTTCAATATTTGACTTCCTTTGAATGGCAGGGAGGAATTGGATCCAAGTGTTTCACTAAAGATGGAAACAAACACATTCTTGAATAAGTGAGCAGAACCCATGAGTGGTTTTTTTTTTGTTGTTTTTTTTTTTTTACAACTGACAGTGATTATCAGATGATGGTGATCACTGCTACCTTGCCTGCGTTTGGCTGGTGCTACACAAGTTGAAGTCCTTTACTCCAAAACTTGTCATTGGATTCATTATGTAATTTATATAATTGAAGGATTTAGAAACCTAATTATGTTTCTGCTTACCGTTAAGTAAAGTGACATAACCAATAGGATTTCACAAATTGTGCATTTCTACTTGTTATTTCAGGAAATACCTGGAGAAATGCAGTTCTTTCTCTAGTCTTGACCTAATCCTAAGCTTTTGTCTGGAGCTTTTCTTTTTTCTCATGGCTGCTGTGACTCCTATCACTGTTATTTTCCTTTGCCCTGCCAAAAATGGTAAAAGACCTCCTGTAGATGAGATTATAGACCGTGTTCTTCATCTGGTTTAACTGACGTAGGCCCAGATCAATGAAAGGAATGGAAGTTTCTAAATACATTTGCAAATATGGCTCTTTTTAGTTATAAATTTGTTGGATATCAGCCCTGGAACTCCAATATTGTTGATAAATTTTTAGGCACATTTGTCTTATGACTGATGGTAACAGATTTTGTCTAAAACTTTCAATGAAAGGTGAGAGAAATACATTGAAATATGACACAAATCCTGTAGTGGCAGTTATTGATCAAAACAGAACATGCACTCCTGCTCAGTGTTGAATCTGGCAAGTTTTTTCACCCCGATGGATCAGGCTACAATTGCACTTTAAATGTTATCCTCCCGTGCTGCTCACACCAAGATTTAAAATTATGGTTTCTAACCTATTTTCCTAATAAATGGAAGAAAAAAGAAACATGTAAGAGTATTACGTTATTTGTTACAATGAAACTCTGAATTACAAATTCTGTCCTTTAAATGAGAGCTGTTATTTGCCTGGTTTACTTACAATTTAAAAAAAAAAAATGTGGCAAAAAGGTTGCCTTATGACCTCAGATGAATTCCCCTTGGCTATATGTAAGCAGTACCATTTCAAAGATTTTTTTTTTTTTTTTTAATGTGATTAAATTTATTATTGGTTTAAAATTTAACAGTTATGATAACCACAAAATGGAAAAAAAAGTGTCTTTTGGATTGAATTAGTTTTCATTTGGAAACATAAGAGCATAGAAACCTGACTGTTGTAAAAAGCCATTTGTTTGTGAAGTTTTAAATACATTTTTACCTGGGTAACACAAATGGGAATTGAAACTGTGTGAGTTAGATAAAGCACAATTTATAGAGCATTTCACTTGCTAAAATGATTTTATGAGTTAGGTAGTTGCACTTTCCTTTCTTTACAGTAAAGTTGTATTGGCTAAGGACCTGAAATAACCTTTGCTCTATCTTCTTGTTGCAGATACAGTGCCATGAAATAGATTGATGTAGTAAATAGTCTGTTGGGAACAAATCTCATTAAATGTTTATAGTGTGGAAATGTATCACGGAGCTCACCCAACAATCTAGCATCTAGATGTTTTGCAATGTCGTTCTTCCTTTGCCAGTGCTGGCAGTGTGAAAGTTATTACAGATTTATAGGTGAGGAAACCGCCAGTGAAATTAGAGCAGCTGACTCTTAAGTCAGTAGATTATTAAGAATTCCTCTTAATGGCTCTGTGTGACTACCATGTCCTTCATAAATAAATGCAAAATTGTAATGTTACAAATTTAATTGCATACTAAGATCTGTGTTAAAAGAGCATCTAAGTGCAGGTTATCTAATGCCTTTCACTTGTCTTCCATCTTCTGACTGTAAAGAGCTTTCTCAGAAAATGATAAGAGATCTTGGACGCCTGATGCCCTGTCAACATCTTCATCTGCGAGGTGATCCCTTTGTGACCATGCCTGTCCAGCAGAACATTTACACATGAGATAGCAAAATACCATAAATCAGTCCAGAATGTCAGGAAATATAACCAGGTTTCTGGATACCTGTGGTCTCTCTTTTTCACGGATCAGAAGACCAATGAGGGAGTAAATGAGGATCTAATAACTCTCTTGAAACGCTCACTCGTGCGTAAGACCTCAGGGAGCTGACCAGTGTTTGGCCCTGTTAAAGCAAAACCGCCAGACTGCTTGTTGCTTATCTGGTGTCTTCTGAATGGTTGGAAACTGAACAGTCCTTCCTGTGTAGAAGTACTGATCATAAATAGTTGATGAAATTACTTGAGGAATTTAATCTTAGGTCATATTTTCCTGGTTATTATTGCCTAGATGATTTTTTTTATTTTATTTTTTTTTATTAGAGATGAACTGTAGTAGCTTTTTTTTGCCGGTGCTATTTGTCCATCTTTGCATGAACTTTCTACAAAGTGTCTCCTAAAGGCAAACATTTCTCCTCTGATTTCATCTGAGATTTGAAGGCAGTTGCTTTGCTAGCTATAGGGCTAACTGGCTGCAGCCTTTAGTTGTGATGTGGTCTTCACAATCCAGGAAGCTGTTTCTTTCTGTAGTAACAAATACTCTACTTGGGAGCTGTGTTTCACATTATAGGCTAGTGTTGAGGGTGCTTACCTGATATATAGGAGCACAACAATGAAGTCAGGGCTCCATTGAATAGTGATCAAGTGGCACAGCTCCAGCAGAGGGGAGATACCACAGAACACTTTGGTAGTAGGGACTGTAATGTGAATGAGGGAGATGAGTTTCCCATCTCTAATACAAAACAAACCTGTCTTCCACATCAGAAATGGAAGTCCTGAGCTTTTGAAAAGTAACTATATCTTAGGATGCCATCCCTTGTCACTCTTAGATCGTCGTGGATGAGTCTTTCATGTATAAAGTTAGTTCAAAATTATTATATAGGTAAGCTATTTATTTATCATTTAAAAGGCAAGTATTTAAACATCAATGACTAGTTTTATGCAGTTTTCCAAATCTGTATTAATATGTTAGTTATTAAAGTCCAAGACGTTTCTTTTTTAATTTTACTGTCTTTGGTTGTAGCCAGAGTAATGAAGACCTAGATAATTCAGCCGTTAAATGCTGGTTATGCAGGAGAATACAGTTTCTGAGAACTATTTTGACTCTGCTTTTAAAGTTGTGCATTTTTACTTAGAGGGGTGATAGCTGGAAGGGGCTAATTTCCCCTACACTTCAGAGTAGGAAATGGAGGAAGGACTCAGGGCCAAGGCAGTTGTAGCCATAAAATGACCTGCAGGTAGGTGTGATCTTGTTCTACTTGTTTTCTGAGTTGCTTAGATCTGAACTGGCTCTGACTGGAAAGCTGTGTTGCCATCTTAGCACTAAGTCCAGGCCAGTAGGATCTGATAACATGAATACTGGCTTAAAACTAGGGAGTTCTGAATGGCAGAGAGAACTTGGCTTTGTCTGCAAATGACCTGTACGCTCAGCTTCAGTAGGGAAGATGGATCCTGCCATGGTCAAAAGCATTTTGGATACCTCAGGAGGAAAGGGCTGGTTGCAAGTGTAAGGAAGCATAATGGCACTGTAGTTCATGCCAGTTCAAAATAAAGCAGCAACTTTTAATTGGGCTGACTCTTCTTACCGATACTCCTAATATTTTCTAGAATTTAGTAGTCCTGGATCCTCTTGTAGTGGATGAAGAGAAAATAAGGCCATCACTAGAGAAGCGTCTGGAAGCCATCGTCAGTGGAGCAGCTTTGCTTGCTGATTCTTCCTGCACGCGCGATTTGCACCGCGAGCGCATCATTGCTGAGTGCAACGCTATCCGCCAAGCTCTCCAAGACCTGCTTTCCGAATACATGAACAATGTAAGTAACCAGCATTTTTTTCCTTTTTTCAAATGCCAGTCTCAAAGCCTATTTTAGTGTCTATTAGAATTTAGTCTATAATTAGTGTGAATTAATTTAGCCTGTATTTCTCAACGTGCACTTTACAAGACTGAAATGACTATTTTTTCCTACATAAATTGAAGCAAAAGCTAAATACGGATTGAGTACAAATCATATTGTATCATAAAGTGTGTGGAAAATGCTGAGTATTAGATACAACGTACATGTTTGGGTTATTTTATGCTTCTTCTGAACTGTCACAGAGCAGACACAATCCTTCAGATGCCATCAACAAGAGTTTCTTTATAATACCACTTTCTTGACCAGAGTTTTAAAACGTAATCTCTGTTGCTGTAGAATGCCACAAATTAAATAACAGATTACTTAAGTCATCTGTATCAGTTTTAAAGTAGAGCGTTCACACCACTATATTTGATCTGTGTAAGTCCACCAAGTTGACAAGTATGAAAATAACTTAATTAGTCTTAGAAAGCTAGGGCTGTTTGGTAAATTCCCAGATCTGGTTGTCTGGCATGCTTCATCTGTGAATTTTTGTAAAGGAATATAGTTTGATTGTGTTTTAAAAATAACTATTGAAAACATGAATTTGGCACTTCTCGTATCTGGCAGTTAAATGCTAAAATAGTGGGGACTTGGTAATTATTAATATGGGTACACAGTGTTAATACCATACTTTTCCTCTGGAAATATTTTCTCTAGACATACTGTTCTTATGTAAAGATAATTCATCAAGCACATTGAGAGGATAATTGTATGGTACAGCTATTTGTTTCTTTTCTGGGAAGCTGAAATTCTTTTCTATTCTCTAAGTCATACTAGGTAACCCAGTTCGAAGGTAACCAGTTCTACTGAGGCTGTTTTCCTTGTCATATCCTCTTGTCATTAGCACAATGAAGTCTAGAGACCAAGATAACCCATATCAGATGGTTTTTTATTTCACAGATAGTGTATTTTTTGATATTTTCTCTTTGCTTATTGGGGGCCAGGTAGAATTTACAGTGGATTTATTCTATTTTCTGTGAATTCGAGTTGCTCCTTTAGTCCCTATATCAGATAAAGATGCTTTCATATTTTTACTCAAAATTCAGCAGCAGTTTCTGTTCAATGCAACATAATTCTTGAACCTCTCTGGTGGTGTTTTAAACATGGGTTACCTGTGTGAGATTTCTTTAGCTCTGGCTAGCTTGGAAAGTTAGTCTTTGATACCTTCTTATAGCAGGTGCCAATTGCAATATCTGTTTTAGAGTGGATCAGTTTTGCTGTTAAATGGCTGAACATTTAATAAGGGAAGACATCAACACTTTAACAGTTGGCCTGGGTAGTCTTAAGCATCTTCTCCAACCTAAATAATGTGATGATTCTAACGTAGTACCCAGAGTGTGTGGAAGGGTGCGGATGTGTTGTATAGCAACCCATATCAGTCCCAAATACCACTGTGGATTTGTCACAGGAACACTTTACAGGAATTCTGTGTCTTTCAGGAGTAAAACTACATGGTTGTAAGTCAAATGGTCTTAAATTCTTGGAACCTTGAAACAAAAGCATTTCAGAAGCCAGCATGGTTTTAGGGTTACACAATGCAGTCTGAGGGGAAAAGAAGAATACATAACCTGCTCTTGAATTGAGAAAGTCAGGAAGCAGCTATTTAAATGTAAGAAAATCGGGAAGTGTCATATAATTTGCTGCACTTTGTGCAGTCTGCACAAAGTGGAAAAGATGAAGGAAGCAGAAAGGAAGAAATACAAAAGATTTAAAGGTATGAGGTGTTATATTAGGGTTAAATGACAGGACTGAATTTAAAACTTCCAGTTTCTTATAGTGCTCTTGGTCCGCTTATGCAATTAATATTGATCTCAATGGAAAAACTTTCACCAAGAATAGTTTATGGCTATTACTGAGACCGCATTAAATATATTTTTCCGTGAGAAGATTATCAGATGTCATTATTTTATTTCCCAACTCTTAACTCACAGAAGAATAGATGATAGATCCAGGAGACAGTGTTGATTTATCACTGTCTTCTGGGCTCTTCTGTTAATAATTTCAATAAACTAGGACTGTGAATTGAGTGAGCTATAAAAACATTTGTCAGCATAGTACAATTTAAAGACCAGACAATTTTGTCTGGTGTTTTTAGCTTGAACAAGATCAGTGCAAAGGACTCGAGTGCCAAAATTCTGTGGAAGTTCTACATCATCTGTTTTTCTCAAACTAGCCCTCAGTGCCTAAACAAATGTACAGGAACTTACGATTTAGCATTAACTATTTGAAACAGTGTAAGGAATATAGCTTTTGTGGTACCTTAGTTTGGTTTATGTTTGGATTGCTTTTCTCCTCGATTATTCAAAGTCTCGAATAAGCCTTAAGGACATCGAGTGAAATCAAGGGCCTGTTGGTGTCAGTGATAAAAATGTACTTGGCAGTTCTGGAAACGACAAGAATTCCTTCAAAATTGTTATTTCAGATTAAAGAAAACATTTTGTTCAGGTTAAAATTCCTACTTTTAATTTAAAGAATTGCCTGCTTGTTAGATATTTGCATCTCTTGAGATTATTTTCCCTTAACTACCTGTGTGCTATAGCTGTGGAGAAGTGGGATTACTGATGGTTAATAATATGTATATGAAAAGATTGCTACTCAATAAATAAGAAATTAGGGAGCAAAATGGTGTCTCTAACCAGAGAAAATTCACATTGTGTGACTCAAATAATTGAATTTCTGAAAAAGCTCCAGCCACTTTTCGTATCTGCTACAGCTCTTTACAGTGAAGCTTGTGTAAGGGTTCACCTGACCGGTTCCTGTCAGGCTTCCGAGAACATAGGCAACTTCAGAAAACAGGATTCGACACTTTTAAATTTAATTAACTTGAGGTTACTTTGCATTTATGTTTTGGAGTGGGGGTGTAGTGAGCAATTTACTATGAGTGTTTTTTCATACTATGCTGAAAATGTATTTGTGAATGTATAATTTCCTTCATGAATACATTTTTCATCCCTTCAAAATTTAAACCTTCTCATCTCAGTACCTGGCAGCTACTGTTTGTTCTTCTATAGAAAACTGCTGTGGTGATCTGTGTTCAAATTTTTTCATAAGAGACCTTCTTGCCAGGTATCAGAAGTATTACAACTGGTACACGCCTAAATATGTGTATTTTAGCATGTTCACATTGTTTGTCCTTTTCTGTTGTTGATGATGAAACTGCTATAAGGACCTTACAAGTTTTGCAAAGGTGTTTACATCTTTCTACAGAGCTCTAAAATATGGTTTAATGGTAGCTTCCAGCAAAATGGTCTGAAATACTTTTTTTTTTTTTCTGTATTTCTGTGTAGAAACATGAACAAACAGAGCTTGTTTTCAAGTGTTTTGGTGAAAAGAAAGAATTCAAATGTTCTCACTTTATTGTCTCCTTTGTATTCAAGCATTTAAAAAAAGCTTCTACTCCAGAGAAGTCTGGAAGTCATGTATAACAAAATGTAAACTATAAAAATTTCAATGTGTGATGTGTGGGTGGAAAGCATCACTCAGATTTTTCTTATTCAGAGTTATTTTAATGAGTTTATCAAGTATTATGTTCTCAGAAAAAAATTATTCCGGTGAAACTAGTATGCCCATATGGCATGTTATGCTGGCATTTATGCAAGAAAACATGTCGTTTTCCTAATTCTGCTGTTGACATTGGCCGAGTACTTCGTTCATTTGACTTTGAACACTCCTACAGTGTTTTTTCTTACATTTTATATGGACTTTGTGTACTTGAAAAATGTTTTTCTAAATATTAGCTTTTGTCAAACACTTAGTATTACGGGGATATTAGATATTAAATGTTCACGGAGGAGATTTTTAAGTGTGCTTAAAGGACAAAAGTACTCTAGTGAATTCCCCAAATAGATCTACAGTTGAAAATTAAACTACTGTTAAATTTACCTGATTATAGATGGTCTTACAGAATTTTCAATAAATTGGGATCTATGGACATGAGCTAGAAAAAAGTAATGAAAGATTTTCTCCTCTTAAGCCCTGTTTTTCATTTAACGGCTCTGAGCCAAGCTATTTCAGGATTAATCGGATCTTCACTTAAGGCTTGCATTGAAGTAATGTAGCGTGATGAGCGACTCGTGGCTCTGCAGAGGATGATTCAGTACAATAGTCAGTAATTTGTATTTGGTATACCTGACAGGGCTGGAAATAGATTGGGTTGCTGAAGCCTAGCTTTTGTTCAGGAACCCTTCAATACAGTAGCATTTTTCTCTCTCCAAGGTGAAGTAAATCTTTGATTATGGTAATAAACAAGCATTACCAATAAATATTCAACTATTTGTTAACATCTACCTGGCTGTTTAATTTACAAGATTTTATTTTTTTTTCTGGTTTATGGAACATGTTTGTCACTATATGAGGTTTTTCTTGACCAGTTTCCTGTTTTCTGAAGGATGTTAAAGACATTTTTCTAAATGTTAGTATGCCGTTTCTAGGAGCACTGTGAAAGTCTATACCTAGAAGAAGGTATTTACTTCGTGTTTATGTAACAATTCTTATTAAAAAGATCAGTCATTGATCGTTCAGGAATTTTCTACTGGCATGTAAGAAATTTGTACACCATCAACCTATGAGATGCTGCAGTTCTCAATCTAGAGAGCCAGAGATTACCTCTTTGATAGAAGTGGAGATGCCTGCATAGATCACAACTAGCTTTTCAGTTTTTTGCCTAACTTCTATTCATCATTTTTCTGAGGAATAATGGAGTTTTCTGTGAAAAAACTTATGATCGCTTTTGATGAAATCAGTACTGTATCATAAAACTATTGCACAAAGTATTTGAGAATCGGAGTCCAAATTCTACGTTTCCATTTTGGAAAAGCGAAATGTAGCTTAAAGAACAAAACCAGATCTTCGTCTGTGGGCATAAACAGCATTTATTGACACTTCTTTTTTTTATTTTAACTTTCATTCAAGCAGATTAATTTCCTGTTGATGCTTCTCTGTTGATGTGCTACTCATTTTTCTTCATTAGCTAAAAACAGGAAGGAAGAATAGTCTTTTGTGTCATTGCAGTTGCGACCAATGTGTTTGATCAGAAGGCTGGAAAAGTGAACAATCAATGTAGCCCTCACAGTCATATTAATTAAAAAAAAACTAACCAACAACAAAAACAAAAGTCCTTTCAAGATCGGCTTTTCTGAAGAACTACTTCATGCAGTTGTTTTCTGAGCCTGTGTTGCCAGTTGGCACATTTTCTTTCTGTTTGAGTATGCAAAGAAAATAAATGTCTCAAATCAGACAGCTGCAGTGCTCAGTAGAATACATTGAATAAGTTATTCTAATTACTCTATTTACTGGAAAATCCTTGCTATCTTAGGTTACTCTAATTATTTTAAACATTGTTTCATTATCAGTAAGAAAAATTAAAGAAAGTTTATATGAAGATGGAAAGAAAGGATAAGCCAGCTACTTAACCTAGGGGATGTACTCACGAATAATCTAGGATTATCTTTTCTATCAAGTAGCAGTGTTTCTAAGTTTTTCAAACCCTTAATATTGTATATCAGTCTGTAAAAGGAGGTAACTGGTAAAGGAATCCCTCTTTCCATTCTTGTACTGAATATGTTTAGCTCTTTGCAGGAGAAATGAAGAATAATTAATTTGAACTCCACGTGAATAGAAGAAACTAAGAAATATAATAATTGAATATACCCTGGAAGTAGTTAACAGAAAGAAAAAAATGGAGCCCAAGTAAAAGTCTTCTCTGGAAACTTGATTAGTCCTTTTTTTTCTTTTAATAAAGCGGAAGAGCCCTGTATTATTAACTTTACTAATTGTGCACATGCACAAATGGACAATGTATATGTGAGAGAGCATACGCACACAAGCACGTACCATTTTGGTTTGACAGGGACATTTCCAGTCTACTGTTTGGCATAATAAGGAAAAAAATAGATGAAAACTTTGCAGAGATTCAGTAGAAAGTGTGAGCTAAATGAAAGCAAACAACGCCTAGGTAAAGGAATCGTGAAATGACAGCTTGTAGCCATTTTTTTAAGGGGGCAGGTTCATGTTGACATTTTTGATCCTTGCTACAACTGTCTAGGAAACAGAGATTTTATTTCTTGGCTTTCAAATTATTGGAAAACTGGTTTTAAGGGGCCATATAGTCTTCTGGATTCTGAGAGCCACCTCCTGTGTTCAACTGTGTGCACATTAAAGCCAGATCTTGAAATGAACTACACTGGCATTTCAACGCTAGGTGTTGCCAATATCATTATTACTTTTACGCTTATCCACTCCTGGACAGCTGTGGACCAACTGACCAGATTGTTGAGATGAGAGATGAAGTAGTATTCTAGATCCCAGAGGGAATGCAGAGTGCTGCGGCATGTATAATTTGAAGACGCCCCAGGTAAGGCTGCCAGGTTCTTAGGCTGTTTGGCTCCTTAGTTATTGTGATCCTCAGAACACCTGCTTCTCCAAGCTGTAAGAACAGGGTTTTTTTGTAGAGCAGGACTACTCAAGGGTTGGTACTTCCAAGACCTTTCTGGAACAGACCGGGAATGGCAGATCTGAAACTTTCGTATTTTGGTTCCAAGGCCATCTTACAGAGCTGGCAGGGCATATGCCTGACTTCTGTCAGATCTGTTCGGCTTTGTCGGTTTCCATGGAACGTTCTGCTTTTGATAAACTGGCAAAATCCAATAGCAGAAAGATTCCTCTGGAGAATTTCCAGACAGCTATATTCCTGATTTCTGATGCTGTGCTTTGATTCTTTCTGTGTTTGTTTTCCAGTTACTCTGTAGCATTGGCAATGCCATTTTAAATGTTAGAGTTGTAAGCGGGTAGTAAGCCCTCTGACTGCTTACAATATGAGTTGGTTTATGCTATTTTATATAGATATATAAATATATATT
>VWZK01017325.1:0-12401 GCA_013396935.1 Baryphthengus martii
GATATCCTGTGGTATGACTGTAGGACATTAAGACTGGTCTGAGTTGCGGACTGAGAAGAGCAGGCTTCTCTAGCTATAAAGCTTTTGCCATGTTAGGGATAACTGTGAATATCTCTTGCCAGGATGGCAAGGTGATTTTCCCAGCACCTTCACCAAATAACATTCCTCAAGGAGCCCCTGTGAAACCGAAGACTGTAGCAGAGCTGGAAGCGGAAAAAGCAGCCACTGTTACACCTTTTAGAAAAACTATGACTAGTGCATCTGTGTACACAGCAGGTAGGCAATTTCCAGAGTTGGAGAATCCATGTAGAGTGCTTATTTGGCTAATACGCTTAAGTGACTCCTCATCTCACTCATTTTAGTAACTATTTGGGAGAGCAGTTGATTGACTGGTGTATCCTAGTGCAAAATTGGTGTAGTGTGATAATTGCTTTTGAGCGGGAAAATAGAATTTTAGAAATTTAACGGAAAGTATTAATGTTTCAAACAGTGCTAACTCATGCTGTGTGCATGTATCTGTATTTCGCTTTATTTAAATGTCAGCTAAATGCTTCAAATTCTGAAGGTATCCTGCTGGGGACTGTGCCCGTACTTTGCAGGAGTATCAGTTAAGTGCTATTGCTTTCTTCAAACTTTAATGTATTGCATGAAACTTCAATGCCCGCAATCTCCTGAAGTACTGAGAACAGGACATTAGTCTTGACAAATAAATATTGACTCTTCTTCTCGTCTGGTATTCTGTGTGCATCAGAACTGCTGCATGAGGTATTTAATTAATTGAGTGTTCTTTTAATCTCGTGTTCTTCATACGCGTGCTTTGAGTCTTCCAAGTAGTATCTCAGCATGATTGTGACTATTGTACATTTCTGCTACGAGTTGGGAAAATGACAGGATTCAGTGTTAATGTAGAAACCTGTCTTTGCTGCTTTGTACGCATGCATGACAAAGATGTGCATATTACATTTATGGTTTTATTTTCTATTGTGAAAGAAATACTAGCACTGAAAGATCCTTGTAGTTGACAAAGATGACCCAGCTGATCTTGAAACAAATCCATGCACAAAACTCGATTTTGCTTTTAACTCAACGCTGGGCTCCTATTGTACAGAATTTCATGTAAGAATCCATTGAAAAGTTACAGAAAAATTTTGCTGTGCTTTTCTTCTAGGTTTAGGTGGCATGTTAGGATTGGGCATTGCAGCTCCTAATACTGCCTTCACACAAATGGTGACGACATTTGGCCTAGCTGGAATAGTGGGGTACCATACAGTATGGGGTGTGACTCCTGCTCTTCACTCTCCACTCATGTCAGTGACTAATGCTATCTCAGGTAAGTAGCTGTCAAACAAATGCTTATTTTCTATTTGAAGTAGGTGCAGCTCCTTTTACTTGAACTTTAGATGGAATTCTGTCTGCTGATAGGCCTTTTAAAATGCCAAAGAGCTTAGTACTATTTTGCATGTCTGACTTTTTTTTCATAAATAGGAAAAACACCTGAAACATACTCTTTCTGAAAGTATGTTTTTTCAAAAGTAGGGCAAATGTGGTGCTGTGTATTTTTAATTTTTGTAAGTAATTTTTCACTCTATCTTCCTTGCTTTAAAGTTTGTTTTACTTGGAGTGCTGCAGTCTCTCCTTTTATAGAAAACATCTTTTCTCCCATTTCTCTGAAACATTACCCTGAAAATAACTTCCCTCTCATACTTCTGCATTTGTTTTTTCCTCTCCTCAAACTGTGTTTAGAGAGAGGGGAGGAACAACAGGCCACTTAGGAATAACTATAAATATGTAAAATTTTATATATCTCTGTGTATGTATATATGTTGCCTGTTAAAGATCTGATCTACTTTGACTGTTAAATGTTTTATCAAATTTGCTTGGAGACTGACTCTGCTTGAGACACTGTACTTCAAAACTATACTCATATACTCTTCTTTTTTTTTCTTTTAAAACATGTTTGTATTGCTGGAAAAGATCATGCTAGTCTTTATTTAAATAGTAGTGTGTAAAGTAGGGGTCAAAATTTGAATTGGCTGATGTATATTCGACAGCTGAAAGGAAATTTGCTATAGATACAGAGCCCTTTAAGGTTCAGTAACATTTTTTATTCTTTTTTAAATAGGACTAACTGCAGTTGGTGGTCTGGTACTGATGGGAGGAAACTATCTCCCTGAAAACACTTCTCAAAGTCTAGCCGTGCTTTCGGCCTTTATCTCTTCAATCAATATTGCAGGTATGAATGTTAGGTTTTCTCCTGCGGGTAGCTTTAAGGCACGTATGCCATTCTTCTATTACTTTTAGCTTTTTAATTGTATAGATTCCAGAAATACTGTTCTGGGAATAGGATCTGAGAACATCCATCAGTAAACACATTTCCCTACTCCACACTCCACCTCATTCCCATTTTCATAGTAGTTACCATATCTAGATAGGGAAAAGGACACAGTTGTCAACTAAGGTGTATCCTACGGTCAGCACAGAGTATAGAGCCAGAGCAAGTCCTCCAGGCTTTCAGTTCCTCATTTTATGAATTTCCTCTGAAGATTAAGAGACAACATGATCTCATCCTGGTTACACATTTGTTTTCCTGGTGTTTTTTTCACACTACTAGCTCTTCAGAGGTTTTATTGGTGTCAGTTGCTAACTTTGTGTGGTAATATGGTTTAACCAAGTATTTCTCTTACATCTTGGCATATGCTGAGTTTCAGATTTTATGTTTGTAAAATTGTTGCTTTCTTTTGGCCAGGTGGGTTTCTAGTTACACAGAGAATGTTGGATATGTTCAAACGTCCCACAGATCCTCCTGAGTACAACTACTTGTACCTGCTTCCTGGTGGTGTATTTGTAGGAGGCTACGCGGCTGCTCTCAGTGGTGGCTACAATATTGAACAGGTAAGACGAGAACTTTGTGGCTCTGAGCCCACTGTTCACAGCATGGTGTGCTTCTTCACTGCTTACTCTGTCGAGGAGCAAAGAGCAAATTAACCATGGTCTTTTAATCAGCTGCCTATTTCCAGAAGGCTGATCTGAAGTAGATTAAGCTTGCAATCATCCCCTGAATACTGAATCTAGAAATTTTTAAACACTTTTTTTTGTTTTAGTGGGTTTTATTTGTTTGTTATGGGGGTTGTTTTGTTTTGTTTTCCTGTAAAGCAGCAGGTACTTTGTTATTTATTGGACAGTTTTCCTAAATTACAGCTTAAATATTAGAGCAACTACAGAAATCTGTCTTCAGTTCAAATATTTCTGAAAGTTCAACTTGGCGTGACAGTTAAAGTAGGTGTGACATTGGGATGGGATGAGATTTCAGCACAGAGGGTTTTACAGGGATTGTAGCTGTAACTTTTATTTGCATTTGTTTTAATAGTAAGAAAAATCAGTATATATTGCTTTCTTTGTTTGCAAAAAGCGAATCCACGCATACCTTTATGCCAGGGGCTGGTAATATATTTGAGTTTTTTTCAGTACATAGACATATACAAGTCAGTTGATTTAAGTTTGTTTATGCTTTTGGAAAACAGAAGTTCAGATGTGCCATAAGCAAATTTTGAAACTATTCTTATAATGAACAAGATTATTTTGCTCTGAGTTTATACTAAAGAAAAATTTGTGTCTGAACTGATGAGGAAGATTGGCTTGCCTGAATTTTAATATTCATGGTGCAGAAAAACTGAGGGAAGCTCAGTAGGGAAGTAGGGAAGCTAGATAGTGCCTTTTAATTGCCCCAAATCACATCCTGTACAACAGTTTCTCACAGTCAGGAGTTTTGACTTCAGTTAAGAACTGTGACTAATTCATGTTCTGGAGAAATCAGCTCTTTTGTGTAATAATCAGTGAGATTTTTATAATTATTATACAGTTGGTCTCTACTTCATGTATGCATAATGATGTTTTTCTTGTTTTAAAGATAATGTATCTGGGCTCAGGCTTATGCTGTGTTGGTGCCCTGGCCGGTCTGTCCACCCAAGGAACAGCTCGTCTTGGAAATGCTTTGGGTATGATTGGTGTTGCAGGAGGTTTAGCAGCAACTCTTGGAGGCCTTAAACCCTCACCTGAATTGTTGGCGCAGATGTCAGGTGCAATGGCACTTGGTGGTACCATAGGTATGTGTACAATACTATGAATTAAAAATATATATGCCAGACATGCATTTATGCAGTTGTAGATCCAGAAAATACTGTATAGCTCATGGGTGAACTGACTACATTTGTGGCTTGTGTATGTTATTTTGAAAATATGTCAGCAAAGAGTTATGAGTTTATCTAAGTCATAAGAGCTTTTGTTAGTATGTCAGGATGTGGTAAAGGATGGGGAAACTGGTGGAAAAGTAGAAGCACATCATCTCTGTTCGGGAAACTGGCTACACAGAAGTGAATTAACTTGCCCGGCTTCAGTTCCTGACTGAATGCTGCCAGATTCCCTTTTCCACACTGTGGTTTTGTCACAGAAAATGTTGAATTTCTCAATATTTAATGAAGCTTCTAAGAACATGATATGTTTTTATCTTCTTTCCAATTTCTGTGTTATTCTTATTGTGCAAAATACACGCATGCAGCTTGCATTTAAACGCCATAGCAATTTTTAACGTAGAACAAAATTTTCCGTTGGTGCAGGCACATGTGCGCCTGTGACGCACTGAACCATGACACATTAATTTCTAGCTATACAGATGTGTTGTGTTCTGTATGAACTTCTCTTCTGTCTTGGACTCTCAATAGGTTTGACGATCGCTAAGCGCATCCAGATTACAGATCTGCCTCAGCTGGTGGCTGCTTTCCATAGCTTGGTTGGTTTGGCTGCTGTGCTCACCTGCGTAGCAGAATACATGATTGAATACCCTCACTTTGCTACTGATCCAGCCGCAAACCTCACCAAGATTGTGGCGTACCTTGGCACATACATTGGTGGAGTGACCTTCAGTGGCTCTCTTATCGCTTATGGGAAACTTCAAGGTGAGACATTCCATTCAGAATTAAGTATTTGTTAAAGATTCCCCCCACCCCTGCTCAGGATTTAGCTCTGACCTTAGACTGCTGTATAATTGGGAAGTAACCTTGTATTTTGGGATTTGTTTATCAGATTTTGTTCTCAACATTGCGGGCTTCATTTTGGTAGGTAGCTTGCAGTATTCAGTTGGGATTGCCTCAGTTTAAACCCCTCAGTTCACTGTCTGTTCACCTACTGTGCAGACTACATACTCCATACCTCTTAATGTTTTAGTAAACATGCCTTCTAAATTAAATACTAATTCCTGATTCTTATGCACCTCAAGGTTTATTGCATTTATTTTTGGTTTTGTAAGCGCACAGCTTTTGAGAGACTGAGATAATACCTGCACTAAGAAGCTAAGAGCTTCCTATTACTAATCCTGTTATTAGCTTTGCAATAGTTCCTTCAGGAGATGTCTGTTTGCTTTCTTCAGTGTTTATGAGATGAGCTGTTGAAGAAGGAATTATGACATGGACAGAAAGCTGTCTTCTTTAATAATCTTTTGAAGGATTTGTCAGTAGTATGTATTTCTGCTAAGTAGTTATTTATTTCTTCCTGGTTATTTTTCTTCCTCTTCTCCACCTTACTCCCTCCACCCTCTCAATGTTTTGTGCACATGTCCCTGGTGAACTTTGCTGCCTGTTTCAGCCCACTCTCCTGTTTTTAGTTTGTGTAGGGATTTTTTTTTTTGTTTTGTTTTGGTTTTTTTTTTTTTTGTTTGGGTTTCTTTTTGCACTTTGTTTTGTATCAGCAGGATACGAAACAATTTTGTCTATACTATTGAGCTTGAGGTTGTGGGTCATACACTTTGACTCCCAGTCCTGAGACCATCAGATCATTCTTTCCCTTGAATTCGCCTAAATTTAAATGAGACACTTGGTAAGTTATTACTTCGACCTAAAGTAACAGATAAACTTGCATTATTTTTACTCTGTGCTATGTTGTTTGGTACTGGTGAAATTAAAGCAGAAGTGTTTTATATTTGGGGCTATCTGTGTAGTGATATTTTTCTAAGTACACAGCTTTTAGGAGACTGAGATAATACTTGTACTAAGAAGTTCCAGCTGAAAGTTTCCTGTTATAGAGCTTCACACACAACATGCAAAGACCTGGGGCCAGAACAAAAGTACTTTCTCTCTTTTTATTTTTTGTTTTGTTTTTTTTTTAAAAAGAGAGACTTTTCAAAAGGAGAAAATATTTTTGTGATTATTCCAAAGCACTTCAAAGAGTTTAAACAGGAATATTTGAGAATCTAGAGTAACTTTGAGTGTGTTGCAGTACTGAATCAGCACAAGGTCTCAGCTTTAACTAACATTTTATTTCCTCCCTTTTTTTAATTTTTATTTTGCCGAGGTATTTAGTCTTCTCTGAAGACAAGAGACTGACTCTTGTGGAAGTATGTGTCAATTACTGAATATGCATTTGATTGCAGGTATCCTGAATTCTGCACCACTGCTCTTGCCTGGTCGACATGCATTGAATGCAGGATTGCTGGCTGCCAGCATTGGTGGAATGGTTCCCTACTTGATTGATCCTAGTTACACGACGGGAATTACTTGCTTAGGGTCTGTGTCAGCTCTCTCAGCCATAATGGTAAGTCAGGGAATTGCAGGAGGTGAAACAAATTAAGCAAATAGTTTGTTCCTCAGCTTTGCAAGTTTCATTTTAATGATTGTGTTTTCTCGTCGTGAGTCACAGTTGTCACAGTGCCTGTATGCCAGCTTGCAGTAGCAATTAGGAACGGACTTTCCCAAGTATAGCTGTGAACCAGAACTTTTCCAGAGAACTAATGTGTGTGTACCTATGTAAGTTTTGCATCTGTGACTTAACGGAGACTTTTATATGACAAACTGATGTTTTTTAAAAGACTTTTTGGAAAGTTTGTCTTTAAAATATTTAAAAGAACACTGATCTACAGGTTATCGTGATAACTTAGGAAGATTATCCCTGTGAGTGACTTCCCCCATTCACTCACACCAGCTATTGCAAGATTTACCCTTAATATTACCACTCTGTAAACTGAGGCTTGCAAAAATGGCTCAGTATGAATCCTTTAGTGGTATGAACAGCATATTTTATGAACAGCATATTTTTGGTATTAAAAATCTGGGACTGAGCACAGGATGAGGACATTGGAGTGTCTTCCTGTCCTCTCTCAAAAGCCAGAATCAGTAAGTCCAATCCTCAGGCCATAGTATGATGTCTCCTACATTAAAGACACTTGAGTAAATTAAGTAACTTGATATTTAATTTTCAGTACTGCAGGCTTCTTCTCATGTTCTCCTTAGTTGTAGCTTGGACTGAAGTATTTTCTTTCATTTTCCAGGGTGTCACTTTAACAGCAGCTATTGGAGGTGCTGACATGCCTGTAGTTATTACTGTCCTGAACAGTTACTCTGGATGGGCTTTGTGTGCTGAGGGCTTCCTACTGAACAACAACTTGCTGACCATTGTCGGTGCACTCATTGGCTCATCTGGAGCCATCCTCTCTTACATCATGTGTGTGGTAAGAAGTCAGCATAAATTGTGTTTGTTTTCTAAGTAATGAAAAACCTTATTCATTGTGTTTGCTAGAAAGGTAAGCAATCAAAAGAGCAAACTGCTGGGTGTTTACGGACTAGAAAATTCTTGATTGAAGCTGTTGAACTAGATGTCAGTCATCTATCTTTGGTTTATAAAGTACGTGAAAACTGAGGAAAGCCTTTGCGCTTACTTAGGCGTTGAGGGTTTGAATCTTGGCTCAAATAGGTATGATTATTTGTGCTTCATTTTTATTTTTTTAGTCACATCTTGTTGTTAGATTTAAGCTAAATGTAAAATCTATCAGAGGAGGCATTTTAAGTTATTTTAAAATAAGTTTGGTTTGATGGAAGAGTAATTTAACGTTTGTTTTTTTGGAGTGTAGGAGCTTGCTACTTTCTTGAGAGCAGCTACTTTGAAGTACCACGAGATGGCAGCAGACCTGCATTAACGTATTGCTGATGCTAATGTCTGTGTCAGAGCAAAGGAGCTTCTGCTCTGTGTGTAAATCATATTACTTTATTAGTTATGGTCTCCTCTGCTCTGGAACATTTATACTGAAGTCTCTTGTTTTCCCATGACTCTCTCCTTTTTGTTTCTAAGATGGAAAGGTAATGACTTAAACTGTTCACAGGACAACAGCTGCCAACCTCCTGATTCTCTGTTGTATAATTCTGTTTCACTTTTGCCCTTCTGTGCTTATATGATTAGTGTCACTGTTCTCCTGTCCTGATTGTTTGCCTATGGTCAGCCCTGCCTGTCCTCTTCTACTTCGCCTCTGCTGATAAATAGTGTTACTATGTTAGGAATGTTCAATATCATTCAGTTTGATCTCTCTTGAAGAACAATTTTGCATAGCTTAGAAAAGGGGTTTAGTGCAGATTCATGGAGGTGAGTTTATATGAAAAATGCCAGGTATGAATTTTAAATAATCTTGTTCTTTCATGAACATTTTGTATCTCCTTATCAAAAGTAAATCAGATTTTGTGGCCTGTGGGACATCTTTTTATATATAAATATATATACATATATATTTTATACAGTCAGCAGTTTAGTCCATGTCAGTAGAAGAATGATGCTTATGGGAATGAAAAGTATGTTCTTTAAAGATCAAATTCTTTTTAAGTCTTGGTGAAGACACGATCTGTTGGGTATGCACTTGCTAGTAGATATAGTCACACTGTACCTTCTTTTTTTGATTTTTTTACTGTTCTTTTCCTTTTAAATTTTATTTTTTTAATCACTAGCTCCTCTCAACTGTCATAAGAGAGTTTTGAGATACTTGCGTCTGTTGGCTGGAGGAGTAGGTAAACAGGGGAGCCTGGGGAAGTAGTTATTAAAGTAGTTAGGTGGTGACAGAGTCGCTTTCGTCTATGTATTTCCCAAATTTCAGGAAGTTTAATTTTTGGGGTAGTGTTCTAGAACTATTGTATCACTTTACATAACTTGAATAATTAAAGCTGATCAGCCAGTAAAATTAAAATTATTCTGTATCATTTCTGCACAATAAGCAGAGCAACTTGTTTCCACCCTACTTCCTTTAATGGAAATCATTACTTTTAAAAGCACTGTTATAATCAGAGGATTCAATATCATTGTCTTGAAGCTGCATTTTGGGAGAAAAAAAGTGCTCTAGAGTTTCAATAAACTCTACTTTAGGCTGCTGCAACCTCTGCTAACAAAGCCAGTTTCACCCTACTTTTTAAAAAATAGTTTTCTCCCCTCCAGTGTGGTTTTCGTCTAAAGCAGTATATATATTGAAGCTTCTCTAATACAAATGCGATGGTGTTTGTGAAAACATCTTAATGGTTTAAATCTTCTTTTTACAACATTTCCAATTACTTTTTGTGATAAATCTGTAGGTTAATCATCCAAAGCCTATCCAGATAATCTCTTAGAGCTTTTATCAACTTCTAAAGAGATGGTAAAATTGGCGAACATGTATTCAGATAACCACTTAGCTTCTGTACTTGTCTGCTTATTTTCCATCCCTCCTTTGTGCCTATTCGTAGGGTGAGTTAAGGACAAAGAATTTAGCTTCAAAACAAAAACAGCAAAGGCCAATACTGTTCACTCATCCTGTGAATTGTGACTTCTTTTAAAACACTTAACATAGTGTCATCTTCAGAAGACTTGATTTATTTGTTTATTTTTTTTGTTCAGAGTGAATACTTACTGATTGCAACTGCAGTATTAGAATCAGTACACTTAGGAGGGGGCAAAATGCTTCAGATGGAAGAGGAACTATTAATTACGGTGATGAAACAGAGCAAAAGAAGGGACAAATTGTGTTAGTCTTACAAATGGTATGCTGGCCCATCATATGTACTAGCTGTGCAGTTTCTGTGGGCACAGCGGAAGGACTGGGAATTACGAGAGGTGAAGGGTCTGGTTTTCCTTGGACTGTAAGCTCCTGGCCACTATCACCAGCGTATGCATAGCATAGAGGACTTTTTGCTGGTGGTTGGGTTAAGTGTGAATGTTGAAGCCTGCACTTTTATTCATATGTGTTTGTGATCTGTGGTGGTATAGAAGGTGAAAGAGGCTGTATAAGAGTTTCCACACTGCTTCTGTGCTGAGTAGGTCTTAGCTGTGTTGATTAATTGTTGCTTGATGAGGTCTTGGCTCATCGGGAAGCCTTCTTTACCACTCTTGGGTTTTTTTGGCCGGACTTCCCTCCTCTTTCCTTGGCCCTTTGGTGCAGAGCCAAACAAGAGTGCTTCAATCTCATGTTTGCTTTGTGTGGGTACTCAGATTTCTAGTAATATTTGAACGTTCTTTTTTTTCCTTTGGCTGGTATTAGTGTTGTCTTTTGGCTTACATATGTGTAAAAAGTGATTTGCTTCATGTAAGCTTGGTGTGCACAATAACTAAGGAAGATACTCCTCTGTCTAGGCTGTCTTTCCTGACGTGTAACTGCTGTAATATACTAAGTAGTCTGATTTTCTGTTTTATGGTGTAATACTGTCATACACATCAAAGCAGTGTCTTCTTGGAGGATGTGAGCTACTACCTTAAAAAGATGCTGATTTCACTGCATTTGTGCACCTTTCTTGCAGTGTCTGTAACAGTGTCTGCAACCTGGTTAAACAAAGTTTTTCTAACATCTCTGTTGTGCTTATTTGTTAGATGATGAATTTCACAGAATGCATATCTTCTTGGGCTTTAGCAAAAAATCCTGTGGAGTTTCATGATTTGAAATGTCAGTGGAAAACCAATAACTTGGAAGCATACTTTTGTGTGGGTGTTTCCTCTCACTTGTATGTGTGCCTCTCCAAATCTATTCTTAAATTTTGCAGTGGTTTCTGAGCTAGCACAACAGATGTATGACACACGTGTTCAATTAAATAAGCATTTTTTCCTGTTCCTTTCCTTCTTACTGCAATTACAAGTTTTGCCTACTTTCAGATATTGCTTTGGGACCACACTCTCAAGGAGACATGCCAGTGATAGCATTTAGCCAGTGGCTTTTCCTGGCTATGTTTCTAAAAGAGTCAAATTATCAAGATGTGTTCTTCTCTTAAAGCTCCTAGTTTAAGATCTCTCGTTCCCCTTTGGTGCTTCCAGTAAGTTAATGGCCCCCTTCAGTTCACTGCTGTTTGTTTTGAGTTAGCATTTTGTTAATTTTGTGTGGCATCTTAGCTTTATTGGGTTCTTTCCTGTCTTGAGGCTGAAAAAGCCTTGCTTCTGTACTGCCTGTAAGAGGCATGGGTTTGCTGTGCTGTCATATAGCAGTTCTTTGCTTACATGCTGAATTGCTCATGAGCTTAAGAAATATCTTACAAAAGTTATATGTGTGTTCGTTTATGTATGTAACCAAAAAAATAATAAATCTGTCATCAAATATGCATTCTATTATATCTCTCCCTTTTAATATTAGAGACCGACCAATATTTGCAATTTGTGTTATTCTGTTCTTTGTCTTGGGAAAATGGTGATGGTCTCTCATTACATCTGTAATGTAATGCCTTTAGAAGCTGATATTTGGCTACTGTTGTGTTAAGTTTTAAGGAGCCTGTTTTAAAAAGTCTTGAGTTGTAAGCAGGCAAAACCAGCAGATAAAGGTTATTAACAGGAAGACTTTAATAGTTTCATAAATTTTCTTTGTGGACATATCTCCTTTGTCTTTGGATTTCATCTTTAGCTGATCAGAAATCTCTTGTCTTTCAGGCTATGAACCGTTCCCTTGCAAATGTGATTCTAGGTGGCTATGGCACCACGTCAACAGCTGGAGGGAAGCCTATGGAAATTACTGGAACCCACACAGAAATCAATGTGGACAATGCAATTGAAATGATAAAGGAAGCCAATAATATTATTATTACTCCAGGTAAGACACTCTTGATTCATACATCAAGGTGTTCAGAAGATGTATGATTAAAAAAACCTGAACCAAACCAAAACCCAAACAAAACCCCAAACCACAATAAACTGTAGCTTGACTTGCAGCTGAAACATAGCAGTCACATGTCAAATCTTGGCTGGGTCTGTGTGATATGTTTTTATTTATTGACCTATAACAGAAACCCTCTGTTAATCCCCCTCCCTCCTCAAAGTGGAAAAGAAAGGAATAAGGGAGAGAGACTTACGGATTGGAAAAGAAAGCTAGAGCAGCTTTAATGAAAATTATGGTAATAATAATAAAATGGAATATATACAAATACATAAAAACCTAGTATCAAACCAAACTCCCCTGATGGCAATTACATCACTGGCACCACTGATACTATGGAGCAGGCACCAGGAAAATTGCAGACTGGGCCCAGCGGCAGACAGGAACCATGTTTAGTAGCTGCATTCTGGTACTGGGTCCAGAAATGCACGGATTGGGATTGAAGGCAGAATGGACAGAGTCCTCCTCAGATGCCAGCCGCTGGAGAAGAAGCCAAACC
>VWZK01017327.1:0-10709 GCA_013396935.1 Baryphthengus martii
GGAAGAAAGAAAGAAAGGAAGAAAAAGAGTGAGTTGCTGATACAATGATTCTGATTGTCAATATCATTGTCAATGGGATCCCAGTGCTCACTGTATCAATACAAACAGCAAATATAAAACTTAAATTCAAATTCACCCTCTCAAAGCTCTTCCTCCAACAGAAGCTCCAACACAAAACAGACTTTTACATAAATATTTAGTGTCTATCCTGTTTCAGTGAAAAAATCCAAGTCTGAACTCTTCAGTCCCAAGAGAATGATTTTTGTGATGATGAAATTTTCCCATGTGCCTACAAACAAATCCAGTAACTCATGTTTCATTTTATGGTTCCCAAAAGTGACAACGCAGCAAACAGCTGTTTTAATAGCATTACAAATTAAAATTCTGTTAAGCAATCCAAGCCATAGTTTCTAAGAATGATTAAAGCAAACTGCTATATAAAAAACCAGTGGCAGCTTTAATGTTCAAAGAACACAGTCCTCATCAGGCTTAATAGTACATTTCCTTTTTAAAAATATATGTATTAAGCAATTTTATGAGAAAGTACATTGTCATTCATAACACGTATTAGAGATTCCCCTTTTTCGGAAGGTATGGAAGTCCAAAAGGTGTTTGAGTTACAATAAAATGCACAAAACCATTTAAGTTATTATGTTAATATTGAAATTTTTCATTTGTCAGAACTTTTTTGGCAGCTTCATAAAAGTAATAGCTACATTACCATGAGGACTTTCATTACTTTTGATTGTTTTAAGCTTTTCGCACTATTTCTAGAGATGATTTGATATATTAAGAAGTTACAAAGTAGTGCTGGGAAACATCAAATAAATCAATAATATTAAGTCTGTTTTTTTTCCTCTGCTTGAATTAAGAAAAAGTGTGAAAAAAATAATCCTACAATGGTGGGCTATATAAAGTATTTGAATGTGTAAGACATCATTGCAGGAATGTCAGCTAAAATTATCAAAGTTAGATGCAGAAATCTGGGAGCTCACATTAGATTTCAAACTGGCTCATTCAGAAATTTGAGTCTAATGGCTAGGCGTTATAATGGACAGTTAAGTATTTTTCACTATTCACAGAGGACTGGTTGTCTGCCAGCCTTTTTGCTCCCACATAATAATGGAGTCAGTAGAACCACTCACAGGTGCAAGAATTCAGAGCAAACATTTTTAAAAATGGTATAATATGAATGGAAACAACCTCCCCACCTTATAGTCAGACATGAAGAAATTTTGAGATCAGCAAGTGTAGGGAGGATGCTCAACCAAGGAAACTTTTGTAATAGAAAGACTAATTTTGGAAGATAAATTCTGTATGGAATTCTCTCTTGTAATATGTAGACACTACCCAAAATAAATTGCAATTGCAAGGGAAGTTGTGTCAGAAGAACAGGGAAAAAGAGGTGTAAGGAATTAACTGTCAGCTCTCATGAATCTGTTTAGTTCCACTCAGCTCAACTGAACCATGTGAGTGTATGGCAGCCAAGGAAATTGCTCTGTGGCTGTAAAAAGATTTAGTGAAGAGATAATGGAAGTCAATGTATTCGAATATCTAAGACTCTTTGATACTCTTCAAAAATATGTTTACTGCCTTTGTATGATGTCTTAGTATAGTGGCTGTTATGCATCCTGCATGGCTAATTGATTAGGTCTAATTTAGTATCAATTTCCTTGAAATAGATTTGTATCATTCTTTTATTTTCACTGCAGCACTGATTTTGTTAAATTATTCGTTCTTCTCTTTGACTTCTATGATTTAAATATTACTATATATTCTACCCAGATGGCCTCATACCTGGCATCACACACATATTGCTAGGCCAGTGGACATGGATGATGTCTTCAAATCCTTTCTGGATTTTTATTTTTTTTCACTAAAATGGCCTTTTATAAGAAATCTTACTCCTTATGAGCAGTAATGTTTAGAATCAGAAATGAAAGATGAGATTCATCTCACCTAGCTCTGGATTTCAAAGAACTTAACACAAAGTAAAACAGCCAAAAATTTGTTGCAGCACCTGATTCTGCAATACAAGAAGACATGTGCTCTGCTCTCCACAGAAGATCAAAAGATGAGTCATCATCAGGATAAAAACAAACTGAATATATCTAAGTTACTATTGTAATGGTTTGGAAAGTGCATCCCTTGCCTATGGTTTTATTTATATCTGACCTCGAGATTGTGTGTGAGCCAGAACTGAATCAGAAATTTTCTAAGAAAATATTTTAGGATATTTAAATGAAAAAATGCCTGTTCACAGAGAGTAATTCTCTTTAGATCTGTATAATTTTCAAAGTATTTTAAAGGAGGATGAAATATCTGATCAGAAGTATGCACCCTATCATGGTTAGGGCATTCATTTGAGGTGATGGTCAAAAGTAATTCTGTAGTTAAATCAACAGAGCTCCATTTGTGTAGACCAAAGTAAAAAGATTGTAAGTCAGCTTTATACTGTGCATTGTAAAAAGAATATCTACTATCTTCTTCTGAATGTAACATTATGCTCATTTTGAATTATCAGTAAAGCCCAGATCTAGTTCATGCCATCTTTTGCATCAGTGCTGGTAGAGACCTGATGACCTTTTTTGTGTTACAGCTGTGCACAGTTTCCAGTTTCCCATGACTGGAAAGCCTTCCTCTTCAAACTCACTAACTGTAGTGTTTTGTTTTCACCAAGTTATGCCATTTTAGTCTTACTGATGCAGATGAAAATGGAAAATTCAGGGATGTCCTATGACAACAATAAAAATATATACGAGGCTTACAGAATAGGCTGGAGTTTGAATCACAAAAACAGTTTGTTTGGCATAGTGTTTTAGCGTAAAAAGTTGTTCTACTGATTCCTTCTTAAAACAAATAAGTTCTCTGGGACTACTGTCATTCTCTGCTGTCAACCCGAAGCAGCTTCCAGCTGAATGTCCTCCCTCAGAGAACTGGTGACACAAGTCTGCTTGTATTCATGCTGTAGTTGTTAGGCTAAAAGAGCAGCCCAGAACAGAAGTCATATGAAATATAAATAAACATATGCCCTGATGTGGTCAGGCACTCGGACTAGATGATCATTTTAGGTCCCTTTGTACTGAAAATAGTTCTGTTCTGTTCTATCCTATCCTATCCTATCCTATCCTATCCTATCCTATCCTATCCTATCCTATCCTATCCTATCCTATCCTACCCTATCCTATCCTATCCTATCCTATCCTATTCCATTCTATTCTGTTCCATTCCATTCCATTCCAAATAATTCCATACTTTCTAATTCTGCATGTATATGAGGTTTATTTTTTACACTGATTGAAAAACAGTTGTCTGTGTTATTGTTATGTTCCAGTTGTTCCAAGGAACAGATGATTTTAAGAATAGACACTGAGCAAGAGAAAAATAACTGTAATCATAAAAGTGGCAGGGTCGTTGTAGAAAATGTTAGAGATGTTATAGAAGAAAATGTTACACAGAGTCTATAACGAGTGGGAAAAGGGTCAATCAATGAAGAAGCTGCATCATGGCAATCAGAATATGTGAGAATGGGTTAAAATCACCTTAAAAAAAAAAAAAAGAAAAGAAGAAAAAGAAAGAAACAAGAATACAGTAAAAGCATCAATCTCACAAGGCAGCCATGCAGAGTAACAGTGGTAGCTGTGCAGGGCAGACTGAATTGGCATTAAAGGGACAGAACTCATAACCCTGTGAATCTTTGTTTCAGTGACGACAGTGTTCATAAACATGGTGTTACTAGTGTAAGTAAGAGTGACATCATATAATCATTTAGGTTGGAAAAGACCCTTGAGATCATCCAGTCCAACTCGTGAAATGTGAAATAGCATGGGAAGTGAAAGGAAAACTCATCATTAGAAGTTTTGACCTGAAGGAGCACTGAAAAGAGGAAGAATAATATGCATTCAAGATTTCTAGAAAATGCGGTAAATATAGTCCAATATATCTGCACTTCAGTAAAATATGTGAGACTGGGACACAGGGAAAATTACTTGGTCTAGAGATGATTAATACAAGAACTGGAGCTTGCCTAAAGAATTGCTTCAATGGGGGATGACAAGCTGTATCTAAATAGGAAACCTTGGATCACATGGACATTGCAATGGAATTTCTTGAGGATCAAATTTGGACTAGTTTCACGTAATGTTTTCATTACAACTTTGGCACAGAAACCCAGAAGTGATCTAATAAAACATGACAACACAGAGTTGCAAGTCATTGTCGCTGTACTGAGAGATGGGGGTGTGATAAGAGAAAGAGTTGGATGGCCTTTTGTTAGAGAGGCAGAAATGGAGAAAATAAAGTACTATGAAAACTGTGAACATTCGTTTAGGCAGCAGTAAAACTTTCTGCTGGAGGGGTTGGATACCGAGGGCTTGAAAGTAATAAAGAAAAGAAGACTCCATACTGGAGATGCACAGCAGGACTGTGAGCTGCTAGTGTTGTACAGCTGTGTAAAAGCACATGTGATTCGAAGAGAATGAGGCATAAAGTGTCCTGTGTACAAGACCTCACCTGATGCAGTGCACACAGTCTGATACTGAAACAGCAGAAAGATGGAATAAACTGGAAACAAAATGTCAGACAGCACCATAATGTGAAAATAATTTGAAAATTTTCAAGTACTGGTTATGTTTTGTTTCTTATTTTGGAAAGCAAACTATTCATAGTCTGTCTATTACAGTGGTAAGTTTTGTGTTTCAGCCTTTCTACCTCTGCAGAACCATGGCCAGATGAGAACACACCCAACAACATAACAAGCCTAAGGAAGCATTAATCATTAATATTCCTTCAAAGATATCACATTGTGCTGAAGAATAAGCACAGAAGGCTGAAAAAGAATGTTAATCTCTGAATTTTCACTGAGAGATTTTCTGTAAAAGCTACTTCAGAACCTCATTTTGTCTATGTGTTTTCCGTATCCAGCAGCATGACCTGGTGTGATTGGAGTCTACAAAAATAAGTAAATTAATGTGGCAAAAGTTCACTCCAGTCTTGCCTGAAATCCCATCCAGTCTTTGAAAGCTCTATGCTCTTATTAGAGCTGCTTGTATTTCATTCCCAAATTAGACAGAAAAATACAAGCATCTTGTTTATACAGTGGATGGGAAATGTTGGAGTCCACCTTGCCCATCTTAGTTGCAAAGATTATGAAAGTTTTCCATGCAAAATGATCTTCTTTTCTATAAAATAAGAAGTCAAGAATTTTAGCTTCAGCAGCTTGTACACTGTCTGCACAATCCATAAAAGTCTATTCCCTGGATAAGGAAGCTAAAGAAGCCTAGTATTGAAAAAAAAACAAAAAACAAAAAAAAAAACCCAAAGAAAATAATAAAAATAAAAAAAACTTCGACTGAGGCTGTAATATAAAACTTGAGTGTCTGGGATAACTCAGTGAACCAGGACTTTAGCATGCAGCTATTTCTTATATTCTTCTTTTTACCAAAGGATACATAACCCTTAGTTAGCCTGATTATTAGATTAGGCTATTACGAGGAACTGATCTATCTATTGAAGTCTATGTTTAGATTTTTGTTCTTCTTGGAGTAGGATATTTGCTAGTTCCTTTTCAGTGTTTTGTTTGAGAACATTCTTCATTATATTTGTTTTCAAAGTGATTTTCCAGAGCTTGGTGGTGCTTTTCAATAAATATTTTATTTCTGTATTTTCTTTAAAATAATTTTTTACACCCTCAAACTTCAGGGTTACCAAAGCATGAAACAGAATCTGAAAAGTAGTTTCAGCTAAAACAAAGAACCAGAGAAAAAAGAAATCAATTTATCTTTCTGAGACATAAGCAAATATGTTTCTAATTCCAGTTTGAAATTATATTCTACATTTCAAAAGCTGAATTAAATTTACAAAAACCCCCACCAGATTTTGAAAAAAGTTCAAGAGCTAAACCAAACCTTCCTGGGTGCCCCACAGTAGAGGTTTTTGATCTGGTTATTTTTCCTATTTAACCTAAAATTTATATCCTGTACATACATTTTCTTTCATTTTTTTCATTTGGCTACTAACACCAAGACCCCAGGGTTAGTTTGGCTCCAGTGACTCGGAGGCTCTTCAGCTGTGAGTAGTGAGAATCAGTAAATACCTAGGAGTATTTCAGCCGGGAGGATTACAGTCGTGCCAGTGTTTCCCAGAACAGCTGCTGCGAGAACCTTGCTTAATACCTGCTGCCTGTAAAAAGAATTAAACAGTAAATGAGGGCTCGCCACAGGACCTGTGTCCAGGTTTACTGAGTGTGTCTGGAGAAGCAAGACGACAGGCATTTGGCTTTCTTCAGGGATATATATGCCCCTTAGTTGGAGTTAGCTGTGCTTATGAAAGGTGTTTAAGGGTTTAGAAGAGGGAGGCAAAAGAAAACCTGCTCATACCACCGGTGTTTCTGTAACCTGTGCATGAACTTTTAAATTAAGTAGCTTTGTTCGTAAGTCTTAGTTATCTGGCATAGAGCAGTTTCATCACTAATGCCAAAAAACCCCATGTGGTTTAGAAAAAGCAGTCAGTCCCCTCAACTTCTCACAGCCCTTAAATACACTAATCCAAGAAATAAATATATAAATGTGTTGTTAAAACTCTTATTACCCAAAATTTGTTTTTAAAGACCCAATTGATGAATAGTAAGGCTTGAGAGTCTTTTTCATCAAACAGTTTTGGAGGGATAAAAGAAAAACAAGTTTTATGCATGGAAAGCAAATACCAAGTTGGGGTGTTTCAAAAAAGCTAAGTAGTTTGGTTTTAATGAAATCTTTTCATGCTTGTCTTCAACTTAAAAATCACAATAGGTCAGTTTAAAAAGTCAAGCTACTTTCCTCATAGAAATAAAAGGCAGATTAAACTCCTTCTACAATGTTAGCATCTTCTTTGAGAGGAAGTGAAATTGCAATTTAAACTCAAAATGTAATCATAAGGAGCTCTATTTTCAAAAAGTGAATTCCCCCTAGCTGGATGAGGAAGAAGTATGTGCTCTGGTGATGGCCCAGGTTCGACTCTTTTGAAGATTTGTCCAAGGTAATCTGTGTCCTGCCTCCCACTTTACAGGAAGCTCTAATACCAATTCCCTCAAAATTGTCAAGAATACTTGAAGAATGTATGATAAGGAAGACATCATACAATTACTGTAGATTCCCAGTTCCTACAATGTAATGAAAGAAGTGCAATTTATTTCATAGATAATGAGGTTTTCAAGCATCAGTCTTGCATTAGTAGTGCTGTAGTACTTCACATATTCTGTTTTTTATTTCTTCTCTTACAAAGAGAGATCAACTGATGTTATTAGCTTACCTTGATGCAGCACTGCATAACAGCACAGTTTCTGCAGTCTTCCTCAGCCAGAGCCCCCTCACACCGTGTGTGAGGCTGCAGTAAAAGAGCCCACACAATGTAGAAGCACCCCGATCTGACTAAAAGATCACAAGGGATGATTTCCCAGGCCCTATCAAACTGTTTTGGTCCTCTGTTTTGACCAAGCCTTTAATGGAACAGCTCTTGGGTTTTAAAGTAACACACTGGGATCCTTTAGGAAGGGAACATCTCAAGCCAAATCTGAATCACACAAGCAAAATGCCACAATGCCTACCACTCTCAAATGCCAAGCAGACAGATAAGTTATTCCCTTGGTCAATGAAAGAGATCTGGGGATGTTTGCAAGAGAGTTGAGTGAAGCTGCCAAAAGCTTAGGCCATTCTCAGGGTCTTACCAACCCATCAAAATACTCTACAGAAAAGCTCTGCACTTTGTAAAAGTTTGGGGTTTGGATTTTTTTATGCAGTCTTAATGATCTTATAACATGGTGTAAATTTTCAATGTTAAGCATGTGGCTTCTTACCTGTCTCTGTGATGCCAAGTTTTATCATATTATCTCAAGTCTTACTATAGTTGAAGGATTCTGAAAATTCAGTTACAAGCTTTGCATTCATATGAGATCGGTTTCATTAAAAGTAGATAAAACATCAACTTCCAGCCTATGGCAGAGAAAAGCTTGGAAATTCAAACCATAGTAACTTAAAAAATAAAAGGCAAATAAAAGGCATCTGAAGACCATGCTTGAAAAACATTGTGTATTTTGAGTCTCATGCAAGCCAATGACTGATTTTTTAAGTGTTTGGGAATGATAATTAATTTTGCCTATAGAATTCCTGTTAATATTATTCATTTTGTGTTCCTTTGAAACTCCTGAGGGATATCTTCTCATTCTTGGAATTTGTTCCTGATAATTAAAAAAAATTCTTCGTTTCTAAACCTTGACTGAGCAAAGCACACGTGAAATGAAGACTGTATGAATAAAGCTTTATACAGATGACATCGGAACATCAGTCGAATGAAATTCAAATCTTCGTATTAAAAACAATTGGAGATACAGGAATACTCAGACAAATTCAGCAAGAAGATGGCAAGGTAGTTAATTTTCATTCTGTAAACAGGTGACCTTGACATCTTCTGTTTATTTATTCTAGAGGGGTCTCTCAAATGTTTCCCTAAATTCACATTCAAAAATTAGATTGGTCATTTAATCTTGACTGCTACTTGAAAAGTATGTCCCAAATTAATACCAGCCAGGAAAACTAACTTGTGACTTCAGAGTAGAAAAACAGAGTGATGGCTGATAATCAACCCAAAATCCGCTGTCATGGGTTTCTGCTAACAGAGGGAATGAGAAATCACTTCACGCAAGTACTTACAGAATCAAACTTTTTCCAGGAACGGAGCAAACAGATCATTTGGTAGTTGAATTTGCACACAGATTAAATAAATCTTGGTAATGCTATCTGCATTTAGGCTTAACAATGAATCTTATGCCTGCTACACCTGAAGGGTGAACAGAAGTAAATAGAGAAGCCTAAGCCAAAAAACAGTATTAAAATGAGCATCCTTTTCTAACACATGTGGTTTCCAGACGCAATACTATCTTGTCTCTCTTCATTTAGTACTTCTGATTGAATTGCTTGCTAAATCAGTCCTTCTTTCTCACGATTCATGATTTTTTCTTCTTCAAAGTATAGTCTGCAATTCAATTTGTAGATAGTAAAAAAATTTCTAAGACTAATGGGCTTTGTAAACACACAAAATACCCATTTTGTAAAATGAGGCCTCACATTACTTCAGCATGAAATTTGAACTAGATGACCATACGATCCAGAAACATTTTCATTACGAAAACGGAATGGGGAAAATAAAAGATAAAGTCGACATCTGTATATAACAGACAGATGCAAATTTATATTGACAGATATATTTTTATAAACAATATAGTATATTGTTAAATTCTAAAGCCTGGACTTATCTAATTCTAGGCTGTGTTCCCATTGCATTTAAATGATTCATTTTTGACATGTAAAGTGTCCTTGAGCTTCTTAGGTTTGCACAATGATGGTATTCTGTAGTGGATATCTGATCCAGGCTTGTCCATTTAACTTTCCAGATACTTTAATTGTTATACAGCACTCCATAGTGAAAGACATGCAGCAATCATCTTGCCATGTGAAGTTTCAAAGCTAGAGTGTGATCTGGAGTTTATACATTTATTTCCTTTAATGGGACTTTACCATGCTTGAAACTCAGTGTACTGAATCACAGAATTGCAATGGCTGGAGAAGACCTTTAAGATCATCAAGCCCAGCCATTATCTAATTCTACCAACCAGGGCCATTACTACACAATATCCTTGAGCACCGTATCTAGATGGGGTTTTAAATACATCCAGGGATTCAACCACTTCCCTGGGCAGCCTGTTCCAGTCTTTGATAACATTTTCAGTATAGAATTTTTTCATAATGTCCAACCTAAATATCCCCTGGCACAACTTGATGCTGGGGAGGTCTGATGCACTGAAGAGCTGGAATTTATATCGTGTATGCTGCAACAATTGAACAAGGGCATCACAGAAGAGAGGAGAAAAGACAACAGTTAAATATTTCTTTGTATATTTAGATTAAAAACACTTCAAGACAGTGTTTTTAAAAAGTAAATATTTTCACTCTGATCAGGTCCTTTTTCAGCTGCAGAGATTTATATAGTTTTAAAGCTATTTTCTGATATTAAATGTCTTCTTAGCATGACAAGAAGCAAATAAAAGCTATCTGATGTGCTCAGCAAAAACTTAATCCAGCTGGACTGAACGAGATACAAATACAATTAATATCTTTTTATCAGGAAATGTGTTTTATGGGGTCTTATTTTTTCAGAAATTATTCAAATAAAGCATCCTTATCAATATCTAGTCTAGGAAGCAGGATTTTATTAGTTGTTAGAAATTCTCTTGTCCATATAATTTGTATTTAGTAGGTTCAGCTGTTAAAAATAACTGGAGATTTTTGGTGCCACCTCCTAGAGATCTGTGTTGACAATTGATTTTCCAGATCAGTGCTCAGCACTCCTCCAAATTAAGACTCCATTAAAGTTACACAAGCTGAACTCAAATCCTACTTATTTTGGGATCTTGATTTTATGATTAACAGCTTTTTCTGCACTTTCCTCTGAAGATAGCAAGGATGCTGCTGGCCTTTCTTTTACACTGCTTTATAAAGAACCCAAGAACTGATATAATTTCTCCCTCTGTGGAAATGCCAAAGAATGGCAAAGATCAGCTGTTCATGAATAGAAGACTACTATCTATTCTGTCTCTCTGACCTCTAGAGCATGTTTTTTTCCTGTCTGAACTTTTTCTGTTGCTATTGCTACTTCCTTAGGGAATAAGGTTTAAGTAT
>VWZK01017334.1:0-16691 GCA_013396935.1 Baryphthengus martii
AAAAGGCCAACAGAGCTCTTTCTTGGGATATGCTGCTGAGAGTTGCTGCTGGGAGTTGCTGCAGGAGGGGTTTGTGAGTAGTTTTGTGGAGTCAAGGATAATGGATTGGGTAATGTATCTTTCTGATATTTGTTGGATTGGTTTGTGCCTGGCTATGTTGGGATATGGGGCATGGTTGATATCTCCTTATGTTGTTGTATTTTTGGCCCAGTTTACTTTTTCTGTTGTCACCCACAGTGAGTGGGTTTATTACTACTTTTGCCCCCCTGTGGTCGGCCATACTATATCATTTATGGAGTCCATAGAAATAGATAATAAAACCTGCATGAGTTTCACTGTATGTTTTCTGCTGCTGGCTGCCTCCTTTTCGTTGGGCCATGTAGTTGGCAAAACAAAACTACAACTGAATGTAGTTTGTGTTTTCTACTTTATGACCATAACTAAGCTTTCTGTTCCTATGGGAAAAACACACTGCTTTGTCATGATCTCGTATGCCAATGGGACAGCAATCTTGGTGGTAGAACAAATGACTAGGATGACACTCAATGTTGAAGTCATTTAATGAAGTAATATGGTTTTCTTCATGGTATAACAACCAGACTCTGAAACTGTCTTTACAATGATATGCTGCACATTACACAAACCTTCTATTTTTGCCTTTCTGCTTTACCTTATTACTCCAGACTTTTTTTAAATCCCCTTGCTTCCAGAGCCTGTTTGGAGCAATATTGTGCAGCAAATGACCAGACATAATGACTTTCCAAGGTCGTTGTGATTCCTTATGCTAACTGAATGTTAATAAGTCCTGACTTTATTATTGACTACATTGAATACACAACACACTGACCTCTGCCATCTGCAACTAAATCTCTTCCTGCAGATCTATCTGTGATTTCATACACAGATGAAGTAGAAGGAAACAAAGTGGTAGTTAGTTATCTTTTTGTCCTGAGAAACTTTAACGCATGTAGGAAAGACTGTTTTGACTCCTGGTGTTTACAGTCATTAGTAATCCACATTTATATTGCTGTTGCTAAACACTGAAACATCAGTGGGAAGAGAGGAAGTATAATATAAAATCTTATTTTTAATTTAATCTTGGTAGAAGCAAAGTAGTGACAAAATCTCAGTAAAACCTTGTTTTAAATATAAAAATGTTTAAGTTACTGAAATGTAGAAACTTCAGGTACCAAGGAAGGCAGTACATAGCTGAAGTGCTGGGGTCTGAACCCCAAGCCCTGAAGTGAACTTGACACCTGGATGAATTTCACATCCAGGTAAAAGGGGGCTAAGGCTGGCCAGGTGCCTCCTGTTGTAATCAAGGGCAAGACTGGGTTGGCCTCTGTGTTTTGCCACCAAGAAGATCTTTTAGCTGTGGGGCTGGCTGCAGCCTAGTAGGTGTTGAGTGGTGGGGACACATGCCATAGCAGCCCTTGATGTAAGGGATGGGCCCCCTGTGTTGTGAGAGGGCCCTCCAGGAGGGGAGGCCAGGCCAAGCACACCCTGAAATGATGAGAAACAGCTGCCATTGAGGTGGTGATTAGAGGGTGTAGATAAAAGGCCAACAGAGCTCTTTCTTGGGATCTGTGGCTGCTGGGAGTTGCTGCAGGAGGGGTTTGTGAGTAGTTTTGTGCAGTCAAGGATAGTGGGTTGGGTAATATATCTTTCTGGTATTTGTTGGATTGGTTTGTGCCTGGCTATGTTGGGATATGGGGCATGGTTGATATCTCCTTATGTTGTTGTGTTTTTGGCCCACTTTACCTTTTCTGTTGTGTCACCCACAGTGAGTGGGTTTATTACTTCCTTTGTTCCACCTGTGGTTGGCTAGGCTATATTGCTTTTGGGGTCCATAGAAATAGATAATAAAACCTGCATGAGTTTCACTGTATGTTTTCTGCTGCTGGTTGCCTCCTTTTCTTTGGGCCATGTAGTTAGCAAAACAGTGGGCCACAAGAAAGTGCTTGACAACAAGTAATATCTATTCCACAAATACCTAGGGAAATTTTTTTACTTCTAATGTTCATAAATTGTTTTATTCATTCCAAAAGCACAATTGTGCACACAATACAACACTAATGAGAGAGTAATCCCTGGGGTATACTCTGGTGCAAACCAAAGCAGCCCCACCTCAGACATACTGAGGTACTTGATGTGAGACACAGGTCAGCATTTCACACCACTAAATGCACAAAAACCTTCAGCTTAAGCAATAGGGAACACAGACAAGACACTAGAAAGCCAGAAATGCACACTGAAAATGCTTGTTAGTGCAGAGCTAGCAAGGGTACTTTGGTTCACTTTATGAGGGGACAGGTTTTGGCAACATTTTTGCCAGAAAGGTAAAACTAGCCCAGAAGTCAACCTGCTCTGCTTGCTTGACTCATGAACGATCCCTTCTGAGACCTACAAAATCAGATACAGCAGATGTTCAGTCCTCATCTCTACTATCACCTCCTAATCAGGGTAACTAAACCTACTCCCTGAAGAGCTTGTGTTAAGGTAAAACCACATCTTTGCTTCCAGGTTACACATGGAGCTCAGAAGTGAGGTTCCATTCTTCTCAGCCTTCTCAAACTCAGAAAAAAATTTTAGAAATCTCCATTAACTACACTAGAGGCAAAACTTGTATTTCATTGAGTGTAGTTTATGCAAATAAGATCAGAAGAATTAACATACTGGAAGGAGCTGACATTTGTCCTGATATATTGAATTGTTAGCATGACAGAATCACTTAAGCTGGATCTACTAACATCAGGTTTCCTTTCATTATTGACCCCTGCAGAGTAGGCCTGACAAGTAGAACTGCTGCAAAGTTCATTAATAATGTGAAATAAATCAATTGTTTGGGAAATACTGAAAACAGATGACACTGAACTCAGACTTCTTGCAAATTCAGCACATACCAGTTTCCATCAAGGACACTAGCTATAACAATGTCCTTTTCTGACATATTCAAGAGCTATGCTTCATTCCTAGGAAAGCTCACAGGGATACTGGGAATGGTGCCCTTTGCTAGAAAATGAAAAGCAGTATTATCTTATGCACACCAAGTTAGACACCTGTAAACATTTTAGCTTAGTGATTGACACCCTCAGCATGAATTACAGGCAGGATGCATGCTTCAGAGCCAGGCTTGTATTTTCCCACTCCTTCTGGATGAAAATAACCTTTAACTACTGACCAGGCTACTTTTTCCAACATAAACACTGCCCAAGCTAACAAAGACACTTTCTACTTTATAATCTACAGAGGTAGAAAAGTTAAAAAAAAAAAAAATCAATGTATGAAGAGAAAATTGAGAATCAAGTTCCCTTGATTGTATTACTACCAGAATTTAGAGGGCCAAATGCTGTAACATTCCCAACTATCAAGCGAAAACTGCAAAGCTAGTAATTGCCTTGATTAATGCTGCTTTTTGTTGCTCACAAAATGTCCATGAACAGATTGAGATTTTCATTAATATATGTGTGGTTCAAGTTTAACCCAGTTTTTGATAATTTTTTAAATCACTTTATGGAAATGTTTAATTTGTTCTGAAGACCATAAGCTGGTTGGAAACGTTTTACATGCAGCAATTAAAGCAGAATGCATCAGAAAAAGCTACTGCTGGCATTACTCAGCCTTGGAGAAAGTGAGTTTAACTCAGGTAAAACAGAAGAGTACAGAAAAATCTAAGTTATATGAGACCCTGAGATAAAAAGCATTTGAAGTACAGAATCAGGTAAGAAAATAAGAACTTAAGAATACAAGCTTCTTATTTTCATGTCAAATGCAGATCTAAAAGCCCCAAGAAATTCCTTGGAACAAGTTCAGGCGTTTTTTGGTAATTATAATTTCTCATAATAGATTTATGATCAGTCTTTATGTTAGTTGTTTATTCAGTGTTTTTCCTCATACATGTGTGTATATGCAAGAGTTTGAACCCAATCCATAAAACCAATGAGATCTTTTTGCAGTTCATTTTCCCCAGCTCTTTACAAGCTCTTTGGGGAAGACAAGCTCAGATACAGCAAATTAGAAAAAACAGAATTAAGTTTTGCATCAGAAGAATACTCACTGAAATTTTTGCATAACATTAAACTGTTGGTCTTTTCAGAAGAATAGTCAGTAACAGTGATCATGTGAAATTTGCTGTACGGACTGAAAAACAGCAAGGTTTGATTGCACATAGCCAGGAAAGAGTTGCTTTTAAAGTGACTTTTTCTGTTTATGCATGATGACAAAATAAGGCTGCAGCCGAAACCTGCCCATCAACTAAAATTTTAGGTTTAGGATTGAACAACATTCCTTCACAGCATGCTCTGAACCAAGATGGTACAATTGTTCTGTACAATGTAATACACAAGCTGGAAAAAAAACAAACGTGTAAAAGATATGTAAGACTGCATCTTAACATTTAGATGTGATAGAAATACTTCATTCAGAAATCAAAGTAAATTTAAATCATTCAGACATCAAATAGCATGTGCAGTGGTCTTGTACCCACTAAGGAATCAGCATATTGGTGATCACATTTTCAAGATCATACAGTGCTTTTTGTAATCTCTGTTAGCATGCTCACAAAACACCTTTTTTTTTTTCTTTAAGAGCTGATCTTTTGAAAAGATTAGTTCCTGAAAACTAGTGCATCAGGAAGAAAGTAGCCAGAAGGTCAAGAGACATGACTCCCCTTGACTCAGAACCCATGAGAAGCATCTCAAGTGTCAGGTTCAGCGCTGGGTTCCCAGTACAGATGTTCACTTACTGTGTCAAGTCCAGCAAAGGTACACAAAGGTGATCAGGGGACTGCTCACATGAAAAGAATCTTGAAAGCTGAGACTGTTCAGCCAGGGAGCAAGAAAGGCTATAAAGTAGAAGGGGCCAGGCTGCTGAGTGGTGCCCAGTGATAGGACAAGAAATGTCTAGTACTAATGAAATAAAAAGAAATTTCTTTAAGGCAAAAATCCATCTTTTTAAGCATGAGGTGATTGAACAGTGTAATACCTTGCCCAGAGTTGTAAAGTCTCCATCCATGCAGATACTGTAAAGCCAACTGGACACAATCTTGGGCAAGCTATTCTCTCTGACCCTACTTGAGCAGGGACTGAAGAAAATATATTTGGAGGTGCCTTCCAGCCTCAACAACTCTCACTTTGTGTTAACAAATACAGCTCCTCAAAGCATCTAATGAAATTATTGTGTATTCTTTCTCATTTTTTTTCTGTACACTTCTCTTTCACCTTCTGTATTTGTATTTCACTTCCTTTCTTCCTGTTTGATTTTGGGCTTCTCCCCCCTGGTCTCCCCACTTTTCAGCCTTTCAATTTCTCACAAATGGAAGCAGAGATTTCAGCTCATGTAAATTAAAATTCAGCTTCTATGTGCAGGAGATAGATTTAAACAGAACTATATTTATCCATAATCACAGACTGGCTTGACATGGAAGGGACCTTAAAGATCATCTAGTTCCAACCCCCGTGCCATGCTCAGGGACACCTTCCACTAGACCAGGTTGCTCAAAGCCTCATCCTGCCTGGTCTTAAACACTTCCAGGTATAAAGTGTCCACAACTTCTCTGGGCAACCCATTCCAGTGTCTCACTGCCCTCACAGTAAAGAACTTCTTCCTAATGTCTAATCTAAATCTACCCTATTCTAGTTATAACCATTGCCTCTTGTCCTATCACCACACACCATTATAGGAAGTCCCTCTCCAGTGGGCCCCCTTCAGGTACTGGAAGGCCGCTATAAGGTCTTCCTGAAGGCTTCTCTTCTGAAGGCTGAGAAGACCCAACTCCCTGAGGCTGTCCTCATAGGAAAGGTGCTGCAGTCTTCTGATCATCTTTGTGGTCCTCCTCTGGACCCTCTCCAATAGATCAATGTCCTTGTGTTGGGAGCTCTAGAGCTAGACGCAGTAGTCCAGGTGGGTTCTCACCAAAGCAGAGTAGAGGGCCTATCACCTCCCTTGACCTGTTGGTCCTGCATCTTTTGATACATTCCACAATGACGCTGTCCTGAATAGTTATACAAGTCTTTTAAACCTTCAGTCATATTCTTACTCTACACTCCAAGCATGGCAAATTAACATTACGAAAATTTGTGAATCAAGATTGAAGCCATAGCTTTACCACAGTTGACACTAACTTGCATCATTCTCATACAAAGCTGAAAGTAGTGTATGAACATCTACAGTTGCCCTCCATGCAAGTATAGCAAATTACTCTCAAAACACAAATTTAAAAGGCACAATCCTTTTGTAGTCATTAGGAAGTAAACGGTCTTGTGTTTCAGGGCACACCAGCAGCCAATAGCAGTACAACCCAGTAAAAACACCACTTCTGTAATTGCTACATTCTCTCTCCCTCCAATTCTGGTTCTTTGGTATATTATCATTATTTGAAGGAGTCTGCAAGCAGGCCTAGGATTGCATAACAGCTGATAATTATGTTGGCAAACTAAAGAGTAGAGAAAGTGTTATTTTGTTCACAACAGTTATGGCTCTTGGCCTTTTCTTCTGTAACCTCACACTTGCCAGCATTTAAATTAATGATCTTGTTATTTCTGTGCTATCACTTTAATTTACCATCCTCCAAAATGATAATTATGATACTGTCTTGACTGTTGTGGTCTCTGTCTTGGCATTTTAGTCAGATTCCTTTCATTGCTTCATCATTCTTTACTCTATTGATTACTTTCATCAACTTCTGTCCTCCAGCTTGTACAGACCTGACGAGGACAGGTAGATCAAACACTGCAATGCAGATTCAGCTGTTTGCTTGCACATTTGGAAGGCAAAGCATTCCAGGGAGGTAATGTCGAATGTTCAAAGCAGCTTTGTCAGTGAGTATAGAGAGTATCCAGCTATCTTACATCCTTTGTGATGAGCAGGACAGGAAGATGCAGCTAAAACTCATCTCTTATTTTTGTATTTTGATATTATATATTTTGCCTCAGATATTTAAGATTTATATGACTATTTCACACGCTGCTTCCTGAAATTCCATTATTTTAGAAAAACTTAGACTCGAACTCTGTGTTCCCAGTGCACCTATCTCTCACTCATAGGGGAAGGTAAGGCACATAAGAAGGCTGAATTGGGTCCTCTGCACTTCTCTCCTCTGAGACATTATTCTGTATCAGAAAGGTCCAAATCTGTCCCTCTTGTTTCTTCTCCATTTGGCCGCTACTGAGTTGTAGATCAGTAAACTCTGACACTCTTCCTAAGTACTTTTTTTTTTACATCAATTCCCAAGTCAAACTGAACCATCACCACTGTTAAATTACGTTCATATGGTATTGATGTATTACCAAATTGACTTATTTAGTAATAAATCATTGACTTTTTACCAAATTACACCCTCTTTTCCAACTAGGTTGCTGCCTTGACCAAGCCTTGACCAAGTACCTGAATAGTTCTTTAATTAAAACTCAAAAATAAATACTGCAATTCATCTACATATGCTGCCTTCAATCTTTTACTTTTATTTATGTATTTTGAAAGCATCACTGCAATTTATTCACTTACTAAGTAATTTAGAAGGTAGACCTTTTCTTGCACCTGGAATTAAACATATGCAGCTCAAGCTCTCTGTTGAGCAAAGCATCATGTTTTACTTCAGAAACAATACCCAACTGTGCCAGAAACTTGCCCGTTCAGAATCAGAGGTATTTGCTCCTGCTTTTGTTTCATTCAATTTGAATCACTGTAATGCCCTTTTTGCTAGTCTCCCTGAACATAGAATTAACAGACTGCAGCTGGGACTAAATGTTGCTTCTGGGATTGTGACTGGCACCAGATGAAGCGAGCATGTAATTCCACTTCTGTCTCCATCATGCACTGGTTGCCAGTCAAATTTCGTATTAGCTTCAAGGTGCTCTCCCTGACCTATACAGCCCTTTAAAATCTTCAATTATGCTTTCTCACTGATGTCTTTGATATCATTCCATGCCGATCTGCTGTAGTGCAGTGGTGGCTAAGCACTCATGCATCACAGAAGCAGAGCATGGTAGAAGGGTCTGAATAAAATATAAGGGGACAATAGCAAAAGAAAATGTTTCTTTTTAATAAATCATTTAAAAAGATAGCTAAAAAAAGAATTTCTATTAAAAATATGAAAAGCAACGCAAACAGTTGAGTATTGCAGGCTTTAATAGATCATCTTTAGCATGACCCACATGCTCAAATGACTTCAAACTGAAAAAAATTATCTAACTAAACTTGCATAATTCATATTTATAAAAATGTGATCTGCTCTGGACCATATTTGATTTCATACAGATTCCTTTAATTGTTGAAGCATACCTAAAAAGAGTTAAAGCTCAGCGATGCTGTTTTTCAGCCTGTACCTAGGCAGAAGATTCATCCTTCCCTTTCAAATTGCTACCTTGAATTTATCAGCCAGATCATTAGGACATACGGTATCTCAAAACCAGATTACACTGTTCATCACCATGGAAAGAGGTAGAAGTTGGGATTTTCCATGGGTTTTGGTGCCCTCAGCTATTGACTACATATCAGTACAACATCAAATGCACATGTTGTTGACAACAGTTACCTAGCCTACATGAAAAGCTCAGGATTGCTTTACCAGAAAGCAGTGCAGTCGTCTTGCAGGAACATCTCGTTTTGTCCAAAATTGAATCTGTCCCTCAGCTAGGACTGCTTGGCTCTTCATTCAGAGGAGATACTCCTTCTCCAACAATTATAAAACATATGCATCAGGTGAAGAGAAAACAGAAGGCAGGAAATGAGTAAAGGAACACAAAGCTATCAGGACATAATTTCAACCAAAATAAACACTGTTGTCATCACATCTCAACATTGCTAATGAAAGTAACTGCCTAGTAACTCGCTTGTTAACTGATTTCCCAATAAATTCCAAGTGTAATTATATTCTTTCTACGGGTTGTGGAACTGAGGTTCAGAGTAGGTCCCACAGCAAATGAGCAGTACCAATTGAAATCAGACTCAGAGCTTTACATCTTAAGCAGCTCCTTAACTGAGTAGGCAATGTTGTCTTCCTCACCATTTACAATTGTTGTGGGTGTGCAGTTACAGCAGACTAATGTCATGCCCAGAGTAGTTTAACTATGAAAGAACAGGGACAAGAAGGCCAGACAAAGCTCCCAATGGCTTCCATTAACTGGTAAAGCCTTTTTAATGGTACTGTAGTTAAAGTCCACAGTCGTACAGAAGTCACCAAGTTCAGTAGGGTCAAAGCATCCTAGCATAAGGGCTTTCAGGGGTTTTGATACTTCCCTATCATTGCAATTTACAAATGAGCCAGTTTTGTGGAACAATCAATCAAACTCCCTTCAGCTTCAGTAAGGATGTGTGCTCAGTTATGAACCTCAGAAATTGGCCTGAGTTGCCTTTTTTTTTTTGATAATGTAATGAAGATAAAACAGCTGCCACAATGGCAACAGCTGTTTCAACAACAGAAGACAATTGTGAACAACCTGGCCTGGGTTAGGGCTAATGCTCCAGACACTCAGCATCTACCTGCTGCTTACAGTCATCTCCTCTACAAAAATTAGTGGCAGCCATCCTTTACCCACTTGCTAACACAGATGAAGCATTCACCAGGTCCAGAATGGGGTAAATCAACTATATTTTGCATGGTAGCATAAGTCTTTGCAGGTCCCCTTCACAACGGGTTAAGTAAACCTCCCTTATGTTTTCTATCTCTCTAAATTAGTTGGGTTTATAGTCAATGCAGTTAATGTACTACTGTAGAAACAGAAATCAGTTTTGCTGACTATTTTTACTATACTCCACAGTACAAGATGGGCTCATCTTATGTACCAGAAAATGCAGTTGCTCTCATTTTTCTCTCACTGTATTTTTTGAGTAGTATAATTTTTAATCCCCTAAAGAATGCTCTTAGTAGAGCCAGTCATAAAATGACTTTGTCATAAACTACATTTGCAATGACAATGATCATTTCAGAAGCAGCATGATGGAAGGCTTGTTACTCGTTACTGGGTAAAGCCACCAGTGCATCATGTTATGCAGCTATGACGAGAACAGCACGGTACAGGGTTGGCTGAAGAAAATCTCACTAAATCACAGAAGAGAACTTTTGGGAAATAGAGGAACAGAAAAGAAAAAGAGAATGAGTATGGTCCAGAAGGTCTTCTGTGTGGTATAGGGCCAAACAGCTCCCTGCTGTACCCCTCACATAGGATCTTCTCAAAGTTACTAAGAAGGTTTCAACTCCTCCAGTATTAGCTCCAACAAGACTCTCATGGCAGCAAGGCTGCTGCGATATGGCAGTTTTACCACCCTGTATCTGCTTGCAGCAGTTAAAAACATGTCAAAGAGCAGACAAAAGCAAAACAGGGTGTTTCACTTAACCAGGTCATGCATTCTCTCCAGGAGCAAATTTGAAAACTACAGAAAAAATACTTTCAATTTCTGCCAATGTGAAGGAAACTTTAGATTGTCTGAAGGCTATGAACACAGAAATGGGGAAGTTAAGATTGAGGCAAGCCCCACTGGAAACTGGTGTTCAGAAATAAGCAGGCTGTATATTTGAAAGCACAAGGCTGCATGCTGAGAAGCAAGTGCTTAAGCATCCAAGACAGAAGCCTTTACTTCATTCCCAGGTAAACGTGCCATTGAATATAGCCAGCAGCATCCTTAAGATCTGCAATGAGGATTTTAAAAAACAAGGCAAACCAAATTAGCATGGGGCTAAATCTAGTGTTGAGACTTAATTTTCTTCTGTGCTTTACTTCGTTGTAGGTGTTATCCCTTCCATCCATTTAACCACAAGCATCCCCTCATCCTGAACCTTTATCTTGTCTTTAGGCTTCTGTTTACATCTGCATCTTCTTTTAACCTTCCTTCACCAAAGTTTGCTTCTCACACACAGGTGGCTCTCTGCCTGTCTTTATCCATCAGACTTTATTATCAGCAAAACTCAAAAAGACAAATACATCCTTTGTGCTGATGCAATTGACTTGTCATCTACTTTTACAGCTAATTAGCTCTTTAGTAGATGATAGTGGATGTCAGAGGTCATCTGATATCTCATCCTACTAAACTGACCATAAATATTTCTTTCCAACTGCTACATTGTCTCTCAAATTAATATGGCACTTTAACCTGTTTATTCAGAAGGGAGAGTATTAAGCCTGGATTTGAAAAAAAAATAGTTTCATAAGGCACAAGCACTCAGAACCAAATCTTTCACTGAAGAGCTGATCTAGTATGTGAGGATGCCAGCAATGTCTAATTAGACCCTGGTAACAGTGATCTTGAGCCATGTTTTTTCTAGACATTTGCAGCTTTCAGTATCTATGGGCTATGTATTGTGTGTAACAGGTATTTTATATATATTGCTAATTGGCAAGTGTCTATGTCCAACAGATCACAGTGCAAAGTTACAAAGTTTCCACCTCAGAAGATTTACAGAATAATTATGTCCTTCCCTGAGACCAACTAACAAACAGCAGTGGCATGCAATCCCCTTCCGCTGCAGGACAGCCTGGGAAAAGTGACTTTAACTCTGCTGTTCAACTGATTCACTTTTTACACTTACTTTGCCAAGCAGAATCTCACCTTCCATATTCATTTCAGGTGCATAAACTCCTGGCTATCAATCCTGGTTCAGTCCTCTAAACACTTACTCATCACAGACATCAGCAGGTACAACTGAAATCTTGTATTTGGTGTTTAACCGACACGGGTTTTTGTCTTCATAAATAGATGTACTTTTACAACAAGTTTTACAACAAGATTACACAAACACATAGAATGATACCTAAAATCCCAGCAGATAATATTGTTTAACTCTGTATAAAGTAATTTCTGTTGCACAGCAAGAAACAAAAACTTGATACTTAGAGTTACCAACAAACAAAGGACAAAGTTTAAAGTTTCTGAATCTAAAAAATCTAATTGCTGAATCCAAAGAACTTAAACATGTGCACAGTTTTAGGTTAAAAAAACCAAACAAACAAAAAAAAAACCCAAAACCACAGGAAGGCTGTATGTGCCTTATTGTGAAAAATATGTCTTTGAATAATACTTTCCAACATACTTCTGTGAACTCCCAGCACAACCCCAAGAGGTGATCCAGTATCTTGGCATCTGAGGGCTCCCAAAGATGGTCGTGTTACCAGTAGTAGCTTTATTTCCTGAGAAACTTCCTTGTACATACCTTTCTAACAGTACCACGACAGGGATTTCTACACAACAAGCAGGGATATCCACTTCCAGGGAAGATATTGGTGCAGCACTGATGGGAATCACAAGTGAGTATCCTCAGGCTACACTTGAAATGCACAAAGGGACAAGGCAGGACCAGGGAGTCCCGAGGCAGTGTGGATTAGAGCAGCAGATAGCAGGAGCCCTTGGGAACCAGTGAGGGTGCTTAGGGTGGGCAAAGCTTGCTTCTGTGCAAGTTAACACAGTACTGCATGACCATGCAGCACCATCACAGCTGCATCTTGCTACAAGAGACTCCTTACTCCAGGTCCAGTCACAGGAAGCTATAAGCATGAAGAGAAGGGGGTGGTACTATGGCTCCACAAGCTGTGCTAAGCAGCAGCTTTCATTTAATCAAATATTATCTCCAAAAACCACAGCTGCAGCTGAGGCCTCTAAGAAACATAGCTTCTCCTGGGAGCCCTTTGCCCATACTTCAATGAGAACATCAGAATATTTGCCTGGGTTACATGCCAACAGTTTGGTTTTGTACCTGGCATTTCAGTGAGTGGAAAGCCACAGTCTGCAGGATGAGGGAGAAGGACCAGCACTAAGCAATACCCAGCTTTCTAGGATCATCAAGAGCTCCTCATTGCAAACCTCTCCTTTTTATATTGCTTGGATAGTTTTATTCTAATATGAAGCAAGTACAAGAGAGCACAATGGGTAAAAAAAATTGCAAAATTACAGTCCTACATGCAAAAGACAGAGGAGGGAATACCTATAAGACACACCACAAGCTATGGGCTGCTGTTTCTGGCAGTTTGAGAGAATCAAGTTCTTTACACAAAAATTCCTCCAGGCCCTATTTTGTGCCACTAGATGATACTTACATGGCAAACCTCAAAACACATCTTTTCAAGCCTTCCTTGGGCCTTACCTAGACAAAGCAATGAACAATCAGTTATGTTTCCTTTTAGTATTGATAATCAAACTTCCTTCTACAGTACTTGGTAAAAAGTATCTTACTTTCTAACAAACGTGTAATAAGATTGTTTGTCATGACTTTTAGCTTGTCTAGAACTTCAGCAAATATTTGCCGCTCCATCTCTGACTAAAATGATTGTGAGGTTTCCTACATAGAAGCTTAAGAATATAAAAAATTTCTTTGCAATTGTATTGGGTTTGGGTGAGCTGGAGTTAATGTTCCCCAGAGCAGCTCTTATGGTGCTGTGCTTTGTACTGGGAGGCAGATAAGACGCCAGTGTTGTGGCTGCTGCTGAGCAGTGTTTGCACAGCACCGAGGCTGGCTTTCCAACATCTTCCCCCCCCCACTCCCCGCTCTGAGTGAGATGGGGTGGGCAAGATCTTGGGAGGGGACACGGTCAAGACAGCTGACCCAAACTGACCAAGGAGCTATTCCACACTGCGTGACGTCAGCTCAAGTATAAAAGGAGAAGAGAGGAGAAGGGGGTCGGGGTCATTCGTTGGTGAAGACGCTTGTCCTCCGAGCAACCGCTACGCGTACAAGAGCCCTGCTTCCCGGGAGAGGCCAGACATCGCCTGCTGATGGGAAGTAGAGAATAAGACCTTGTTCTGCTTTGCTTCGCGCGCGCGCGGCTTGCTTTTTGTTCTTTGCTATTTTTTTCGTTCTTATTAAACTGCCTTTATCGTACCCTACAGGCTCTTCCATCTTATTCTCTTCCCCCTTGCTGAGTAAGTGGGGGGGGGAGTGATAGAGCGACTTGGTGGGTACCTGGTGCTCAGCCAAGGTCAAACCCACCACAGCAATTGTCTTTGCTCAAAGACAAGATGTTTTGACTACAGGCTTAGAGACTAAGGCAACACTTCACCCTCAACCTAAGCAGCCTGAAACAAGCCATGTGATTTCTCCAGGGCACTGCATGCACTGAGAAGCTGGGGTGCAAATCACAGAATAATAGAATGCCAGGTTGGAAGGGACCTCAAGGATCATCTGGTCCAACCTTTTAAGCAAAAAGTTTAACTGAGGTGTCTCAGCACCCTGTCAAGTTGAGTCTTAAAACTGTCCCGTGTAGGGGAGTCCACCACTTCCCTTGGGTGACTATTCCAATGTTTAATTGTTCTCATTGTAAAGAATTTTCTTCTGGACTCCAACTGGAGTCTCCCTTGGAACAACTTGCAAGCATTCCCCCTTGTTTTCTCCATGTGACTCCTTGTAAAAAGGGAGTCTCCTTCCTCTCAGTAGCCACCCTTCAAGTACTGGTACATGGTAATAAGGTCTCCCCTAAGCCTTCTCTTCTCAAGGCTGAATAAGCCCAGATTTCTCAGCCTATCTTAATACAGCAGGTCTTCCAGTTCCCTGATCATCCTCGTGGTCCTTCTCTGGTCCCCCTCCAGCCTGTCCTCATCGTTTTTGTATAGCAGAGACCAAAACTGAATGCAGTACTCAAGGTATTCATGTTCCTTTTCTGTGATTCAACTTTACATAAACTGATTCAGGGACCATCTCTTGCAACTTGCATAGACAAGAGAGTCATACTGCTAGCCATCAAGGTATGCTTTAATGTTTACCTGAAGACACTACTAATTTTTTTTTGTTGTTGTTTGGGAGGAGAGGAGATTATCTTGTGCAATGCCCCCCAGTATTTTTCAGCAGTGGTTAAAGAAGTAGAGGGCAAAATTCTGTACAGTAATTGATAATTTTTCCTTTTGTTTTATGATCCAATTTTACGGGAACATACAGATGTAAAAGGAAAAAGGACAGCTAATTTTTCAAGAACATTTTCAAAACATATTTATATCATACTAGCAATGTATTGCTGTTTCACAGTTAAGTAGCTTCGGAAAACCTGTTATCAAGGATAAACCACCAACATTTAAATATTTCTGAAGTATAGAAGAGTTGTTTCTGTCAAGAAGATTGAGAAAAAAATTAGTGTCAAACATAATACAACCAGAACACCCACTGGTTTATACAAGTAATTCTTTAATATTAGAGATTTCTGTCATTCACAGCTGTTTTCAGTGGCAATTGCTCAAAAATCATTTTGCTGTTCTTCCTGTATTAAGAAATCAATGTCCCTTTTTTATCATTTATCTATCCAAAGATCCTCCTAATTTATTATCAGTTCATTAATGTACTGCCTACTACCTTTCAACATCATTAAAGGAGTTAAGTAATATCTTAAACCTTCTTCCTCAGCTTTTTGTCTCTTAGAACTATATTGTATATACGTGATTAAATTCACCTTACAGTTTCAAGTCTGATCACCCCTCACCTCCCCTTCTTTTTTTTTTTAAAGGGAGATTTGAATTTCCAACCTTATAATTTTAAGTACAACTATTCATTTCTTCTAGAGATGGGTCATCTGCTACTTGCCAAGTCCTGTGTTTTCCAATCAAGCAGAAAGAAGCTGTAAGATACTTCTAACACTCCACCAGGATGCCAGAGCCTTTCTGACCCAAGTTTCCCTCGTTACTTTTGTGTAGCCATTAGCAGCCATCTGGGTGAAACATAACAGGGGCCATCAGTAGGATCATCTTTCAACAGAAGGGACCCAACTCTCTTCCCTCATTTTCACTGGATCCCATATACTTCAGTTGTCTCTATCTTCTTGTCCTCAGCCATGGGCATGCTTTCACTGATAGACAAGGTGCCTCAGAGGTGCTCAGTGTGTTGGGAGCCTCTGTCAGCTAAGCCAATTGATCTGTTTCTCCAGTTCAAGAGTTCATTGTGGTGATTTGTACATGATATGCTGGCCTCTCCTGGCACACTTTGTGCCAATACTGTATAGTTTTTGTTTCTACTGTTATGGCATTTTTCTTTTTACATTGTGATACAGAACAGCAATTTTGAGCCATGCTGATGCCCAAGTCACTTCTGCTTTTTTTCACATTCTTGAGACTGCCTTTTCAAGTTGAGTTTGTCATTCACAAACAAGCCTACTTATATAGTAATCCTAAACTCAGAACACCTCTCACTTCATGTTAGCAAGACTTTTATTCAGTCAAGGATTAGGAATGACTTCAATGAGCAATGATATGCCAATTCCATCAGCTATGGATAGCCTATGTTAGTTTATCACTAATAAAATACAACAGCATAAATGACTGTCACATCTGATTAAGACAACATTTCATCTGACTTAATTGACACACTGCAGATCTAATTTCTTCCTCCATTTTCTTTCCAGTTGTTCAGTGCACTTGGGAACTTTCCCTGCAGACAGTTCATTCCAACTAACCAGCAGAGTCTACTATGACACATGAGGCTATTTGCTGACATTTGTCAGAATAAAGCTGCAGTTTAATGCTAAACAAAAGACTAAATGCTTAACTCCAGGAATTAGGTTCAGTCAGTGTTCAAAGAGTCCTTTAGTGAATGAGATGCAGCACAGTCAAAGAACTTCTGAAGAGCTGACTGCTGCCAGGATACCATGCCAGATGGTCGAACAATACAAATGCCCTGTTCTCATTCCCACCCTGTAACACACAATCTTTACCACTTTCTCCCTATCTGGTAGGCCACATAGCAGAAAAACTGACAAAGTTGTTGCCTTTGTCGGCAAAAACGACCT
>VWZK01017364.1:0-14476 GCA_013396935.1 Baryphthengus martii
TGCTGGGCGCCGTGTTGCCGCTGCTGTTGCCGGCGGAGTCGGCGGACGCCGTCAGCCCCGAGCGGAGCCTGGTGTGGGGCCCCGGGCTGGAGGCGGAGTTCACCCTGCCCGTGCGGTACTTCTACATCCAGGCGGTCAGCACGGCCGGACGCAACTTCTCCCGCTCCCCGCCAGGTACCGTGCTCGTCGGCGGGCAGAAGCGAGGCACGGAGACCCTGCCCGCGGCTGCGATGTCCTTGGAGGAGCCGCCCACCCCTTCCCGTTTCCTCTCCCCCTTCCCCTTTCCTCTCCCCCTTCCCCTCTTCCTTCCTTCCTTCCCGCCTCCCGAGCGCTTGCTTTGCCGTCGCCGGTCGCTGCCTGCCCCTCACCGTCCGCCTTCTCGGCATCCCGCCCGGCCGCTCACCGCATCGCCCGGGACACGCAGGTCCGGTGGTGAGCGGAGCACATGGTGAACCCCCGCCTTTCTTCTGGGGCGGTCGAGTGCCTCTCGCCCGTAGCCTCCTCTAATCACTGTGTGATTTACAGCATCAAACCAGCGAATTCAAAATAAACCAGTGCTCCTGGATGTAAAGAAATCGCAGCACCCTGCTCAGAAGTGCTAATGTAATTTATCTTGAGTGCCGCACACACACCAGTTGCTTAAAATTTCTGTCTCGGTAAGCGCAGCACTCTGGGCTCCGTTACAATACTGCTGTGCCCTTAAGAAGGAGTAATTTTCATTTCTTGTTTAATCAGCATGAGCACGAACTGTCCAGTGACACTTCTCCCGAGGGTGGTAATTGTGGTTTGTTCTCGCAATCCAGCAGCGTGCTGCCAGACAGCTGTTTTCTGCTTCAAGTTAATTCCACATGCTCTAAATTAATCATTTTCATTTAGAATAAAAATAACTTCTGCATCGCAGATTTTGTGATGAAGATAGCCCTGAGATAGCCACCCAGTGGAAATCCCGTGTTGCTAATTTATATAGGGTAGAGTTAGTTATTTTGCTCTGCATTATTTACTGTTCTTGTAGGTGGTCCTGAGAGGATATCGACCAGATATGCACAGCCTCTTCACGTCTTGTAGTTAGAAGGCTGCTGCTTGTGAAATTAAGAGGTAGACGTATTATGTGGGTTATGTTATCAGTCTGACAGAACCCCAGATACTTATTCAGGTCTGAATGTTCTGGTGCTATGACACCTTGGTGTTGGACTGCAGCACAGGTCTGTGATTGCACTGAAGAATGCAACTGGCAGGCTCACTGCCAGTGAACCTAGGGCTGATTTTGGCCACACAGGGAGAGCCTTGGGTTCAAACAACAGGTTGCTAAAGGTAAAAAGGTGTGAAGCTCAATTGGATTCTCATGCTAGTTGAAATCTTTCAAGATAAACTGATTGCATGCAGGTACAAAGAACCTAATTTTGAACTCGGTGTGTTCGTCTGTGTTAGTATTTGTATTAATAAATGTCTTTGGAATGTTCCCAGATCCTGCTGCCATCTGGCATGGAGCGGTCTCCATTCGTACTGTGACATTCTGTAGCATCCAAACTGTGGTGGTGCACGTGTGCTGCCGACTGGGAAGACCTGTTGGCTCAGCCTGTGCTAACTGCTGAGCCATGCTAAGACTTGTTTAGGAAAGTGCCAAGGATCCTTTAACAGTTTAGTGGTACAGTTGAGCCTATTCCAGTGCACAGGCACCGTTTAATGTACTCATATAGACACTGGCTATAAATTTCAGTTCTCAAATGATTTTAGATATTCAAATTAGATCTAAAATGTCAGTAAATACTGCAATTAGTAATATTTATTAAGGCACTGCTGCCAGTATAAACTAATGCATCTCAAATATCCCTGCAGGGATAGCTAAATAAATCCGCATTATCACCTCCGTTGCACAAACACGAATACTGCCATCGGAGCAGGAGAGCTGCAGTTAAGGCTTCCCATTTATAGAATTTGTCCAAATCTGTTAAACTGTGTTTTGTGTGGATTAGAATTTCAGCCAAGTAGGTCAGTACTTTTCAGTTTCATTTCTTCCTGTATACTACTTTTTGGTGACATTCATTAAATTTCTTTGGTTTGCAATGCCTAGACTATAGCATTTTGTGAATAATCTTTTTTAAAGGGTGAAGCTGATGATGACCAGTTGTGACAGAAGTAAGGGAATATAACAGATTTGTGTTCACGCATACTTGTGTTGTCCACAAAATATTCCATAGCCAGTTAAAAAGTCACAGTGCATTAATGATGAAATGCTGATGATCTTTAAGCACAGGTCAGACAACTGTCCAGGAAACATCTCTACTATCATTCTCTTATCCCTGCTTTTCCATAGCTGGGACTTTAAATTTGCAAGACAGTCATGCAGCCCAAAGGTGAACAATTTGTATCTGGCTCCTGCATGCTGCCCCTGCCTTTCCACAACCTGGCAAGTATTCTTCTCTCCTCTTATTTTAACTTGGTTTCCTGCCTTTTTTCACTCTAGAGGAAACGATTGTTTCTCAGAGCACTAACTTGAAAACCTAGTATTAAACTTAATTGTTGCTTCAAAATACTGTTAGCCTTTCCTTCTCTCTTGTAATCTTTATTTAACTTTTTATCTCCATCTACAGTTTTTCCATTTATTAGGTATCTGATGATCAAGAAAATTTGATAGGATGATCTTCCATCACTGGAAATTAATTTTACAAACTTGGTATAATAAAAAAAAAATTATAGTGCAAAGTTAAAGTGAATTCCATGGACTTAATTCAGTAGAGTTTTTTCTCACCTTTATTTCGAGTATGTCATTCTAATAGCTTAAAGTGCTTTTATCTGTTTCTATTTTCCTCTTCTCAGGAAGAACACAGTTTAAAGTGGTAATTAAAGCACTTTCTCCGAAAGAAGTCCCCAGAATTTACACCCCTCGCCCTTTGGATAGAAATGATGGCACATTTCTTATGCGGTATCGGATGTATGGGAGTGTCAGAAAAGGGTTAAAAATTGAAATACTTTATGGTGATCAGCATGTGGCTCAATCTCCTTATATTTTGAAAGGTAAGAGTGTTTTTTTGATTAAATGTAATGCATGATGGTAGCTACAGAAATGCTATGAACTAATTTACTGCTAGGGGAAGAGGAGGGAATTTAGAGGTTTGTTTGCCCTTTTTCACGTAGTCTCATCTCAGGTGTTCCTCTTATACAGAGAAGTGAGCAGTGACAATCTCTGTGCATTAACAAGTTACAGGACCTAGATGCATAAGCCTGTAGGGTATGGTCTCTGACATTAAGGTGATATGTCTGGCCATCTTCCCATCCCTCTTGCATAAGACAATGGATCTCTTCAGATTTGGTAGGGAATAAGAGATCAATACTTGTATTTTTACTGTTTCAAGTGGGTATTCACTTAAATGTTGTGTTATTTTTATCTAAAGTAGGTAATACTACCTGCAAAAGTAAGGAGTTTGTGGTGTTCCCATGACTTTGTAATTCGAATGTCTGCGATTTCTAGAAAATGTGATCGTTCATAACAAAAAAGTCTATTTCCTTAACCAGACAATATTTAACTTTCTTTCCACTAGCCCAATTTAATTCAGGGCAGGTCTGTACCATGGAAGAACTATTTAAAGCAGGGAAAACAAGGCAAATTATTCTCTCACTCCAGGTCTGCTTTTTTAACTCCCTTCTCTTGCTCTCAAATGGACAGCTATTTAACAAAGGAGGAGAAAATATAAAATTACTTCTCTGGAGAGTCTTGTTTCTGCTCACCACTACTACTTCTAACCAGAATTTGGTCATTTTTTTAAATACAAAATTTCCTAACTACACACTTCAAAATATCTTCAAACTGAAATGAAACTGTCCTGAGTCCTCAAGGTAGAAGCTGCTGCACATTTGCCAGCAACCATGAAACTATGACACAGGACAGAACCTGTTTTGATTAGAAGTCTGTGGAATAAGGGTGGTTTTTTCCTCACTCTACAAGGCTCTTGCTTACACCTAAGCTGTCTGCTTTGAAAGGATGGAAAGAATAGTTAATTATACATAAAAGAAAAGACCTTATGCCAGAGGTAAAGACTGCTGCATCAAAGTTCTGAATTAGGCTAAAATTGAAACTGTAATACCTGAGCTTCAGTACTTATGGACACTTAGAACAATTCTGAATAGCCTATGTGGTTGGCAGGTGGCACAATAATGGAGCTTCATTTTGCAGATAACAGAAAAATCTAGTATTTTGATTTTTGAAGGAGAATAATGTTGCATTTTTGTCAGTTATACTGATAAACTATAGAAATGTTATAGGGAGGATGATTTCTCAGGAGAACTTCAGAAAACTTGGAATAAAAAATGCCAGGCCACTCTATCATCTACATTTACGTGCCCGTGTGTTTGGGGAATTATGATACATGTAGAATCACAAGTACAGACTCCCAGTGCTTTGTTTTCTGCAGGAAAACAAAAAATCTAGTATTTTGATTTCTAAAAGAGAAGAATGTTGCTTTTTTTCTCAGTTATGCTGGTAATCTCCAGAAATGTTATAGGGAGGATGATTTCCCAGGAAAACTTCAGAAAGCTTGGAATAAAAAATATCAAGACACTGTAGCATCTATATTTACATGCCCATGTGTTTGAGGAATTATGATTGATGTAGAATCACAAATACAAAATCTCAGTGCTCTGCTTTCTGCAGGACCAGTTTATCATGAATACTGTGATTGTCCTGAAGAAGACCCGGAGATCTGGCAGAATGTTATGTCTTGTCCACCCCAAGAACCTCAGATTACAAAGGACTTCACTTCTTTTCCCACCATTGACCTTCAGCAAATGCTTAAGGAAATCCCTGCAAAGTTCAGCGAAACAAGAGGTGCTATTGTTCATTACACTATTCTCAACAATCACATCTACCGCCGATCCTTAGGGAAGTATACAGACTTCAAAATGTTCTCCGATGAGATGTTCCTGTCGCTGGCAAGAAAGGTACTCGTTTCGATCATCTAAGTCACGTTCTAATACGGCAATGCTGCATTTGTTGTTGTACCTTGAGACTTGTGATTCCTGAAGTAAGATTTGACTTCTGTTTTTTTCACCAAGATGACAATGTGTCTTGAGCATAATGTGTAGGGGCTGAGCTTGACAGTAAATGAAATTGCTAGGAAAGCTGCAGGGTCTAAGGCTTGACTCTGCGAGCCTTCTCCTGGCTTCTGTGAGTGTTCCTTTCATACTGGATCGCAGGGCAGAAACTTGAAATTCATACCTTAAGCTCAGCTAAAATCTAGTATCTAGTAGGTTTATTGGTTCTGCATGAAATAAGAGAACCGAGGACTATCTCGAAGAGCGAAAGCATCTTTGTGTTTCTTGGGTATACGTTTAGGTTCGTCTTCCTGATGTGGAGTTGTATCTTAATGTTGGAGATTGGCCAGTTGAGTATCGCAAAGCTAATGATACACCTGGTCCTATACCTGTCATTTCGTGGTGCGGCTCTGTGGATTCAAGAGATATAGTCCTTCCAACGTATGATGTAACTCACTCAACGCTTGAAACTCTACGTGGAGTCACAAATGATCTCCTTTCTATTCAAGGAAATACAGGTAAATTAAGAGATCCTGGATTAAAAAAAAAAGAATTTGTAGATTCCATCAAAGAAGCAAGTTCCATTCAAATGATGTGTTAAAAGTCATCAGTTCACAAGTGCCTTAGGAGGCCTCTTAATACAAGCAGATTAGTCTTTATTGATTGTAAACACTTCCAACAGTGCTGCTAAGCAGGTGTTTAATAGGGATTTAGAGCCAGATTTTAAGAAATCCAGTTTACAATAGTAGTGAATTTTAACTTAAAGGTGTCCAGAAGATAGCTACTGTGACCCGTCAAAAGAATGGTAAATATAATTAAAAGGCCTTTCTCCTCAGTGAAGGACTTGATTATGTTCCCTTTAATCAAATAGTAATCCTTTTCCTGACAGCGATGTGGCCCCGTGTTTTGTTTACAATAAAAATTAATTTGAATCCTGAAAGAAGTAAACTAGTACTGTATTGCAGCCTCTTTCAAATAAGAAAATAATTGTCTGTCTAACAAAATACCTCAGAGTATGATCTTCTGAATTGTTGTTCTAGCTTTGAAGGAAGAGTCAGTTTTACTGACAGATGTCTTCCTCACCCCCAGGAAATTCCTGAATACTAAGGGATCAGACAAATGGCATGAACTATACCTAAGGAGTAAAATTCTTTTTGTTTGCTTAGTGCATAGTTTATCTTCTCTTTTCTTATTCATTTTTAAATTAAATATTTAAATTAAATTATCAGTTTGAAGCACTGTGTTTACTGATTTAGTACAGGTGCTTTTCCAAATAGATGGTAAGAACCTTCTCCATTTTAGCAGGTCCTTTAAGGAAATTTCCAGCAGAAAGATGAGGAAGGACATAATTAATGTTTTTACAAGCAGGCAGCAAGCAGAGATGAAGTCTTTCAGGCTCTTGCTAAGTATCTTGAGAACACAGTGCAGCCATTTTTTTCCTTTTTAAGTCATCATTAAGTGATTCTTCTAAGAATTAACTAAATTGCTAGGTAATAGAAGTGGAGTTTACTAAAGAAATGTTGGTTCTTGTGGCAGGCTTTATGGATGGAGAATTACTTTAATTATTAGTATTTTACGTACATAATTTGATTATAATCCCTTATGTAGCTTTCAAGATACTTAAAGTTATTTAAATATAAAATTGTTGAGTGGCTGAGTTTCTCATCCCAAAATTCAAGCCAGGACTGAGAGTTTAAACCCTGTAATTAATATGTGATTATGAATTCACTATGAGAAATCATGCCTGGTTTACCCTGCCTCTGAGTGTAATGCCACTTTCATGGCAAGTTCCTTATTTGCACTAAACATATAATGAACATTTCATTATTACTTGCTTTTGCCTTATCACTCAATGCCTATAGGCCCATTCTGGGAAAACAAAACTGAGCGAGCTTTATTTAGAGGCCGAGACAGCCGAGAAGAACGTCTTCATCTTGTGAAATTATCCAAGGAAAATCCAGAACTACTAGATGCTGGAATAACAGGATATTTCTTCTTCAGAGAAAAGGAAAAAGAGCTGGGAAAGGTTCAGCTGATGGGCTTCTTTGACTTCTTCAAGGTAACAAGCAATTTACAGTCTTGGATTAATTTTGCTGTCAAGTTCTTGGAAAGACAAGGCTTACTTTTGCTAATTCCAATCAGGAAACAAAACAATTATGCCACACTGGGAACACTGGTCCATGTGGGACACAAAGACCACCTGTAATCAAAGTCATAGTGTGAAACACTTCTGAAGAAAGCCACTATACTTATTTTGTGGAACCCCTTAGAGAGTTCTTGGAGATTTATTTTTATTTAAACAGATGAAAAATTTGATTTCTCACCACCAGGGCTGCTTTTATTTGGGGTAAACAGAAAAACAATGGACACAACTTGTATCCGTTGCAAGTACTTTATGGATGTCAGAAAGAGTCCTCGTAGTAACAAGTAAGAAAAATAGATGGGTGGTTTTGTTGCACTTTAATACACAAATTCCATTGCAACAGAATAAAGGGGACAGAGTCCTGTAAAAAGCAATTATAATATATGGGGATTGAAGTTTTGTTGCAGAAATTAATATAACAGAAGTGCTGTAACAGCCAAGAGCATCTGCCGGAGCAGTACATTCATGGCTACCTTTAGTATAATGTTTCACTTTATAATAATATACGTTTCAGATTATGCTACAGCATAATGTGATTTTAAGTCATAATAAATTTACTCTTGTTAAATATAAATATAGATTAGTTTTATTTCCTTCTCAGCTCTACCCCAGGACACTTAAATAGAATACCCATCAGGCAGTTCATGTGACACGAAGGTTCTTGACTGTCAGTCTTGGGTTGAAAGCAAATCATGTTTTCCAGAACACCAGGAAACTACACCTGCTTAACACTAAAACAAGTCTGAAGATGAGAATTAAGAAACGCAATTACATCTTGCCTGTGAAAATAGAGTTAGTGTTCCTATTCCAATTCAGAACATTTCACCTTCTTTTCCTCTGTCTTCATATTGTAGTACAAATACCAAGTGAACGTAGATGGGACCGTAGCAGCTTACAGGTTTCCATACCTCTTGCTGGGCGACAGCCTGGTATTGAAGCAAGATTCTCAGTACTATGAGCACTTTTATATTGGATTAAAACCTTGGAAACACTATGTTCCAGTTAAGAGAAACTTGGAGGACTTGCTAGAGAAAATAAAATGGGCTAAGGTAAGTTCCATTACTAATTCGAGTTCAAAGTGATCAACAAACGTATAAAAAAATTATCTTCATACTTTCTCCTTTTTATATTTCCACACATATATTTTGCATGAATTCTGTCAAGATCCTGGGATAAAGAAAATACATTTAATTGTTAGTGTAAGATGAGTGGGCCTTAATACAAGTAACCGTCTGTGTTTGGGGAAATAACTTACAAATTCATTTCACGTACCTGCAGAAGTGTTTCCTGAGTCAGAGGCTTAGCATACTGACTAATGCCAGTAATTTTCAAAGAAACACCCAGAATCTTAAGTACTACTTAATTCTATCACCTTTTTTTAGGTCCTGACTAGAACAGAAGTTGCTACATGTTCTGTTTGATGTACAAAAAACTGCTGCTCTGTAACATGCCTCTCAGAATGAGAGGCTGCGACTCTGTAACCAAACAAACCAATATAATTGTTCAATTGAAAACGCCATTTGTGCTTTAAGTTTATCTACTAGATTAAAAAAAACAGGGAGTCTCTGTTCTGAGCACTGTAATTCCTCATAAAAATCAGATGAAAATACTAAAAGCTTTGATGAAATACAGACCTAGAAAACTTGAAGGTAAGTACCTGAATTCACACACAGTTATTTTTAAAAGGAAGCCATTGAATTGCATTGTATGGGAGAGGACAACAGCTGCGGCTTTGTCTTTAGTAAAACTAAGTATGCCTGGGAGGTGTCAGACCTGATTTTGAAAAGGTTTGTGGCTTGGACAAAACAGTAGAGCAGTAATCAACTGAGTTTTCAAAATTGGACAATTATCCATGAAAGTTGTTATTGATAGCCATAAGGTACCAGTTGTTGCCGTAAAAGCAGTCCAACATTTAAAAAGAATGTGCAATTTAAAGTGTGCCACTTCAGTCTGCCAGTAATTGTAGATTTGAATAGCCCCTTTAATAAAACTTCTAATGACAGCCAGGCTTTGAGTAACTCACTGATTGCTCTGTTATTCATTTGTTTCATCTCAATTTTCCAGGAAAATGATGAAGAAGCAAGAAAAATTGCTAAAGAAGGACAATTAATAGCAAGAGAATTACTTCAGCCTCACAGGTTTTACTGCTACTATTATAAAGTGCTCCAGGTTAGTACAATAGATCATTTTATTACTTTCCCCCAACTGCTACTGCTGGCGATGTACCAATTTCATATTCAGTCCTTACATCAAGAGCAGACATGGCTCATACTATTCACAGGTCAGTGTGAAGAGCTTTGCTAAAACTTGCTTCATTATTAAACAGACAACGTGACATAATAGTTGTTTGTCAGAATCAGAGCTTTTATGGGTTTTTTCCCCCATCCCCACAGTCAGACCTGTTTTCAGTGTCCCTTGATAAGTGACTCCTAAAGGACGTAGGAGATAATCTGTACCCAACTTTCTTCCTTTTTTCGTCATACTTATCCCCTCATCAGCTACTCTGCTGTATTACAGAACAATGGATACATGGAAAAGAAACTTGAGAAATATGATTAGTAGAGTAGTAAGGGGTGAAGCAGGCCAAATAGTCATTGCTTCCCTAGTCGATGCGAATCTCTAGTGAAAGAATTTTCTGTTCTCTGAAAGTACTAATTTATTTTTCCTGTTTTGCTGTGCAGAGGTAGATCTCAGCTTCGACAGCTGCAGGTTGACACAAAGTTTGGACCTGTTCAGTGTAGAAAAATGACAGCATTAACAGCATGAAGTGGTTAGAGGCACAAATAATGACGATATTCAAATTGCCATTAATATTAGGACAGAGGAAAACATTAAAGGAGGTTTTCAGAGGTAGTGTAGCCTATTAGGTGTGTTATAAAGACACCTTGTAAACAGGTTGCAAACGGTGATATAAGGAGGCTGGCTAAAGGCAAGCTTGTGAGTGGAAGGGAGGAGGAAAATTCTGTTTCATAAATTATACGTTGATGCTTATAGCATTCTTAAATGTTGTTTACATATTTCAGAAATACGCCAAACGCCAAGCCAGCAAACCTGAAATACGGGATGGAATGGAACTTGTACCTCAGCCTGATGACAGAGACTCGGTGTGCAGTTGCCACAGGAAAAAGCCTTTAAGGGAAGATCTCTAACTGTACTGGATGGAGAAAATCACCCACTTACTTACAAAGCAAGAGTTTAAATAGGAATTAAGCTGTGAAATCTAAGACATTTATGCACTAGCAGACATTCCTAGTTATGTATTCTTCTTGTATTTACATATCCTCTTTCACACTGACTCTGATCTACAGTCGTGGTTCCCATAATTTTGTCTCCATGACCACCACCAGACAGACACTGAGCCTGTAATGGGGAATATCTAGGGGATTTGTTTGATGTACTGGAGCATCAGGAAGAAGGGTGCAGTGCTGCTCGTGTTCCAGCTGGGACCTAGTTACCAAAATTCTATGAGGGACCAGTCATCCACGAAAGATCTTCCATGAGTCAGTGCAAGTTATTCTAAAGGAGCATTTGCAACATACTAAAACAGTGTTATGATTTCTTCATAACATTTACCTCAGTGTTAAGATTGTTTCTTGTATACAAAACAATTTTCTAACTAGACAAAGAAAATGAATAATTGAGATTTACAGATATCAAATCTGGTGTTGCTTTGAGATTATTTTGTGGTCTATGACAGATAACAGAATACAGAACGTGCTATAATGATTATCCATTTCAGAGGAAAACGGAGAGAGAGGGGAGAAATCAAAATAATATTTTTAAAAGCACCATGGCCGTGAACCACCAAAATTAAACGCTGCTGTAAAGCAGACTGTCTAGCTGTCACAATCATGGTGCTTTGAGGGCCAAGACACCACTCTGAAGACCTGTTCCCTGCGAATGACCGTGCCTGTGAACATAGGCACATGTCCATGAAAAAACTTACTTAGGAACTTCAGGTGAGGCCGGATGAAATATTGGTGTTTTAGTTCAACAATACAGTCCACAGTATTCTACACTACTGGAGTATTCACACATCTGAAATTTGTTAGTAGAGTTTTAGGCCACCAAGGTTTAACTTTTGTGGAGAGCTAAGAATGCCACCATCTTTTTTTTTGTTTGGGTTCATGAACTACTTTTTCCTGTGACTAAGTCCCCAGAGGGATATTAACCATTTTCTGAATTTAGGTCATACCTAACCTTATACTGAGATCAGCCAGCAGATCAGACTTCATTGTTTTGGTTCAATCATATGTCAGAAATACCTGTGCTGTGTTTTCTATGTATATAGTCTAGGAGTTAGAGACCATGCTAAGCAATTGAGAAGCCAATTATCCTTGGTTTGAGTCAAAGGCATTTTTTCCAGGGTGCTTAGCTCCAGACTGGAGAAGAGGTCTTCAGGTCTTCCGCTGAAGTTATGCAGCCGTGAAGTTAACAATGTAAAATTTACAGGGCCAGAAGGACCACGGTCATACCATGGCAATGAGGCATGCCGTTGGGTGGGGCGGGGAAAAAATGCACGTGCTGGATGTGGCACTGTTGATTTGTACCCAAGTTTATCTACTTCAAAATGCATAAACAGTCCTGAAAGGAGACACCAGTGCCAAAACCAAGACCAATGCCCACGAGCACCCATTTCTGTCCTCTGCATTTTTGTCTGCTACTGTAGCCTGCCTGAGCAGCTCTGTCCCGGTTTGAGACGAATTCAGAGGAGAAAATATCACTTATCACTTTCCCAAAACAAGAAAAAAAAAACCCGTAACCTTGAGGGAGAAGAAAAAAACCAGAACTTCTCTCCTTTCTCAGACTCAGTTTAAAGACATAGGAAGGCATAAAATTCATTCTTCTGGGCATGGGCTGACGACATAGGATAAACTCCAAGACAAAATCACTCCAAGAAAAGCTCCTACTCATCTACACTCAGATAATGTCTTTCACGGATGACAAATTCTTCCTATGCAAAAAGGAATGGAAATTTCTTAAGACTCTATACTTGTCTAACTGTTCAGGTACTCAAAGTTTAGTGCTGTACACCTCATGCAGACTTCACTCTTGGTTCTCTACCTTTCAGGTTACTCTGATGAAATACATAAAATTTCTGCACTAGAACAGGAAGAAAGACTAGTTTTATCAGTATGCTAAATATGGAAGGAACTTCAGGTTTCTGAAGAGGTTGATGCAACTGCCTGTCAGTCATTTATTACATTGTGCTAGTTAAGGAAAAAACTGGAACATGCTTCTTTACCCATCATTCTTTTTGTTCTGTTCCTAACACTAATATATATTGTGGTTGTATTTTTGTTTAACATGACAGTCAGCCCTAGAAATTCAGACTATAAATATAGGTACAGCTTATCTGACTTAGTTTGCTGAAGCTGACACTTAAAACTGAGCATGTGCTGCTCTCCCCTTCTCTGCGTACAGCCATTTTTACCATATCATATGATCTTAAATTGTGATATTATCCTTTAGATCACGTGCATTTTGTATTTGCCAGTATTTATGGAAGTAGTGTGCTCAGCAAAGGCAATTAAGCATACCAGATGGTTGAAGCAACAAAGTTTTCCACCTCTCACACACATATTTCAAACCAAAAGTCAAAAAAATTACCTGTTTATATTTTTTAAAATAGGTAGGAACAAGGGGAGTCATGACACATACTTTAGGGTTCTTTACAAATGTCTATGTAGGAAAAGTTGCCTGGCTTGAAACAGAAGTCTTTCAAACTGGAAGAAGAATCAGATAAAATTTAAATGGTCATTAATATAAATAAAGGTGAATATTTCATCCCTCCTTTCTTCTCTCATAAAAAAAAACAAAAAAAGAAAAAAATACTTTTAAATTTTTCTCTGCCAAAAAAACCCTCCTTGCTTTTGTAATAAGAATCCCTTCAAAGCAAAGACTAGTTTGTCGCAGAATGCCTTACAGGTGCTTTTGTAGCTTACAGGCAAGAAATACCCTAAAAAAATATGAATACATTCATCTTCCTGCCAAAATTTAAAAACAGTAGAGACATGGTAGAACTTTCACATTCAAAGTGCTTAGTCATTGGAGAAAATCTGGTTCATTTGATAACTACAGATCTTCCAAAGAGAAAAGAAGGTAAGGCAAAGCCTCTCTTCTTTCCATTGGTGGTACAATATACAATTTAAATTGTAAAGAAGAGCAACCGTAACAACTGCCCCTCTAGGTTGGAAAAGATGTCAGATCTATTTTGGTTTGATGACGGGATGATACTTATTGGCCTGGTATTACAGGAATTACTAAATATTCAATAAAAGCTGTTTGTACAAGTAAAGTGTAGTACATATATTATGAAGTATTTTTAAGCGACATACATACACTAGAGTTTCTATTATTCTGTAGTAGTTCTTGACCAGCAACTGAGTAAATCTCTCGTACACCTGCAGTTGGTGGTAATTCTTTTTTTTTTTTAAAAAAGTTACCACAGTACTGAATTTTGCTATAGTAATTTCAGCTTCTAATGAAAAACATAGGATTTAACAGAGAAAGTAAAATCTCCTGTTTTCATCAATGGTGGTAATTTTTAACACACTGTAGAACTTACCACTGATGACAGAGACAGGTGTACTTGTTTGAAACGGTTTGTCCTAAAGTCTAGGGCCAGTATTTTCAAACATAGGAATCTACATAGAAGTGGCCTGACTTGCAACAGTGTTGGTCGTGTAGAGCCTCCACCTAAGGTTCCGTATTTTCAGATCCCTTTAATGGTAGTTTCATACAGTGTACACTCAGAAAATTAGTCCTTTTATGTTATTGCATAATAGATTTAGGCATCCACGTTTGGAAATACTCAACCTCAGTTTCATCTTGAAATGAGAACTAGTCAATCATGATCTGTTGAACATAATGGAAATACGAATTCATTACATTTTTAGACTGTATTTTTGAGATTTACCTCAAGATAACTAATAAACTAGGTTCATGGCAGTGTTTTGCCAGGCCCGCCTTGTAGATTCATAGTTAAAAAACCCCTATAATCAAAGCTTGCCTGATGGAATGTTAGATTCAAGCATCCATTCTGGGAAGCATACGCCCGACATTTATTACATTAGAAAGTAAATTATTTAGTTAGGGAGGAGAGCTGACAGGGAAAGCATACATCACCTGTTTGAGCACGTTTGAGAAGCTTGTAAAGAAATGATAATAAGGAAGAAAGCATTACATAAACGTAGGATATTATCAGCTTCTTTACAGCTTCAGTTTTTTTCCAGAATATTCTTTGTAAGGACAATGCTGAAGTGCAAGATTTTATATATATGTATTATTGTCTAAGCTCACAGG
>VWZK01017368.1:0-25990 GCA_013396935.1 Baryphthengus martii
GTGCCTGGCTGTGTTGGGATACGGGGTATAGTTGGTGTCTCCTTATGTTGTATTTTTGGCTCAGTTTGCCTTTTCTTTTGTTGTGTCACCTGCAGTGAGTGGGTTTATTGCTTCCTTTGTTCCCCCTGTGGCCTGCCATATTATATCATTTCTGGGGTCTGTAGAAATGGATAATAAAACCTGTGTGAGTTTCTGTGTATGTTTTCTGCTGATGTCTGTGTCCTTTTTGCTGGGCCACGTCATTGGCAAAGCAAACATCCATAAAGAAAAGGCGTGTCTGAAAGACCAAAATAAATTACAAGAAAAATTTATAATGGAAGTACTGCATGTATGTGACATACTCGTGATACATGTATGGGTTAAACGTAGCTCAGAAGACTAGGTGAACTGCTGGTAGAATATTGCTGCCAACCTGAAGCACTCCTGTTGAAACGAGAACTAGCCAGGGTAACCCTCAACTCTCTTTTTTAACAATCTAAATAATGCCTGACAATTCCCCACAATCAATCTCTGAGAAAATCCTAGTAAAACTAAATGGGAGAAAGATGAGAACAGATATTGTTACTGAGCCTTCTTCTGCAGAGAGCCTGTGCACTTGACACCAGCAAAAGTTTGTTTGTATAAAAGAAAAAAAAAAAAGTGACTTGATTTAGTTCTGAGGATAGTTGAATTTCAATGTACAATCTTAGGCCAACATTACTTCCAGAACCATCTTTGTAATTGTAACTAATTTCTGGAGAGGGTCCCAAAGACTATTAAAAGCTTCATCAATGTAACAGATCAGATAAATAACTTGTCACAACACAAGACAAGTAGTCTTGTTGTACAACAAAGTGCAGATTCATTGCCCGGTGTGCAATAGCCAAAAATCACACGCTCGGGAGCAACGTTGTTTATTCCAGAGTTGTGCAAGCCGGGACGCTCGGTGGATTTCCACAAATCAAGCACACCATAAAGAAGCTGCTCCTGCTACACTTACACATGCAGTTAGTAACACCCTTCTCACTATGATTGGTTAGTAATTAACAATAATATTGCTAAAATGAAGCTAATTCATTCAGGACAGTGTTAATTGTTATTTAAGCAAAACTACCAAACCCAATATAATCTCTAAGCATAGGTCCACATTTTCCCAGGAGGTTTTCTTCTTCAAGGATGTCTGGCTCTGTTCTCAGGGTTTCACAGGTGTCCAATTAATCATTTGGATAACTTAAAGGATGGTCCTCTTGCTTCAAACATCCTCCTTATCTAATGGCCTAATCAAGTCGGTAAGCACTATTTCACAAAACTTTTAACTCTTTCTGGGTTTGCATTCCTGTTTGGCAGTGTGGATAACAGTCTGGATAAGTAAGAAAGTTGCTAAATTCTACCCCTCCTCTCTGCTCTTGTGAGACCCTACCTGGAGTACTGTGTTCAGCTCTGGAGCCCTCAACACAAGAAGGACATGGACCTGTTGGAGCAGGTCCAGAAGAAGCCACAAAGATGGTCAGAGGGCTGGATTACCTCTCCTATCAGAACAGACTTGAGGGAGCTGGGTCTGTTCAGCCTGGAGAAGAGAAGGCTCCAGGGAGACCTTATAGCAACCTCCAGTATCTGAAGGAAACCTACAGAAATGCTGGGAAGGGACTTTTTATAAGGATATGTAGCAATAGGACAAGAAGCGATGTTTTTAAACTAGAGCAGGGTAGGTTTAGATTAAACATTAGGAAGAAGCTCTTTCCCCTGAGGGTAGTGAGACACTGGAATGGGTTGCTCAGAGAAGCTGTGGACGCCTCATCCCTGGAAGTGTTTAAGAGCAGGCTGGATGAGGCTCTGAGCAACTTAATCTGCTGGGAGGTGTCTCTGCTCATGGCAGGGAGGTTGGAACTGGATGATCTTGGAGGTCCCTTCCAACTTAAGCCATTCTATGATTTGTCCAGGATGATTTTACATTTTTTTTTTAATTCACAGTGGAGGAGTACTTTACAGTAAGCAGCTGGAAGTTGTGAAGATATAAGACAAATCATATGAGGGTGGCACTCGGAATAATTTTTTAATTCCTTTTTTTTTATGGCAGTGAAGTTCCACAGTCAGCACTGAAGAAAGGGATATTTCTCTGTGTCATTACTCTGAGAAGCAAAATAAATCAGCTACAGCAGATGTCATTCTGCAGCCACTGAGCTGCTTTCAGCATCTACGCTACCTACCTTTACGTTTACGTGAGGTATAGCTGTCCTCCACCGTGGACAGCAGAAACACACTTGGAACAATAGACAAGTAATTGTCTTTGAAATAACCCCAGATATATCAGAAGGTTAAAAAAAATAATAAAATCCTTAATCAAATTACTCCTGATGTTAACATATGTTCAGAAGTCAAAATTTCCATTATTGATATCCATCCCCTCCAAATGCACTTATTTTTGGCCATTTCTGGGGGTTAAGACACTTGTCCAGACGTAATCAGTTCTATTTTTGCTTGCTACTCCTTCTAAAGAAAAAGTCCTGTGATTTATTCATAGCAAAGTAAGCCTATTAAAGTGTCAAAGGTTGAGAAATAGGAAATACTGGCACACCCATCAGAATGTTTTTGCTTGGGGCACGTTGTGTTATAGCTTAAAAAGAGATTAATTGAAAGGGATTATTTATGGGGACTGTTTTCAGATAGCCTGATTGTAATTTAACTTGCTTGTACAGGGTGTTTTAGGGGTGGGTTGATGGGAAGCTGATTAATAAGCACAGCTGTCTTGGTGGTAACACACAGTTACTTTTAAAGATCATTACTCTATTTATATTTGGTACCATCACTATTGACAATGATTAAAATAAAAATCTAATGTATCTCTGAATGAAATAAAATCGGTAAGACATTTTTATGTAGTGTACAGGGACATTATTTTTAGCTTAGTGGTTTATGGGATTGAGTCAGTGTTTGCTGATATTATGAAGTGGAAAGTAGCTCTGAACATTTAATGATAGCACCTTGGTCCCCACTGCGACTCTATAAACTCAAAATAGTTCTTACGAATTGAAAGAAAAGCAATGTTGGATAAAACATTAAAATAAAATTTACAGGAGGTAATGAATTAGGTTCAGTATATTATTGTTTGCTTAGCTGCCTTAATTCTTTGAAAAGTGGTTGTTAAGAAAAGAAGTTCTTTCTAAAGATCATGCTGTTTTTTCAGATATTGTATCCTAGTGTGCAAGAAACAATTGTAGTGCAGTCATATGCCTTATATTGAGATCAGTCACAAAATTTGATTAATTTATGATATTTTTTGCTGGATTGAAGTCCTGCTCCGCCTGAAATCAATAACAAAACTGGGTTTTGGCTTCCAGAAGAGCCAAACTCGATCTTTGGATCTAGTACAAAGAATACAGGGACTGCCTTTTCTCTGAACTACTGTTCCACTCCCATGCGGTGTTAAGCAGCTCACATTGGATGTCTATCCAAACCTTAACTAGGAAACAGCCTCTGGCAGGTTCATAATGATGGAATTATTACCACTGTGGGCAGATTAAACTAGAACTCAAGCTGTTGCACCCTTGTATCTCTCACAGGCCAGCAGTGCTGGGCACATCCTGTTCTGAGCCACTGTTCAGCATCCTTCACAAGCCTTGCTGACAAAACAGCACCTGAAATTGCCTGTATTTTAGTGAACTTCCAATGTATGCAGCCAATTTCACAAATACATAGGCAAGAAAGATTCTGCTCTGTAGACCAAGAATAGAAACTTGACTGTAATTAAAGTATAATTTCAGAGCTACCAGCTGCATGAGGTAAATGTTGGCCCTTCAGAACCAAGCTTCAATTTCTACATCTGCCTTTTAAGAAACAGATATTTTCCTTTATTAAACCCAGACTGTCAGATATCAGAAAGGAATCGTGAGACACAAATATTATCCTGTCAAACCATACAATGGAGTCCATAACACTCATCTTGTTTTGCTCTTACCTGAATTCTTAAGGTCCCTAATGATACCCCTTGGGAATAGAAACCACAGATACTTTCTTTATCACTGACAAGAAAACATTCGGTAACTTTGATTTTATCTGTGTCTGCGGAGAAGGTTTGTCATTCCAGGAAGTAATGCAGAACCTGAAATTTCATTAAGAGCACGGATCATTTTTTTGTCATCACCCATAAATATCAGGGGCGACACACAGAGTTCACAAAACTTGTAAAGACCCCTAGGATGTCAGGTTGTTTGCCATTTTAAGTGTATTTCTGGAATTACCTCACAGACTATGCAAATCTTAGGAACGCCACTGCACTAGATGAAAATGATGCATTACAAAAGTGGATTAAAAGAAAAGAGTATTCAAGTAACACATTTATTCTAAGTATCTCTGTACCATAACTGAATTAAATCAATGATAATATTCTACAAAAAAAAAAAAAAAGAGAAAAAAATATTTGCTACAAAGTTGCTCAATATTTACAGGGAAGAAGCAATTTGATAGAAAAAGCCCGAATAATTACCTCACAAGTGTCCAATAGGATAGTAGAAGATATTTCAAAGACGACTTCTACTATTTTTAAAAAATTCAAACATGCAAAAAGGTTTAGAAAATAGCCTAGACTCGCCTTAGAAATGATGAGATAAATGGGGTAAGTGGTCTGTTTAGGTGTAATAGACTTACAGTAATTTGAGGTTGAGTGCAGTTCTAATTAAAATATAATTAAGAAAGATATTATATTGCCGGAGCATGTCCAAAGAAGAGCAATGAAGCTGGTAAAGGATCTGGAGCACATGTCTTATGAGGAGCAGCTGAGGGAATTGGGGTTGTTCAACCTGGAGAATTCGTGTTTCTTGTTTCTGTTGTATACAGCAATGTTAATCGTACATGAACAGTAATATTCAAACCACAGAATGATAATTTATGTCTATAAAATAAAAACTTTTAGCATTAAGTAGAATAAAATCATAGAATGGTTTGGGTTGGAAGGGACCTTAAAAATCATCTTGTTCCAACCCCCCTCTCATGGGCAGGGACACTTTCCACCAGACTAGGTTGCTCGAGGCCCTGTCCAACCTGAATCTTGAACACAACCAGTGTAATTGTTACATGTGGAATCCCTTTAACATGGCATAGATAAAGTCATAATAAATTTTCATTTTTTACCTCACCTTCCCTCCCTAATTTTTTCAGTTACATTAATAATGATTGACTATTTAATGATTTTAATATAATCGGTTTACAGAGAAACATCAATCTAACTGCTTCAGTTGGTAACTTCTTCAATGACCTATTATTGGGCAATGTTCCATCTGAACTGTTGAAGTAGCTAAAGAGCAAGAAAAACCCAAATATTTTATACGTATAATAAATTGCACATGTAATCTGTAGAGCAAATATCAGCTCAGTATTCAAAGAAGCATAAACTAGTTCCTCCATTTCCTTGTCAAAAAGAAAAAAAAAAATTGCTGACAAGCTATCAAAATCATCAAGCTTGAAATAATTCAGAAGCTTTATATTCAGCAGTTCTTTCATTGTTAAACTGAGAATATTGTGAAAGTTGCTGAATCCGAATCAAAATTCTGTTATGAACAATTCCTGGTAGAGTTAGATAATGGTTGGACTTGATGATTTTAAAGGTCTTTCCCAACCATAGTGATTCTGTGACAGTAATGTTCCTAGTACTGGTATTTTCCCAACTATTTATTCGTGCCCAACTTACTTTTCCTGCAACGGCTTATCTCCTTCTGACTCTCAGGTAGAAAATATTTCGCCTCACAGGCCAGAGGGCTTTTATCATAGTTGATACAATATGAATGAGCATAAACAAAGCCGCTCACAGTTTAATCACTGTAAGTTTGTATTTTAGCTCCCAAGGGGAAAAAAGATCCTGAGGATAAAGCCTCCATAATACTCACTGTTCTTGGAGGTTCTCTGTGGTAGAAACGATATGCAGATACACAGCAATGAAGCACATCTTTTTGTATTCACCAGAACAAGTCACGTTCCTTATTGGCCGCTGCTGTCAGAGCTCTGTGGTAGATCTGTTCAAAGTGCCGTGCCGCTGAGATTGTGATTAATGGCAGTTATCAACTGGGATTCTGAAAGTGACAGAAAACTGATGGCAATCAGAGTGTTTATCTAACCACTGATATATGACACCAAAAAATGGGGAAAATGTTAATGCATGCTGAGTGTCATTAGTAGATTAAACTTTAAAAAACATTTGTGGTATATTGTATTTTTGTGATGAGTTAATTACAGTGCTTTGAGCTCCTTTAGCAAGTAATTTGAAAGTTTTACTCCCATGTAAATAAGTGGCATTTCATAGCTTAACCTTTTACTGTGTCAGAGGTTGGAAGGGTGCAGAGTGAACGAAAAAAAGGCTGAGGTGCTGACCATGGGAAACACTGAGGACATCGTCACAGAACTTGCCTTTCTTCTCCCCTCTCTCTGTCATTTATCTCATCACACTTGCTAACCTCAAAGCATTTATTCCTGGTCCAATTTCACTTTTACTCAGGTGTCTGAGCTTGATTTCCCTCAAGCATGCAGGCAAATCTATCTGATTTCAATTTTAATCAACAATAAGAAGGAATTAGAAATAAAATAGATGGCTTAACATGCAAGGCAAAGGGTTTTTTTTTTCTTATTGATTTGAAAGATTAATTAAGAGCTTTATAAAATAAAATAGGGCCCAACATAAATACAGCTAAAATATCATCTGTAACTTTTTGCATAACTGACTGGAAAATGAATCCACAAAACCAGATAGGTAAGTTTCTAAAAAGTCTATCATCATTCAACTAAAACGATCAAATAAGCTAAATAGCAGATGTGCTCTTGCTTTTCCTCTGTTAAGTAACGAAATTTGCATTAATTTTCCTGGAAACAGAAATGCCACAAGCTACATGGCCAAAAGTGTAGTTATACTAGTCCAAAGGCCAGCAAAGTAGTTACCTCCTAATCCAAGACAGAAACTGAAGCACAACAAAAGCATCAGCTAGTACCACTGATAGCCCAGGAAGCTGGCCAAATGGCTCTGTCCTTGACTACACACGAAAAGAAATCTATACATGACACATGTAAAGATAAAATTCCTGTACATTCAATTGCAGGATTCTGATCTAAGGCAATTTTGCCAGGAAACAATTTTCAGAAGAGATGGAGATTTCCATATCTGAGGGAGCAGCCTTATTGCTGCCATGGAAACAAAAAGAATGAATCCCGTGTAGGCTTTTAAAATGCATGTTGGTGACAGCAGGGATAAAGGAGAAGTTAGAACAAACCCAAGCGTTAAGCACAAAGGACTCGAGCATTATATGCAAAATACCATTGAGCTCCTGCTCTTCTCCCTTATTCCTCAATGTAGTTAGGCTTAATTAGTGAATTATTACAACACTTTTAAGCACAACAAATACGATGCCCCCGCTGCTTTGCTTCATATATTTGGTGTTCCACACGAGCTCATACCTATGCTGAATACTGGTTAGTTTTTCAGAGACATACAACAATAACATAAAGAACAGTGGCAACAGTTAACACTTTGCAACACTTTGAACACTGTTAGCTGGTAGACAGCTATGCTCTGTACTCACAAACTCAATCCTTTCTCCTTTACTTTTCAGCAAAGCTGCCTCTGCAGCGCAGTGGTCCCCTGCTGGCAGCTGCAGCAGCTGGATCCAGGTTCAGGACCCCTTTATACATTTCCCCTCTAGCAGCACTCTCTCTCTTCCTGTTTAAGAGCAGTGGTTCTGCTTTTTTTTTCTGCACCAGCAAGCATCCATTTCCCATGTCACCTGCTTTCCTTCTCCATTCTTTAAGTGACAGGCCTAAGGGAGGACCTATTGTAACCATTAGCAGCAGACCTTGACCCCTCAGGCTCCTTGGCATCTGTTAGAAGTTCAGTAGGTACCTTTTAGACACACACAGCCGTATCGACTGCCTTCAGGCAGCATAGTTGGGTCAGAAAGAGGCAAACTCAAAGCCTCTTCCCAGCGGAAGAGTCATCACTTCTACAGCTGATGGAAACAGCTCCCTGACTTCTGCAAAGGGAGTATTTCAGAAGCAGAGTATGGGAGAGGGATGGTGCACTGCAGTCTGAATGGGCAGATCATAAGTTCTGGTGTATATTAGCACTTCAGTGGCATGTTCCCTTTCCCTGAGGTGAATATTAACTGGTCAACAGAACTGGGAGATCATTCATAGCTCCCAGAGAGCTAATCAGTACTCCTTGTGACAAGCAGATCACAGGTGCGGGAGAGAAACTATTCCTTTTGTGCACTCCCAAGCCAACACATCATTAGAACAAACAGTAGAGGAAGTCAGAGCACTTCAAACGCCTTGGTGTTTTTGAAGTCACATTTTCTTCCTTGCCTCGTCTCTTGATCACTGATGGAAGGAACCAGTGACTGCACATAGTGATAGCAAATTATATCTTTCCCTGTAGCAAAATGGAGATTCAGCCACAGACAACAAAGTTGGTGCAGGGTGGGATGTGTAGATGTTAGAAAAGCTCCCAATGAGCGTTTGCACCTTGAAAGCTATTGCAGCAAACTAGAGAGTCCCATGTAACTCACAGAATCATTAAGGTTGAAAAAGACCTCCAAGATCATCAAGTCCAATCATTAACCCAACACTAAACCATATTCCAAAGTGCCGCAATTGCATGTCTTTTGAACACCTCCAGGGATGGTGACCCCACCACCACCCTGGGCAGCCTGTTCCAGTGCCTCACCGCTCTTCTAGTAAAGAAATTTTTCCTACTATCTGACCTAAATCTGCCCTGGTGCAACTTAAGCCCATTTCTTCTCATCCTATTGCTAGTTACCTGGGAGAAGTAACTATTATTTATTAACACTGTCCTTCCAAAATAGCTCACACCATTTAATATGAAATTAATTTCATTTGAGTAATTTCTGTTATGCTTATTAAATCATACTATTATTCTGTTTTAAAACTATTGATGTCTTCTTTATATTAGACATATTAGACACCAATACATATAACAGGCAGATTGCTGGAGCTGTCATTGATGCCAGTCTTCATTTTTGTTCTTCCTATGATCTTATTGCCCAATTTGTTTGGTTATTTTTCTTCTTGGATGACTGTTGTACATGCTTACCTAGGGTCTCTTGCCACCAGTCACCAGATGCAAAGTGAAGCTCATCTTTACTAGAATACTAAGCCATCCTGCAGAGAAGGTGGTGAAGAGAAATGCGAGCTCTCCTTTTCCCTTCCTCTGATCTTCCTAGAAGAATGAGGATGGTGATAAATTGAGATGGTAATGTTTCATATAACATATAACATAGGCAATATAAAAAGTTGGAACCAAACAGACAAGGTACATGTTATTCAAGACAGACAGGAGTCTGGGAAAAATACATTCTCTCTTTGTCTCTGTATCATTGTTCACATCATTTGCCAACTACAACAACTCTTCAAAACAAACCGACCAACTAACCAGACAAACCACATACCTCCCCCTCTGCCATGAGTTGATTCAGAACTTTGGTTCTACTCTGATATTATCAATATTAGAATTTGTGAGTGAAATAAGTTTAGGTCCCTCCCCAAAGAATTCTTACATTTGACTTTCTATGGCGCACAGGCAAAAATTACATTCATTGTAACATTAAAAAAAAAAAGTTGGAAAAAGTAATATTTAATGTAACAAATGAATTTATATTATTTTATACCAAAAAATATCCCTTTCTCACATTTCACTAGTAAAATACAGCATTCTGTAGGACCATCTGGATCTCACAAGATGCAGTAACACTATTTAATCCCTCTTACATTTAAGACATTGGAAAACCTTAGCTTAATAAAATAAATGAAATCAAAATGAATTCTGTTACAAAATACTTCAGGGTAAAAAAAGTTAATGGTCAAAGTGGGGCAAAATAAATGAGCAGAATCCAAACGGTTTGTTGAAAAATTTATCTTGCTACATATAATGAAATAAATGTAAATGCGAGGGAAAGAAACCCAAAAGGAAAGTTGAAAGAGAATAACAGAATGTGACTGCAAGGGGTTTTGATTTGTTTTGCTTTCTTTCAGCAGTTTTATAAAGACTTGTGATTTAATCTTAAAATCTATTCTTTAACTTTGATATTGGATACAATTTTTCTTAAAGGTCAGACTATTATTTTATAGTTAGTGCTCGTATCAAAACAAATACTTAAACTGTGTGGATTTTAATGTTAATTTGTGAGTAAAGTCTAAAATTGGCATCTTTGAACAAATCAATTATTCCATGCACATGAATGATCTGAACTGTAAGCGGTTCTGAAACTACATTTATAGCAACTAGTGTCAAAGAAGCAGCTAATTATGGATTGTGAACTTTCCAAATGAGGCTTAACGCTGTTAAAGAGATTTACTTGATTAGTCTATAAAGATACAGTAGAGGGCTGAAATTTCTTGTCGGATTTATCTAAATGAAAGTGTTTCAGTGTTAGCAAGAACAAAACTTGGTTCACTTCATTTTCAAATATTTTCAGCTTATCGTTCTGACCAAGTATCTACACCTGTGCACATAACTTATTATTTAAAATATTTTATCAATGTCATAGTCTTTTAATAGAGTATTTGTACACGTACCTAAATGTGTCCATATGAATGCACACTCAAACATATGCAAAATAATAACAAAATTGTCTAGTGGGGTGTATATACACACATTCATAATTCTTATATTTTTTAATATAATTTTATAATCACGCTGCAGTTTCAATATCATATAGCTGCTGTGCCCGGGAAAACAGTTTCCTCAAATCTCCTATTTTCATGTGTGTTTCATATTTTCAAAAAATATCCTTTACCATGGAGTATTCTGTCCTGCTTGTTAATCCAGAAGTTTACTTGAAAACTTATGTTGTTAGTGTTCCCATCGGGTTACCTTCAGTTTTGAAAAAGAAGGTGTCCTGTCCACACAAGTGTGCTTGCCACTTGGAAAGCAGCGCTGCTGAAACAGAAGCGAAAGGCTCCATCTCTGATGTCTCCTGGTGCTTCCAGAACAAATTCCAACTAACAAGAGAAAGGATGTTTTGGTTCTCTTTGTTCTGTGTTTCTGCTCATCTAACACTTCTTTTCCTGATGCCACTGTCCTGTCTTCTAGCAACACTTTTAACTTTTGAGTATAAGATGTGAAACCTTAATATTTTCAAAATTCTATTCACTGAACTTTGAGCAGGAAATGTAGGTCTTTCAAGTCTGAGTCTCTTTTTGAGGTACATTTTTTAACTGCTAGTGGCTGGAGGCATATAAATTTTGTGTGTTTGTTCATGTACACCCTGAGATACGTGTTAAGTCAGCATTACTCCAAAAAGGAAAGGTAAAGCAACGGAAATGTTAATAAAGCCTCTATTTCTCACTGTGCTTAATTTTCTTCTGATGCCTATTTCATCGGAACAGAAGTAAAAACTTTTGAATCTTTATTTGTTCTAGACCAAAACTCAACCTTGAACTAAATGCTGCAGGGTGAGAGAGAGAAAAAAAGTTATAAACAACAAACAGTGCAGACCCGTGAATATTACCTAAGGTTACTTTCCAGTGTCATGATTGTATGACCCAGTATCTTCCAGCCTGCCAGACCTAGGAAGGATTTCCATCTCTCATCGCAAGGAAGGGCTCTCCTCTTTCTAATGTGTTAAAGGATCCATACAAGGTCAGATGGCTCACGAAATATTGAAACTTAAACCTGTCACTAATCCAAGATCTAATACGGACTATCCTGCGTACCAGGCCAGTATAGGTCTCTCTCTCGTCCCTTCACTTCTTGCTCTGACCCCCAGCTGGATGGAAGGGGAAAAGAGAGGGACATTCATATTAAGAAATAAAGAAAAGGTTACTTTATATTGGACTCTGAGATGTCTTTTGAAAAAATTTAAAACTTCATTTTAAACAGTGCATTCTTATAATCACGGACCAATAGTATATAGTCCCTTTAAAAATGATCTTCAAAAACAATGCAGGAATTTTGGAGCCCTATTTTTTTTATTCTTTTACTTAGAGTAAAAAAATACTGTAACTAGAAAAAGAAAGGTTAAAAGAAACTTAAAAGTCGGGAGTTCAGCTGAGAGACAGTTTGTGTATTTAACACGTTTATGCAAATCTCAAGAGGATCAGTTAGAGGCTTCATTTTAAAAAAAATTCTTACATTTAAATAAGTAAATTAAAAAGTATTGAAAGTAGCTCTGATGATTTATGCATTACAGGCTCTAAAAGCTTTTCTGTAAAAAATAGTTTTCCATTCACATCAGAAAAATAATTTAACTGTATTCTCCTATAGTGATACAGCTGATAGTGATCAAAAGGCTTAATCTCTCCAGAGGTCTCTTAGAAACTTTCATAGAATGTTTTATGTCCATCCTGTTAACACTGGACTCACATCCACATCATAAATTTTACAAAATAATCATTCTTTACCAGTGGTTTTAGACATTCACTGGGTAAACACACCAGATGTTAACAGATGCTGAGTCTAAAGTACACTTAAAGATGTGTGTAGATATGACAACTTCAGGGTAAAACTGAATCACCTGAAGAAGCAGGATGAGGGAAAAGTTTGCTCTTTCACTTGCAGGGAAGAACAGTCTTTTTATCAAGGTACCAACGTAATTGTGCCTGAAAAGGTCTAAATACAGTAAATGTTCAGGAAGTTGTTATTCAGATTTTCTTTGGCAAGCATTTTCAGGTCTCCATGCCTCAAAGCTTTGTCTAAAAATGGGGCAAACGGTATTTATTTTCTAGGTCATATTTCAACAATTAAATTACCAAAGAAAGGACAATCTCAGTAATTTTGACAATTCAAGCACAGCGAGGGTTTTTTACTCTATTCTAGTTTCAAGAAACTAGTGTGATAAAAGTTAGTAACAACAGAAGTACTATGATTAAAATGCAGAGAATGCAAACTCTGGGTCTGTCATGATACATCGAAGTTTATCTCCTTCAATAAACATTACATCACAGAAATCTAAAAATAAAACAGAACCTAAAATTTGATGTATTCTAACTTTGTTAATATATTTCTCATCCTCCAGTTATTAAATAGCTGTGTATTCTTCTAATGATGTATATAAATATCTTCTAATGATGTGTATAAAGATACAGTGGTACATAGCTGGCTAAGTATTTATTTATCAAGTAGTCTTTTCATAATCTGTCATATTAAGAACATGTAAAAGACAACCCTGACCTCACATAAGACTGTAAGTCAGCAGTTATACAGCTATACACTAGAATGTTAATTATATATGTTAGTTATATATCTGTTCACTAGAATGAAAAAAAAGTAAAGCTACTGCAATGCCAGTCAAAAATTTGTGGTTTAAGGACATGGTCTTTATGGCAGACATATTAAATACGATGTGACTGCCTGAAATTATGCTTTATCTAACTATTATGGGATTTTAGAAACATTATTCTTTCTAGAGAAGGAACTGGTTACAGTTATTTACCTGTACTAAATAATTACTGGATTGTGAGGAAAGAAGGAAAAAAGGTAGAAGTGTGATTGATCCTCATCCTAAAGGTACTGTCGCCTTTGCAAGGTCTCTGCTTTCGGTCTATGTGGCTCTGAACTCCTCATGTCTAGACCTAAAGATACAGATTTGCCTTCAGTTCAAGCATAATTAACTTTTATTAAAGAGGACTTTAATTCATGAGGGACATGAAGGAGAAGGGTTCCTAGCCATGCCAATGGGGAAAAGGGCTGTTGGAAGCCAAACAGGGCGTGTTTGGGAAGGGATGGCTTGGTCAGCATATGGGGATGCAGGAAGTAGCAGAGATGAAATGAGGCAAAAGGTTGAACAGCAGAGAGAGAAGAGGCAGAATGAACTCGCACCTTTTCTCTGCAAAATGCCAGCCTTATTTTACTCGGTTCTAGTAAGAAGAGATTCCCCCAAAGACTCTGACTGCAATCTAATTCTTGCTTTTGGCCTTCACTGGCCATATCGCCTCTGTTGCTCTCAGCAGCTCCGTAGCTCACCTCCCTTTCCTTCCACAAACAAAATCTCTTCTACTGTCACTTCAGCTAAACCAGAGAAAATTCTATGTCAGCCATACCTTTCATTTTTTTCATCTTTAACTCTTTAGCTCCAACTCTTCTCCAGTTTACCCAATATTGCTTAGTGAGGGAAGAAATGTTGTGGGGGTATTTTGTTTGAAAGTAATGGCTCCGTTGATTGGCTTTGCTGTACCTTAGGTAGGTTTAGATTTGTTGGGTTGTTTTTTTTTGTTATTTCTCATGACGTGGGCATTTGAGCATATCAGCCAGCTGAGTTTCATAGCACATGCGTACATCTAGATGATTAAACAAACGCTGCTAATAGGATTATGCTTTAGAACAAATGCCTGTTGTGCAACAAAGGCATTTTTATTAAGATTTAGCATGCAGCACAACACAAGAAGGCACAATTGGCATATTCTGCTCCAAGAAGTCATTGCGAAGGCTTTTTTTTTGCTGAAACAGAAACAAATAAAATCCAATCATGCCTGAAAAAAGGCATCCCCTAAACCCAAACAATAGTCCTCTCCTTCATAGTATTTTCACTAAACCACACGGGGAGACACAGCTATAATGTGCGGGTGGATATGTGTATGTGGGAATCTAGAACTGCTAAAACCTCAGAGGTTTAGGAGAACGTGTGTATACCAAACTGTGTTAATACAAACCTGAGAGTTTAAGTTTGTGTGTATAGAGGGACAACCTGCAGCTCCCTTAGCTGTAGCTTTAGCAAATGTGGATCTGAGGCATCCACAACTTCTCTGAGCAATCCATTCCAGTGTCTCATCACCCTCACGGTAAGGAGCTTCTTCCTAATATCTGATCTAAATATACCCTGCTCAAGTTTAAAACCATTGCTCCTTGTCGTATCCCCACATGCCCTTATAAAAAGTCCTTTCATTCCTTTCTGTTTGTTGGAAGCACAAAACAGTTGAAAGTTGCAAAGCTCACGACTGCTTATAAATACCTGGTGACTAGGACAGAAATGGAGGCTGGGTGAAAATCCAGTGGTCTGTATTGTCATGACACCAAGGAGGAGTGTGGAGCGAGGTGAAGGTGGGTCCCCATTCTGCTTCTCCCATTCTCCCTCTTATCACAGCAGTTATCTGCTTCTGGAAGAAGATAACAAGGAAGCCATCGATGTTTGTACAATTGCCAAAGACTAACAATGGCTTGACCACAGTCCTGCCCCCACACTTTGCACAATAGTAGATAACAAGGTATAAACAAGGTCCTGTTTCAGACCTAACTAGGGGACAAGAATTTTACACAAATGGTAAGGACAGATTGACGGGTATGTCCTCCGTGCCCTCCCGAGAAGGGATGATTTCGGTGAGGTTTGTCACCTCAGCTATGCTTTTCCCAGGAGATTAAGCTTGTGATTGCAGTTGTATTTTAGAGCTCTAGAGCGATTTCTGCAGCTTAGTGCATTTATCACCAGCAATCTTAAAGAATCTATATGTTGCATGTGAATAAACTGCACTGATCATGCACCAAACTGCTTCTTTTGAACGTGGCCAGATCTGCAGCAGACAGGCTGTTCGTGCACCTGGTGTTGGACTTAACAGAGGAAGAAAAGCAACTTGTTTTCTTAAAGCAGAGAGGAAAGAAATAATACAATTAGTAATTGTAATAATAATAAAAAATATCAGCTTGGTAAAATGATTTCCTGCTGCTTTCACAGCCTTTGCCTGTTGTATTCATCCTTAATTACTCCCTGCAGGTTGACTGACTGAACAGCAATAGTGTGAAAAACAGCCCGCAGAGTGGAGTGAGGTTGGTGTTTCATGTTTATCAACCATCCGACTTGTTACAGCCAGGGAGCCCTTTCAGTGGTGACAAGGTGATGCTGCTCAGTAATAACCAATCTGCTCCAAGTCTGGTGAGTACATGGGAAATATCATTTAGAAAGACTAAAGAAGGAACTGGAAAAGGAAAAGGTTATAGCAAATGGGAGGAAAAAAAGAGTGCAAGCATGATTTTCCCAAGCAATCTGACTTTTGCACATAAACAGAGCGCTTGTTAAAAGGAAGAAAAAAACCCCATGGAGCTCTGTCAGATTGGCGTTCTCTATAAAAATCTCACTGTATCAGATTTCACAGGCTGGATGTTGCAGTTGAGAAAATGAGACAAGGAGGAGAGAAGTTACTGTCTGGTTTGCCCTGGTTTTTTTCTGTGTGGCAGTTCTGTCATAGTAACTTCTACTGTACTTAAATTAATCTCCTAATTTATAAATTTATCAGTATTTTTGCATGGCATATATAATTATTAATCCCTAACGTCATGATCTGAATTTCTTTGATTTGGATTATGTTTCCCAAGTATATCATATTTTGCCTGCATTCATGACAGAAAACATTTGCATATACCTATAAAAAACTTTTAACTAGCCTACAGCCCTAACTGAAGCCAGAGGCTCTCTGAAGAAAAAAAAATAAAATACAAAGAGTTGTCTTAAAAAGCCCCTAAAAATTTTAGGGCTATCTACCTGTTTCCTGGGTTTGTCTCGGAGAGGGTTAATTTTCACCAGAAGCTGGGAGGGAGCCACAGCCAGGACAGCCAAGCGAACCAGCCAGTGGGCTATTGGATACCATACTGATGTCACGCCTGGGGCTGGGCTGGACAATGTGCAGCTCTCTGGTGGGCACTGCTGGGGCAGACTGAGGCAGTTCAGTGTGTTTTGTATCAGTCACTTTCTGTGTTCTTTCATTGCTATTCTTCTCTTGCGTTGTTCTACTAAATTCTCCTTATCTCAGCCCGCGGGGTTTTGCCTTTTTTCTCCCAATTCTCCTTCCCATCTCACCACGGAGAGTAGGGGATAGGGGCTGTGGTGAGTGAGTGGTCACATGGTGGTCATCTTTGAGCTGGATCTAAAACACAACACACGACGCTACTGTATTTTCTTACCCGGTTTGGAAAGCTTTAGTGAAAGAGCAGCATACAAGTGCTTACACAAAACAGGAAGGAAGAAGATACAGACATAAAATTGCATGCAACTTCAGAACGTGTCCTTTGAAGTAGATGTTTTTAAAATACTGAGAATACTTCCATGCTGTTTAGAAGGAAACAGGCTGAATACCAAGCGATATTGTTTTCCATTAAATGTTTTGTACACCAGAACATAGAGTACAATGGAGATTTTAGAGTGTTAGAAATCTGATTGCATTAATAAAATCATGTCTCTGCTAATTGTACAAGGAGGTTCAGGTTAGAAGAATAACTTTCTGTTTAATGTATGCATGATGTGTGTTTACATTTGAACAAGGAATAGTAACCAGATAAGGGGCAAAACATACGGTTCAAGGATGAAGGAACATTCTTGTGTCCTCTAGGCAATACCCCTAGAACTCTGAACCAGAGTGAGGGACCTGTCAAAAGAAGTGCTGGGACACTGGCACAAGATTGAATGATATCTTATCTTGGCTCATAAATAGTAACTGCAAGAGTTATCTTTTGTTAGAAGCTGTTCTCTACTCTTGCAGCAGGTCTGATTCAATTTTAGATTCATTTTTCTCTGTCTCCTACAAATGCTGCTTAACTTAAGAGAACAGAACTAGTCCATTAACATCAATCACAGGTGATCCAAAAGGGAAACTTAACGTGGCATTGTGAGTCTTGAAATGATTTGAAAGTCATGAATTTTTCTAAAATAATTACTTTGAGACCTATCATTTTCTATAGGGTTTTGTTTTGGTTTGTTCTACTTTTAAGTAAAACTTCTGGATTGAAAAATGTACGAAGTTTCTTAAAGGTCAACTCCCATCTTAAACTCGCGTGCAAAATGGTCCCAACATTTCATATAGGAATTCCACCTTCAGCGCTTACTATACTGCACATTTTGGACATCAACCCTCCCTCTCCTCTCACACACTCACCTGCAGCATCAGCAGCGCTTCTCTCTCTCTCTTAGAGACCTAGTATCTCGTCCGTAGTCTCCTCTCTCCCCTGCCCCAGGTCAAGGAGGAAGAACCATTTTGCATGTAGTCATAAATGATGTCAGCGTAACTGAAAATAAAAGCAGGTAGTAGCAGTTTTATTAGTTAATGGCAGTTGGTAGCCATGATGAGTACATTCTGAAAGCTTTGTATTGTCCTTTCATAAAACAGCAAATTAAATGCTCCACAACGCCTAGGTTTGTGATATAAAAATATTACCAGCAGCACTACAACAGCTGGAAAGCCAAAATTTAACAACAACAAAAAAAAAAGCCATGTTGGAAGAAAGGTGAAATGTTAGGTTACAGCAACCCCTTCCAACTCTTCTGACAGCAAAATAAAGAAGTGAAAATCCTGGCTTCACTGGAGTCCTTGTGAAAATCAAAGACTCTCCAAGTGCCCCAGGCAGAGGCAAGTTTTCCAGAATAGTCTGAGTAGAGGGCAGGCTGGGACCAGAGGGAACAAGGGAACAAGCTTTATTCATTTTTTAGCTATATAACTGTCAGGGCATGAATTAATATTACTTACATTTAGCTGTTATTTTAGAACATTTTTACTTGCAAATAATAAATTTATTTTGCCTAGTTGATGCTCCTAATACTTGGAACGATTTGTGACAGCTCTTAAAATGTGACTGCTGGGAAAAGAGAAGCCTCTAAATAATCCCTTAGCAATTTAATTTGATGTTATTGATCTACATTTTTTAATTGATTTGAACAGCATTACAGGAGCAGCATTCTGTATTTTGCCATTTGAATTACTGTCTTGTTACTGTTCTGAAGTCTAGACACTGTCTCAGTTTCCAAAGGGCAAGGGTGTCTCTGATGATGTCTTCCCACAGAACAGGACTCATCTAGTTCAGGGTAAGATATTTTCGCCTGCTCATTCCTGCTTCTTTGAGAACTTCATCTGCACAGCCACAAACTAAATTTTACCTGCTTTTATAATTCCTTACATTTACTGCTGTATTCAGGCTGCTATATCCTTGGAAATGGTTCAGATGTGTGACAAGACCAGGCTGCCAGTGGAAGTGGCTCTGGAACATGGTCAGCCCTTTGCTTGCTGGCAAGCTCAAATTCAGGGAAACCTCTGCACACTATCAGTGGAGCGGGTGCCTGCCCCAAGGAGCCTCAGCCCTACCCACCTGTCCTGGAGTGTGTTACAAACGTGCGACCGAACTCCAAACCAGCCTCACGTGACCAGCTAGGAGTAATCAGTTTGGCCTTCAGACCAGTTCTGCCTACAGCTGAAAAAAACAAAACAACAAAAAAGCCCCAAACCACAGAAGTATTGTCTTTACAGGGATGTAGTATATCCTGTGGAATCACACTTTGGGGCCCCAAGTGTAACAGACCTGCCAGTTTTCAGGTGATTTGATATTTTTGCCCTTCATTCCCGACTTCATAAAGTCCCTGCGGACTTGGAGAGCTGTGTGATAGTGCTGGGTGGCAGAAACATTAGCATTACCTCCTGCAATGTTCACCCTTCCATAATATATCTCTATAGGGTGACAGGCAGAAATCTTTCATATACACATTTAAAGTTAAATAATCTGTCCTTCATAAATCTAACAAGATTTGGTTCTAAAGATGACTTTGGCATTAAAGTTTAAAATACGTGAATTTTTTTTTTTTTTAAATAAGACTGTGCAACAAAAAGATTTTTTTCTTTTGAAAGTCTGAACCACCAAACCATTGTACAGGAGGCTAGAAATCAAAATGAACAAATCACCATAAAAAGAAAAATATGAAAATACATTATTTTGAACAAAACAAGCTTTTCAGAATGCCTCCCCTTCATTATAATTTGTATTTGTCTTTATCCATTTTTTCCTTTAAGAATTTTCTTTCTAGATATTAAGAATGTTTTTTTCCTTTGGTTTTAATGCCTACTGATTTAAAAGAAATGAAAAAAAATAAATTTCTAGTCTTACTGTGAGATCAGGATAACCATGGTTAAGACGGATATAAAAGTGAACAAATTGCTAAGATACACTTATGTCACTAAACCTGTAATCATTATTGCTTCCACTGGTACAGAAGATATTATGAAATAAGCAGTAAAGATTTTAGTACAACTTTTTCAAAGTGTTAGTCTGCATGTACAGGTTGCAACCTTTTTTTTCTATTTATTTTCCATTCTTATAAAAAGTTTTATGATTTTCGGGTCAATATTTGTTTTTTTTCCCAGATATTACATTTCTTTTCATTTTCTCCCTCTCTGGACCTCATCCAAAGTTCCTTTAAATGAATGGAAAGATTGTCTTTGCCCTCAAGGAGCTTCCCAAGAGATCCAGTATCTGAATCACTTACTATTAACCTTTCATTATCTACCTACCATTCCTCATTGTCATCTCTCTATATTTCCTTTTTTTATTTTTCCACGTTCATGTCTTCCTCAGCTCTTCTGAATAAGAAGGCTTTCACACTTGAGAACCATAGGTATTGTGCGTGTTATGAAGGACACATCTCAACCGAAAATTAAGGAATCTCTATGCTTAAGGGAGCTGTCAAAACCTCAAAACTGAATTGAGCCACATGTCTAACAATACTCTTATTATCATTAGGTTTCCAGTGATACTAGGAAGAAAAGAAAGTAGTGTGTGATGGTCAAGGAGGTTTTCAAATTTATACATCCTCTCATGTGGTTACATGGTTATTTTAATACTGATTTATTTTCACACGAAAACACTGTTAGATGCATTTGCCAGAATGCAGGGGTTGTTATCTTTACAACGAGAACAGAGATTCCTTGTTGAAAAAATTCATTTTTGTTTGCCTTGAAAATTATCTGCATGAAGGCAAAGAAAGAGGAGGAAAACACCAACAAACAACAAAACAAAATCTGAAGACAGCACAAGAAGGCATGGCTAGAGTAGCATCTGCCGTAACGCTACAAGCAGGAAGAGTTAGTGCCTCCTTTATTGTCCAAATGGAGCATATGGACAACATGGTGTGTTGTCATCAGAACATGGTGTTAATTAAAGCAAACAATCTATTTGTAAAATGGTAATGTTTTGAGAATTGACAGATCTACAGAGTCTGTTAAACTTTTTTTTTTTTTTTTTTTTTTTTACGTGTCAAGAATCAAGGATCTTTCAGTGACAAATTTAGAGCTCTTCGTGAAGTCTTTAGTCACGTAGGTTAATTAGCAGCTTCACATTTTCCATGAATGAACATTTTTAGTGATGTTCCCTATTTGTCTGAAAAGCCCTTCATACAGATTGGGCCTTATTCTGTAAGATGCTTGTTACATAAGTACTTAGTAAAAGAGTGATTCTTAATAACATAAATAGTTGTATATATTTTTAATAGGATTTTTTTCTCATGGGTTGGAGTTCTTCAGGTTCACACCCCAATAAAAGAAATCAAGAAATCAGATAAAAGCAATACTTCTGAGAAGAACTTGACAACATTAAGAAAAAAAAAATTCGTACTGCATAGCTACAACATTTATATAGCAAATATATGGCTAGCATATTCGTATGAAGCTTACTGAAGTAATAGAAGGAAACTTCAGACCCATTTTTCTTCATTCCAAACGCCACCAATGTAACTGCCAGCAAACTTTCAACCCCCAATAACATGAGGTAGTGTTTGAAAGAGTGAGGAAGAGAATTAAAGATATATTTCACTAAATGCAATAAGAATTCCATTAAATGCAGTAGGAATACTAGATATTCATTTAAGATGATACATTTCTACTGGGGAGAAATGGCAGAAAGACTTTATTAACACATTATAGCCTGTGAACCACATCTTTTTTCCATGGAATACTGAAGGACAAACAGCTCCCGTGAGTCCTTACTGTCCATTACTGTATTTTAAGAGATGCTGAGCTCAATGTAAAACTGAGTGTAGCAATCAACTTTTGTATTCCAAGTTTTCAGGATTCCCCTCACTTTCCTCTCGTAAACGTTTTCTTTACAAGTCACTGTAGCACCCAGCTGTTTCAGTATACCAAGTATACGGTTACATTTTGCTTGACAAGCTCTTCTCATCATTGCTATCACATTTGGGAAATGGATTTCTGGAATATGTGTAGAATATCCTCCTGGTGTCATTGATGGCCCTGACATTCAGTGGAATAAGGTTCTGTAACCAGTTTTACATTCAGCTGACACAATTGCTCAGGAAATAGAGCACTTCATTTTTCAGTTCCAGAATAACCATTTGCCTTTAAGGGGGATAGTGAGGAATATTTCAGAAATAGGTTACTGGTTAGCTTTGTATAAGCCTTAAATCCAGCTTCCTGAGAACTTTGATATGTTCTGTAAAAGATACATTATGTGTCCTATTTACGCCTGTGACTTTAACTCACACTGTATAAATTAGAGGACAGACTGGAAAAGACAGAGCGCAAACTGCAGAATGTTTGGGGTTTTTTTCTCTTCCCCTTGCCTCCCTTCCCCCAAAAGCTGAGCTCATTTTTAAAGTGCCTTTTTTTCATCTTTATATTGGGGCAGTAGTGCTTATTAGAATATTAGGTCAATCTTATAAATGTGCCTTATCATTTAAACCTTTCTTTTCCTTGTTGGAAACCTCACTGTTATAATTTTCTGTTGAGTAATTATTATAGATGCATTAGTAAAGACCAGTCCTGAATTTTCCATGTAACAAGATGCCTGCTCAAATACAAAAGGAGTGGTATTTTTGTTCTTCTTTCACTCTCTCCCCCAAATATGGGAAATTATTCCATGGACATAGTGTGTGAAAGAACGTCTATAGTTTATCACGTAAAACTGATTTAAGAAACAATTTCTAATTCTATTAAGATCATACTCTTAGGTGGTCATTTGGTTCTATGACAAGTCATTTCTTTTAGCAACTGTCTCTCACTTCCTCCCATCATCTACTTTTCCTTATAGCCTCGGTCTTTTCCAAATACCATCTAGTGTATGACTATTTTCTTATAACAATTACTCACTCAGCCTTCTGACATCAATCAGAGAAACAGCCCTTTGTTCTTGCCCCTGCAGTCTCCCTGCCACCCTGTTTGGCTGAGATTTCATTCTCTGTGATGGGCAGATCTCTGTTTCTTTTGTTTATCTTCAGTGATCTTTACTCTGAGATATGGAAACTCTTGACCTCTCCCTTTAATCTAAAATGTCATCAAAAAGCATCTCGGAAAGAAGCAGCCATCTTCTTCATCCAATTGCTGTGGTGGTGCAGCCCCCGCCTTCCCCTGGGCTGCTTTGTGAGGCTAACACCTCGTTCATGCTGTGAGACTGAAATACCCTCGTCCCCCAGTTCCTTGGCAAGGCTGACTCCTAAGTTGCTTTGCAAAACCAGTACCATCACGCCTTAGTTTCGCAACGTAGGAGGACTGGACAGCTTGGTGTGTTCTGACTCTGCAAGGCAATGTGAAACTAAACAGACTCTTGTACCACCTGGAGATGGGGTCAGAGCGTTGGAACTGTACCCTAACTGTATCCACAACTCCTGAATACTTTGGGAAGGCGTTGATAAAAGGCCACAGTCCCATCAAGGAAGAGGCAAGCCAGCCTGACAAGGTTAATGGCCATAGTGGAAAAGTACTAACCGCAGTACAGATCCATGGCAACCATCTTGTGATCCTATAAAGGGAGGCACTTTGGAGCTCAGCTGGCTGAGTCTTGATGTCTCCCCCCGAGCTGGGACACTTCTCAGGCCAGACTCTGACTGTCCGTTGGTAAAGCCAACAAAGACAAATTACTGTCTGTTTGCAAAGACTGACGAAGGGAGATTCACCATCTACCTGCAAAGACTGACAAAGGGAATCTCCTTGGTCTGCAAAGACCAGCGAAGGGAGACATGATTATTATTCATGATCTCTAGGAATTTTGCAAAAATCCTAGAGATCCCAGGGCACCCAAGCTTACTATAAATTGCAGAAAGGCAACATCAATTCTAGGTTAACCTCTATACCTGTATATAGTTCGGTGTGGGTGTGTGATTTGTTTTTACTTAGCAGGCTTTGTTATTTTTATGTGAATCACTGTATTCGTTAGAACTGCTTGTTGATTCTAATTGATTAAACATTGCTATTTTATAAGCTATTGTATCAGTATTAATATACTCAAATTGATGCTCTCAAGTTTATGTAAGAAACACCATATTGCACTAAGCACCACACTAAAGTCTCAATACTCAAATTTTCTTAGTCATAAACCATTGACCAGTTCTGGAAACGGAGATGTATCTAACACCACTCTCTGAAGGAGTTTGTAGGGCAAGGGGATCCATTCTGAACCTCGTGATGGAACGGGAGGATTTCCTTTCCTTCTAACATCCTCAGTCTCCCTGGTACTCTTAGTCATAAACCGTTGACCGGTTCTCAGATTGGATCTAGCCACACCTAGGCCCCTCTCCGAGAAAGAGTTCAGAGAACAAGGGGAGTTCATTCTGAAACCTTGGTAACTCAACAGGAGAGTCGCCCTCACCACTCCCAATCCCTAGGAAAATCCCCCTGGCCCAACTCCAAGTCACCTGCATCGTGCATACACACCCACACACCCTATATATTCTCACAAGTACTGTAATCCAATTGCTTTTAATCAATTTGCTCTATAATAAGTAATGCTGAAATTGAATCTCTATTAATCCTTGTTGATTTTGCTAAATTTTATCAAATTCATTAAGCTTTGCCAAATCATTAATCTATCTCAATAGCTTGTATTGCTGCTGCCTTCGTGTGTGAGGTGCATTCTGCTCATACTGTGGCAAGTAGAGTCCTAAATCACAATTCCGTAGCAAGTGATTTAAAGGGGAATCTCTTTTAATCCCCCCATGACAATTGCACAATCTGTACACGTTCATCATTTAATAAGCACTTGTATGTCTTGAAAACAAGCCTTACCCCTGACTTTGTTGTGTTTTCATAAAAAATTTAAACAAAGATGGTATGAAGCTGTTTTTCTAAGAAAAACTCTTCATCTAGCCCTTATTTATTACCTCCAAGCTTGTATGGCATAAGGGAATATAATGACAGACAAATAATCTAAATAATTAAAGTTAAACCTCCTACGTTATATGACTCAAAACATCTGGCACATTTACAGGAAAGAAACATTAGAATTTTTATGAGAAGAGTCTGCCTATTCACTGTAACTAATGTGAGGATCTAAACATGCTGACATGTTTGTTAAGTTCAGCTATTATCCTGTCTGCTTCAGGGGCAGCACTGCAAAGGAAACACGACCGTATGTCTTTATTTCTCTGCAAAGGAAAATTAACCGCATCTCTTTATTTGTCAGATATGCACATTCTCATTGACATATACCATATGGAAATTTATGTATGCTTTAGGACCCAATGCTGGGAAATCAGTCTCGCTATGAAATAAAATCCTGTTCTCTATATTAAATAACTGAATAAGAGAAAATGCAATGGGAGACGAGCAGAAAATACCTTCAACTTCATTCTGAACAGATTGTGATTTCTTGAAAGCAAAGCACTGTGGTAAATAATGAAACAGCAGGTTGAAGGAAGTTCTCCTCCCCTTCTGCTCTGCCCTACTGAGACCACTTGGGGAGTATTGTGTCCAGTTCTGGGCTCCCCAGTGCAAGAGGGACAGGGAAAATGCTACAGAGGATGATTAGGGGACTGGAACATCTCTCTTAGGAGGAAAGGCTGGGAGACCTGGGGCTGTTTAGCCTGCAGAAGAGAAGGCTGAGAGGGGTTCTTATGTAATGTTTACAAATAGCTGCAGGGTGAGTGTCAAGTAGAAGGGGATAGTCTCTTTTCAGTGCTGCCCAGTGATAGGATGAGGGGCAATGGGCACAAACTGGAACACAGGAAGTTCCACCTCAACATGAGGAAAAACTTCTTTACTGTGAGGGTGACGGAGCCTGGAACAGGCTGCCCAGAGAGGTTGCAGAGTCTCCTTCTCTGGAGACTTTCAAAACCCACCTGGATGCGTTCCTGTGCAGCCTGCCCTGGGTGATCCTGCTCTGGCAGGGGGGTTGGACTCAATGATCTCCAGAGGTCCCTTCCAATCCCTAACTTTCTATGATGTTATGATTCTATGAATATAACCCCCACAAAAAGAACCACTTTAAAACGCTCAATCAGTTGCTGATAGAAATATTTGTAATACTTTTCAAGAAATATCAAAAGAAATAAGA